>WBNH01004783.1:205459-279855 GCA_013401255.1 Urocolius indicus | reverse complement strand
CCCACACAGTCTCTGGCCCGTCCGGGCACACTCACATGAAGTTGCTGCTGCTGATCCATAGGTTGCAGGGGTACCAGCTGCACTCTCACCACGGCTTGCAGAGGGGTCTCTGGTCTGATGCTCCATCCTTCCTCCTTCTCCGACTGTGGGGTCCGCATGGTCGCCTCCATCTTGTACCACTCTTACACCTCCCGCCTCGCACCTCAAATTCCCATCCCTAAATAGTGATCGCAGAGGCGCCAGATTGGCCCAGCCAGGCCGGGGGTTGGGTCTGAACCCAGGAGTTGGGGGAGAGTCTAAAAAACTTTTACTGAGTCTTCACTGCAACCCGCTCCCCCTGTTACTAAGCAAAAGCAACTCCTTGCTAAACCATGACAACCAGTGTAACTGAGAAGTTAAGGACTTGCTGGGCTAGCATGGATTTTCATTAGTGCCATAAATGTCTCCAGTTCTTTATACTTTGCAAAATAACACTGCTAAATTAAGCATAATAATAAAATTGAGCATGAAGCAGAAACAAAATATCCAAGCACATTCTTTTCTAATAAATGCAAATAATAGTGATGGGCCTGTTTTATGGGGGAAAAAAAAAGTAGTCTTGTGAAAGCAACTTGTGCATTTTCTTCTTTTTTACAATCAAAAAGTCTTTTCATAGAGCTTGATTGTGGTGATGGTGCTTTAAAATGGTAGAAACAAGCCTTAACAAACTATAGAACTTATCTTCTAGCTTGTTTGTTATTGCCTGCCTATTAAAATTGTGGGATAGAATTTGTGGTTTTTGGTGGAGATGTAACAATGGTACATATGACATTTTTGGTTTAGAGTAGTGTAATTGTCAGAGGGATGATCTGTTGCTCTTTTGTGTCAAGCAACAGGGCATTTGTTTAGTAGCAGGAGAGAATCCAGTGTAGCATGAGCTGTGCCTTCCCCAACAGGTGGGCAGCTGAGAGGGCTGCTGAGTTTGCTCTTGGACTGTGACAGGTGAAAAACGCTGTTTAATGAGTTTTCTTCCCAGTCAATTAGGAGACAGAGGGAGCTTTCCCATCTGTGCCTGACACAACCAGCGTTCGTCAGTTGCCAGATTTCCTTTATGAAAGTGATGGGCAATTCATAGAATGGGGTAATGATGATGACTTTGCTGGCTACAGTCAGTCCCACTAACTGCTCTGATCAGTTTAATCTCAGGAGTTTTTTATTAAATACTTCCCCCTATTGAAAAAGGGCAATGTGGGAGAAGGGTTCTCTCTAGGATAGCACAGTGCTATACGTAGGCCACAGACATCTGTCAGTAAAGCAGAGAAAAACAACCAGCAACTCCCAGAGTGTACTTAAGTTTCTTATCTATACATATAATGTATCAATAAGAGATATGTTTGTTTCAATTGTTTGCTGTCTGCATGAGCTACTGGTAAATATTGCCTTATTTTTGACTATTACTGGCTTTCTCAAAGTAGTATGTTATACTCAATACTCAGTAAAATACACATAAATCCTCCTGAAGTCTTCATTAGTCTTTTCTCACCCTTTTAAATTTTTTTTCAGGGTACTCTAGTAAAGAAAATTTTAGTCTGACATTAGGAAACACAAGCACACTCAAAAATCAGTAGATTACCTTTCATGGGAATGTAATGTGTAATTGCCTGTCTGCAAATTCTCTTCTTCGTTTAAACAGAATTTTCTAATTGTGTATTTTATTCATTCTTAGACTCTATTAATCCATCTAATGCACAGACTTTACATCTCTTCACACGTCAGTTCTGCTAAAGCAATTTAAATTAGAGCACATTAACATAACACATCCTACTACTGAAGCATTACATTTATTTGCAATTATATGTAGAATTTTCACAGAGGAAAGGGCAAGATGGGTAGCTATGACTTCTATACAGCAAATCAAAATGTCTTTGCAGGTTTTCTTGGAAAGTAAGGTTATTATAAGTATACAGTATTCAGCTAAGGATATACATATTGGATTGCATTTAATTGCCTGGTAACAGTGTTATTCCTGTTGCCTACATTCACAGTATTCATTTTTCTCTTTCCCAAAACTATTTTTGCATTAAAATCTACCTGAGATATTTTATTTCATGTGTTTTGCTGGGGATTTATAAAGCAGCATAAATACAGTTTTCAGGGAGTTACTTTGGGTTTCTTTTTTTTCCTTTTATTTTAAATCTTCAATTCTGTGAAATACAGCTGCCTTGGGGAGTCCTTTGAAAAACCTGATAATGAATGTAAGATGTGAGTGACTGGTGTGTGATTGTGTTGATGTTTTCCCTTCTCTTGAGCCCAGTTTGAAATTCAGCTCTGCACAGCAGGGATTGTCCACAGCCACATATGACTATTTTGAGGATTGTGTGCTCGAGTAGCTGTGCAGGCTTTGGGCAACTGGCAGCAGTTTGTCATGGCTGCCTTTAGGCTAGTAAACCTTGGGGATTCTAATCCCTGTCCTTTTCCATCAATCAAGCCTGTTTCCCTTTTTAATGCAGTGTTACATCTTTTCAAATAAAGGGTCTTCATTCTATAGTAGGTGCAAAAATACCAAAAGGCAAAATGCATAATATAGGGGGTTTACCTGTTTTCCTCTGTCTGTGTCACTGAAAATTATTTGCTCTGTGATACAATTGTTCATATTTAAATCATCAAGCTCACTTGCTTATTTTCTCATTGTTTTATTTTGATTGAATACTTTGATGCTGCAAATTCTGACTGCATTTAATTCATTATAATAATGTGAAACTAAACCCTGAATGGCTTCCAAATGAATATTATTTTATTTTCTTTGGCATTCACACAAGCAGCTTCTTTGCCAGCTGAGTAGTAAGTATAGACACGTTTTTCAATTCTATGTGACATGGTCAGATTTTAGAACTGTTCTCTTCTGCATTTCCAAAGTACTGTACTTTTCTGAATATTATTATTAAATTTTCCCTTCTTTTTAGTCCCAAAATGGAAAAAGTAAAGGATAAGTGATAACAGTGTTTTCTACTACTGTACAGGATGAAAAGGGAGTTTCCACACATGATAGCCAGGTACTGTGCAAAGATGATCAGACATTCTGAATGTTCAGGAAGAATAATTGGATGTGTATTTGTGACACCTATTAAAATATGATTATATAATATGGGGGAAAAAAAATACTTGTATGGCTTTATGTGCATAGCCATGCTATTGAACTGCAAAACCTCACCTTGTAATGTTGACAGACCTTCCAACAGTTCAAATGAATTAGTTTTGATTTTAGTCTTCTTTCTGTCCCTTGTTCCTTCTTGGACAAGTCAGTGAATGTGGTTCACAGTCTCTGTAGGTAACTCATAGTAACACACTGGAATTTTTATTTCAACAAGTTAGTCGTCAAAATCAAGTTAGAAACAAATTGTGGTCAAACAGAAGTGATTTCAAGAAGAGGCTGAGGTATCATGTTTTATTGCTTGATGTTGTAGGGGAATGAGTGTGGCTTTCAAAGGCTCTTTTGATTGTTAAAATCATGCAATTCTTTTTCATATCTGAAAGGAGCAGGCTGCCAAGAAGTCAACTGTGGTGTTCTAGAAACAAGATTAAAAAACCAAAAAACCAAAAAACTATCTTCTGCTGGCTTCTACCAGTAGTTCACAGTTCTACTGTGTGTTGGGGAAAAAAAAAAAACAAAACACCCCAAACCCAGTGGGGTTTTGCAGCATTCTTTTTTTTTTTTTTTTTTTTTTTTTTTTTTTGCAAAGGGCAATGTAGTCCCTGTTCTGTGATATCTGGACTATTTTCACAACCCATGAAGCTCACATACTTGGACTCTGCACACCATCACCCACCCCCACCCTTTTTTTCTTTCCAACTTTATAGGATTGTAACTCCATCATAGAAGGATGAATTTTGGTTGTTGTGGTGTTTGGGGTATTTTTCTAATGAAATGCAGGATCATCAGTTGAGGGATTTCCCTCCACTACAGCAGATTATATGATGACCAACAGCTTTCGTGATGTGATGACAGGGCTTGATGCCAGGTTGCCTGGCTCCTGCTTTACTCTTGCGTCTGAGAATGAGAAAGTCAATGAAGCCATTGCTTAAAAGAGGGAAGTGATAAAAACCCTTGATAATGGATCCATGTGGGTCAAAATCCAGAGACTTTGTTCAGAGCATAGAGACCATCCTTTAATTATGGTTACTGATAAGTCTGGTCACCAATAATACATGTGGTCCTATGAGAGAATTCCTTTCTACTCAGTTTGGTTTTCTAGTAGGGTTTGAATACGTAAAAACTGCAGGCTGTACTGCATGTATTTGTGAGGTATGAACATCAGCCCAAAACACGAATCAAATGAGAATCCAAAAATGAAATGGACATCAGTCCCAATAGAAAAAGGGAATTAATGAAAGTCTTAAGATTCTAGGGACAACTCTTGCATCCCATTTCAATATGACAGTAAGGAGGTATGCTTACTTGGTATATTATGCTTGTCCTTCTTGTGTTGGGCAAGTCTGATGAGGCATCTGATTTTTAGAACCTTTGGTTCTGCTTGCTTGATGAGGAACATGCTTACATGTGTCTACATTGCCTACATTGCCTATAGACTGTTTTTTTTTTTAAAAAAAACTTTTTTCATCTTGTAATTTCCCTGCTGTTTGTCACTCTGTTACGAACTCATTCACGTAAACAGTGTTCTGCAAAACTTTGACCCAATATTCATCAGACTGTCAGGCTCTCATGTTATAATTACAGAATGCATGAGGGAGGTTTAAAAATATAGTCTCCTAGTTCTTAACAGTTTTACATATGATTAACTGCTGTCTCAAAATCTTTATGTTTCACCAGAAATATGCTCTTGGGAGAACAATGAGACATGTATGGGCATTCAGATGGCAGGGAAATTAGAAAGTGTAAAATAATTTCTTGTTCATAAACTCCCAGTAAATTATCATTTTGTTTTGTAATAAAACAGTTTCAGTAAAGATACACATCAGAGGACTGCCAGAAAATGGCATTATTTAGGCATTACTGAAGGATAACAGTGAAATAAGCAGATGTTTTTGGAAAGTTGTTTTTCACATATCTTTGGATCTTTTTTTGTAGATATTTTAGTACTGGGTGGAATATTGTTTATATTTTTTGTTAATTTAGAGCCTCAGGTTACTGAATTGCAAAGTCTGCTTTTGTTTTCATTGAAACTGCAGAACATTAATCAGCAGTATTATGTTATACTCAGATGGAAGTGCTTTTTTTTTTCTCCCAAAAATAGAAGACATACAACCCGAGACCCAAATCTTCCTGTATCGCAAAAGATAGATGGTACCATAGAAGGATAGGGTCCCTCCTAGCCCTGTCTGCTTCTGTTAACTCTGGCGACAGTCTGTGACTGTGTCACATTTTGTGACATTATAGGTGATGGCCCTTTTCCATAACCTACATGGTATGTGGTAGCTTTTTTAGAAAGCTCCCTAATGTGGATTAATTTCACGTGTGAAAAAAATAATGGAGTGATGGATGCTATGGAAGTTTGAGAGACCTTTTTTCTATCTCTGAAATGTCACTTTTCACGTGTAAAGCTACATGGAGATGAAATTATTTGGGTACAAGGATGTCAATACAACTCACAAGCTTCTCTTGTGATTCAAATGACTTTTTTTCTAGTTCTCTTTCTGGAGTAAGAGCAGCTCTGCTTGAGTTGAGTCATCAGGCTGCAGCATCACATTTGCTCATAACTTGCCTTGTGAGTTTGAAATTCTTCGGACTTAACCCTGGGAATGCAGGTAGAATTACCTTTACAAACAAACAATATAAAAGACACAAGGTAAAGAGTCTGAAGATACCTTCTTGGACATGGAGAGGATTCTAATTAAATCTCCTTATATGTACCATGCTTATATTATGGATCTTAGTCAGATACTGACCTCTGGAAAAATGAGCCTGCAACAGATTTAGTAACAATTGGTTAGAGATCTTCAGCACCTATAAACCACACTTTTGATACATCTCTGTACAGTTGGATAATATAGATAAACTGAGGTACAGGTGATATTCCCTGCGAATAATGAATTTCCTTCATTCATTATAATCTTTATTTGTTTTTTCCCCTCTATGTTTAAAAATTGGAAAGAATTTCCATATTTACTGGTATTATTACAGTTTAATTTTACTTTATAAAAAAAACCCAACACGATCTATTCTTATGACTTCTAATTCTGCACTAGAGCAGAACGTTTGTAAGTTCAGTTTTCTAGGTAGCTAGTACTTGGCTTCAGACTTTTCCTTCCTCTCTGTTTCATTCAGGCATCTGGTGTTTTCACATCCAGTATTCAACAGCCTAAATTCTGACAGCTCACATTGGTCATTACCTAGTCAGCTGAGTGCTAAGCAGTTGAGGGCTTTTTCAGCAGTGATTCTGCCCAGTGTTTTCTGAGGGGTGTGCAGTACCTGACTGATCTGTATCTTTTTAAATTGGGAACATTTTTGATGGATAGAATAGATTTGACAAAATACATTCTTTTTGAAGTCCAACTAGTTTTTTTCTCTTGCATTTGTGGAAATCAAAGTGTATAGCCAGACTTCAGATAGCTGATAAACTTGCTTGATGAGAAGAACTTGCATAAGTTAGTTACGTTTTTATACTTGCTTCTTTCAGTGCAATAAAAAAATCAGTGATATATGGATGGAATACTCAAAGGAATAGTTTTAGGAAATGGTCATAACTGAGGTCTACTGAATTTACTAGCCTTAAAGAAAGGTAATACAATAATAAAGGTATGAGCTGCTGTAGGCTTGCCTGAGCATTATAGCCATGTGGATCAATGCAAAACAGTTCTGCCTTCCTTCCTTCTCCCAACATCCCAGGCAGCTCATTGTGCCTCCTTTTACTTATACTAGTGCCTCAGTTTGTAAAACATAGAACTAAAACAAAACCAAAAAAAACAAACCCACAAAAGCTACATTCAAGTACAAAGAACTGGAAACTATTTTGCAATACTATCTTTCCATGCTTACATGAAAAGTAATTCTCTGTGGAATTATGTAATTCATTTTTGTTTTTTAATTTTAAAATAAAGAATCATACCAATTATGAGGTCTTCTATTCAGTTGTTTTCTTCATCTGTAATACAATACATATTTATAAACTAGTAATGCATATTTATGACTTGCTTCTAAGAGCAAGTATTCCACAGTTAGAAATGGTTCATGGGGCTTTATTATGTAATTGTCAGAGCTTGCAGAAAAATAACAGTATCTGTAACCTTCTTTTGAAGAGACACACACAGCCTTAGCAGATTTCACTGTTGAACTAGGGGAAAAAAATGAATTAGAGAATGCCTGTATAGCTACTTAAGGCTTTGCTTTTGAACTGTGGCAGGAATTCAAATGCCCTAAGATAGATTTTCTCCCCCCCCTTTTTTTTTTTTTGTTCTTTTTCCCCTGTCTCCCCAAAGTACAAGTGAAGAAGGAGCAAAATGACGTAGATAATCTTTAGCCCTCCCATTCACAACATGTAGTACAATCTGTTGTATTTGGGAGGAAGCCTGTGGAGCAAACAGAAACATTGTTCTGGCTATCTGGGGATACAAAGCTGTCCTCTGGTAGCTGGGGGAAAGAGCTGATGTGTGTTATGGAGAACCTTCTAAGCAGTTTAATCCATCTAGGAGACATATATAGGTGACTTTTGCTGCTTCTTTCTCCTGGACCGAGTCTACTCTGCTGTACCTCTTAATTCACTCAGCACAGGATATAGCTATTGATTTTTGTGATCCAAGTTGAACAGAATGGAACCAATCACTTTTGATATATGTCTTTGTGCCCACTTTCTTAAAATCAACATATTTTAGAAAGATTTGGACAAAAAAACCCCAACACAACAAAATAGGCAAGTCCCTAGAAAGTTGTTGCAGGAAGAGGTTGTGCCTGCTTTTTAAAAGTAGATAGCAATGAGGAGTAAAATCCTAAAGTGTTCTTCTTCATAACACAATATTACTCCTCGCTGCAACTTTTGTGTTTCATTTCCAAAAGGAACAAAAAGGTTGCTGATTCCTCAGCTGATGCATGCTTGTAGTGTGATCATCTCTACCTCATGGCCTGAGTTCAGTGGCCAACAGCATGTCTTCCACATACACAGAAATTAATCAAAGATTTGGATTACCATGGATCTTAGTTGCTCTGAATACACATCTTCTTTCAAATGAATCTAAGTTCACACAGCACTTTAAAAACAGGTTTCCTTCTTGCAGGATGAGGAATGTATTGCATATATAACTTGAGGGAACTGGGCACTTTTGTTTGTGCTGAAGCTCACATTAAGTGAATGGAGAAAGTGAGAAAGATGAAAGCCTATTTCTTCACCTCTGCTCATCTCTAAATTGTAAGTCTTGTAATGTCCCAGCTTCATGTTGAGACAAGTCTAGACCACAGAGTAATTCCTCCTACTCCTGTTACCCTTTTTTTTTTTTCATCTTTTTTCCCGCACCCACACAGACATGGATCAGGTACCTTGCAGTTCAGACACAGCCTTTCTGACTAACAAGCCCCAGTGCTGATGGGAATCTCCAGCTGCCTTATTACTGCAGCACCAAAGGAGCTAGCCATAGGACTACAAGGCAAATTGTTACTTAGAGAGAGATTTTTATATTCTGAAATCCTGTGCTTTTGCTACATCTTGAAAAGTTTACCTTGTAAGCTGTAGTTTTGCGATATTTTTTCCCTATATTCTTTTAATTATTACTTTAATGATAAGTGCTTATATTAGTTTTATGGAGGTTTTGCAACAGTACTGAAAAAATATCTGAAGTGCAAAGAGATATGCCTTAAGATAGATCTGAAATTTTCAGATCCTCAGAATCCCTTTGGTAAAAACAGTTTCTCTTCATCTTTACCAGAGTCCAAACTAGTGGATATGCAAAATCTTCCAGCTCTGAATCTTCTGAACAGTATTAGAAAATTAAGATTTTGGAAACTGGTGGCATCTTACACTTTTTCAGTAAACGTGGAATCCCTCTCTAGCACCCATGTTTGCACAAACATTGAAATAAACGTATGTTTTGGCTCTGTTTGTAAGATTAGCTTATTGCATCCTGGGTACAGACCCCTGCTTGTGGCATAACGTTATGTGAGGATCACTTTGCTTTGCTAGTTTGGGGGGATAACTGAGGATACTGTTGTAATGTTGCTTTTGCCACTGCCCAATCCTTGTTGTCTAGAAGTGACCAAGCACCTTCATGCAGAGGGAAAGAAGAAAGGAGCTTTCTAATGAAAATTCCAGAGAACTGTAGTCACTGTACTTTGTTCAGAGAACATAAGTGGAGATAGTATTTCTTTACAAAATTAACAACCTGTCTTATGTGGCTCATGGTTTTAGACAAAAGTAAGAAACCACACAACAAACTAAAACAACATAATTTAGTGTCCTTGACTGCAGCAGTACCAATTTGCTGGATCTGAAAGCAGAATTTTCTGTCTCAAGGCTCAACACACAGTCTGAGAACATAATGCTTGATGTTAAAACCATGGCTACTAAACTGTGTAAGGTAAACTAAGCTGTGATTCTCAACAGTGTTTCAGGTATCTACATCCAGACAGGCAGAAAGCTGAGGGCTATCTTGGAATAGGCATGTATGTCTGCCAGTCAGCGAGAAAATTCACAGCAGGGCTTGAGGCATTAATGAGAAATATATAGATGGCAGATACTTTTTAGTTTCCTATCAGTTTCAGAGGAAAAATACTGTTAATGTTTTTAATGGATTTGCACACAAGCTTAGTAGTTGTTTGGGTTCTGTTCTTTTTTATGGGCTGTAATAAGGAATTTCTGCCCTTTATCTATTCCTTTCACTTTTCTTAACTGAATTTGTTGTATGTAGCAAGAATGAAGAGTTTTACAGCACTAGAAAATGTACAATTAGTTCATGGTGCTAGTGCATTCCAGGTAACCAGCTGATACAGTCCTCTGTGGAGGATGATAGTCTTTTGTTGCCACTGTGTTTTCTTAAGGCGTTGTAACTGTTGTAGTAGCGGTGCTATACAGAATTAATTTCCATTGCAAATGATTCACCTTAGTGTTGGTAATCCAGTGAGGTTAGTTAGTCTTAATGGCCGTAATATTATATGCCTCCCCCCCAAATTCACTAATGTTACGCATTTTTGCGTAATGTGTTCTGTTTAATGTGTTTTGTTTAATGTGTTCTGTTTATGGTTTTGGGTGGAGATCCTGTGGTCTAATCATCTGTGGTGTGGTACTCATCCACATGTGAATTCAGCTACCTTTGCAGTTCATAGAAGTGTCACTTGAGGAAAATGCTTCACACATTCATTCTCTGACAGATGTCTAAGGCTGATCGGGTGAATCACAGCCCAGAAATGCCCTTCTCTCATGGTGAGTCTAGGCACCTAGCCAAGACATAAATGTCTGCGTTGCAGAAGTCTGAAGCTGTGTCCTTAAAAGTTTCATTGCTTTCATTTCCTAAACAATGCAATCTATGACATTCTAACACTGTTAGGCTACTTAGATAATTGTGCAACAATACTTTTGGAGTCTGAATTTAAGAAAATAATTTAAAATGATGGTTGACTAAGTAGATGAGAAAACCATCCTTTTAAATAAATGCTCTAAGTATATTGGTGTTTCCTTTATTTGGTTAATTTTTGTGAGAAAACTAGGACTTGTACCTTAGATACAATATGCAAAATCATTTTTGCGTGTTACGTGGAATATGGTGTAGGCACATAGAAACTTTTGTTTCCTGACTGTAAAGGCAGATGCTCCCTCTAGTGCCTGAGACGATTTTCTTGTAATGGCAATCGTATTGTTGGGTTTCTGCCATGTTTTACTGTCCAGTTGCTTGAGTTCCTCTGATATCAATCTTAAAATAGGTAATATGAAACTGGGATAAAACCTTCAGTATTGCATGCTTCCTGCATCATTCCTTTTCTCTATGGCAAAGGGAGTTAGATAATGCATTAGGATAAAAGATATGGTAAAGTTAATATTGATATATTCTTTTAATCACTGTAAAGTTGGGGTTTTTTTTATAGCCCATCAGGTCAGTAAAGTGTTCCTTCAAATTAAACATCAAATTAGTATTTGATACTAATATCAAATACATGTCATTGTTCCCTTTCTGATATTTTTATTAGCTGATGTTTTTAACATGGCTATTGAAAGTACCAGACTAAAGTTATATGACATGTTCTAAACCAGCATATAACGTCGCTGTGGAAAAAAAAGAAAATGCCTGAGCTAACTAGACAGCCATATACGCTGTTTAATGAGTGTAAGCCATGAGCAGCTGTGCTCGCATCTGGGAGGAGGAGGAGAAGGAAAAATGGAGTATATTTGTGTGCCATGTGAGATGCCTGACGATGCATACCCTCCTTACTTGTTAGTCTGTGTCTGCATCCATCCAGACACATAGTTCTTTCTGAAGGCAGCCTTTTGATGCTGTGCGTGTTCTAAAGTTTTTAAGTCTTATTTTTGCAAACGTGCATTCTACATTTTCCTGTATATCTGTATAGCATGCTTAAAAATAAATGATGTTAGGGTAGTATGCGTAGAGAATAGTAAGTATGAACCAATGTACATTCCTAGCAGTATTCCATGATAAATTCTAAACTCCAAGGTTATGGATAGTACTGCAGTAATGCATTACCTACAGTTACCAAGCTCTGGTGGATGACAGCAGAGGGTTTTAAAGGGATTTGAGGGAAGAGAATAAGGTAGAAGTTTCTGGGGGAAAAAAAGAAGCCTCCAAATATGAAGGTGAGTGAATATTCTTGTGCTTTGTATCCATCCTGGTTAAAATCTGTCTGAAATGGTGAGCTTTTAGGTTGAGAGATTCTGTTATTTCCATAGGTAGTTTGTGTGTCCTTTCTCTCTCCTTTTCCTTCCCCCAGTCTTTCTCCCTACAAGGAAAACAAATGAAAGATCTCTTGAAAAGGCTCAGTGGGCAAGAGCGTTCAAACCACGAAAAATGTATACAAGTAAAATGCATGTTCTTCTTAGGTGGACTGTGAATATTAGTAATACTTTTCATTCTGTTGCTCGCATTTATACAACTGAATGGAAGAGTGATACAGTGCAGTTTGAAATAGTGGCAAGCAGCAGCCTCTCTTTTTTTCTTGGATCTTGCAGTCTTCCTCTTTCCCAAGGGGAATGAATCTGGAATTGTCCACGTGTTTTAGCAGTCTTTCTTATCAACATATACCAATACATAGTGTAAGAAGTAACAGAAAGTAATTGACAATGCTTGATTACATTTTAAAAGTAGTCTGAAATTAGAGCTCAGGAAAAAAAATTAAAAATCTCAGGAAACTGTTACAATTATAAGTGATTATCTATTAAAAGTTACTTTCTCAGCATTGCCATTGGCAAAGGTATTTGCCTGCAGTAAAGATTCCTTTTCTCCTTCTGGTGACATTTTGTCAGCATTAGTGGGAATGACAGTAAACAGCAAAATCATCTCATTTGAGAGCTAGACTCCCCTACAGATAACCCCTCCATGAAAAGAAAGCTTCTTAGATTACCTCTCTTAAATTCTAACAAGATATATTTACATCCTATTTGATGTCTCCATATGCCTTTAACCACTTGGAAGTTTAACTGCTGTACTCTTGCTCTTTTGTTTCCAGCTCTGCATAGTAGATTTTGTGTAGTCAAATGTTCCACTTACCTGCTTCATAACTCCCTAGTAGGCTAAACCTACAGCCAACTGAGCCTACTTTTTATTATGGGTTTTTTTGGGTGGTCAGTGACCTTCTCAAGAAGGACACATCTTTTTCTAAGAGGCAAGTTTGCCCCCCTAACTTTATTTTCTGTGCTATACAGTTACCTGTGCTGTGCTTTCAACAGAAATGCTGTTTCTTGGCAATTGCAGTATAATGTCAGTAAAGACAAATATGGTTTAACAGAGTCATATTCAGGAATTTTAAAGATCAAGTAACATGTCAACATCCTGAAATACAGTATGGAAATGATCATTCATGAGGATGCCGTCTGCATGCAAATATCACATCTTTTATTTGAGGAAACGGGAAGGAATTCATCCATCATGAACGTTTAAGTTCCTGCTTCAAATAAAGGCTTTTTTTCTTCAGGCTGCATTGAGTCAGCAGGATAGGGCCCATCCCTACAGTTCCCTTCTTGCTGCTTGTTCCCTCTAATATTATAGCAATTAGCTGATAACCTGTTGAAATAGAAAATTGCTACACCCCCTCCTGCTGGCTCTGCTTAACGAGAAAAAGGAGGATAAGATTTTGAATATGAAATACTGAATTATCTCCTTTTTTTTTCCCCTGATGATCAGCCCTTGTGTATTTAAACCAGAGATATGGGTGCTATTTCAGATATGTTTAATGACTTTTTATTCTCACCCATCCTTAACGTTGTTTTATAACCACTGTTGTTGCAGAACCAAGATGCTCAGGCTTGAGATCTTAGGCCTTTTTCTGCTCTACTGCATTGATTAGCTTCATGCTTCTTGGTTAAAATTGCAATGTTCATTTAGAAATGACTAAGAACAGAAGTACACAGCATGGTGTTGCACTGATGCAGTTATTATTGTAATTTCTGGCTAAATATCAATGGCTATGGGATTCAAATTTTAATAAGACTTTTTTTTTACTTATAGTTTTGGTTTTATGAGTAAAGGATAAAGTCTGCCCTGAAACTGAAAAACATGCATTGGCTTTTTGAGTTTGTACTATATAGTAGTTTCTCAGGTAAGAATGGGAGAATTTCATGTAGCTGAATAGATATTTTTAAAATTACTGTTTCAGTAATTATTCCTTGGAGCCATTTTATTTTTTTTCCTCCCCAGTCCTGGGAATGTCTGAGCAATGAGGTGCTGACCTGATCTGTAATTCTGTCACGAATTGAGGTCCCATCATGGCTATTCTGATTTGTATTGCTGTTGAAGTTCAACCAAGACCTTGACCATTATATATTGTGCAGTGATTTTTTTTTCATGTAGTTTTTCTTCTGTTCAAAGAAGAAGACAATTTACTTTCTGTAAGTTGCCAAATTATTAATGTGTTTTTCTAGTCTTGTTGTCCTGAGTTCTGAGTCTTCCTCTGAATGTGTTTGTACACTGTGTGAAAACTGATTTTTCTATGCTGCAACTTGAGGGTGGAACTTCGCTTGATTTTGTTTCATTCTAGCAGTGACCTTTTTGACACAATTTGCAGTTCACCTTTCTGTAGATATAAATGTATACTTTGCATCTTACGTCTTTGTATTTCATCTGGATTTTCTCAGGATAGACCTAGGGGAAAATGCTGTCTTTGACAAAAGAGCTTTAAGATGCCGAAGCTACTGCTTGTGTCAGACCTGTATTTTCTGCAATATGAGGCACCCATAATAATGAAACAAAACTCCATCAAATCTTTAGCATATCCCTACGTTCATAACTTAAAACTATAAAATAAAGCTATTGCTATTTCTCTATTTTCTTTTGTAACTATTTATCATATAAACAATCTCATTTACACCAGTCATCTGACATGAACTACCAGAGGTTATCTTTTAGGTGTGTATCAAGCTTTTGAAAATATTCCAGAATATATCACAGTGTGATGTTATTTTAGTAAACACATTGACCAAACTTACCAAGGATAACTCTAGTGAATTGGAAGTATGAGCCACTGTGTTCATGCATTTCCAGTAGCTATTTTTCCTTTTCACACTTGGCCTGCTTATCTTGTATTCTTTTCTCTGATTTGTGATCTTTTCCATTTTCTATCTGAGCGTTATACTGCTCTATATGTTTCCTGACAGCCAATTAATTGGCTACCTCTTCATGCAGCTGAGAATAGAGGTAGCTGTTCTACATGGACCCCTTGTCAATTGATGTGTACAGCAGACATCCTAAGAATGGGGACACATTTCCCCAGTCTTGTGGCTGCATGCTGTTCACATCAATTTCCCATTAAAAGGTAATTTAAAGGTATAGCCCCAGGCAGACTCAGGAGAGAGTTATAAAAAGAGTTTAATTAACAGTTCAGAGTAATATAATCTAAGGTTGAATAGTCTGTAACCAGCTCATTTTTTTGTTCACATTTGTCATTTCCTTTACTTGTAGATTAGAGGAGATTTCCTTGTTTGGTAAAGAATGCAGTGAAATAAGTCTTCGAAGAGGCTTTGTTGTATGTGTCTTGGAGCTAGATCACTGCGTTATCATGAGCTTTAAACCTGCCATTGGTTATCTCTCCCCTGCATTAGTTCACCTCTTCTGGTCAACACATTTCAAGAGAAGAAATCCAAGTCACCTCACAGTTAGGTCTCCCATGCTTTTTGAAACTTTGTTGCATTTAGTCCTACTTGTTCCAAAATACTTAAGAAGTAGCTATTTTCATGTGGTTTTCATGTAGAAAAAATGGTAGCGAATGAGTCTAGAAGAGACATGAGAGAAATGGTATTCAGAAGCAAGTACTGTTGTATCTCTTCTTGTCATTGGTTTTATTTTTGATAAAACTTTGTTTGTGGGGATTTTGTTTCTCTCCTCCTATGTTTTTGTCTTGTGCAGGTTTTTGCACACATCCAGCCAGGCAGAATATAGCAGAATGTGTTACTTTCATGACTCCTAACAGCCTTCAAATCAGAATGATTTTCTGTCACACTGCCCTGACCTTTTCCTGGAAAAATAAAATTATTACCTAAAAGAAGAAAAAAAAGGCGTGTAAGGGGATCTGAAGTACTCTCTTCCTTGAGGGCTAAAGATATACAGTACTTGTTGTCATTTAACTGTCCACCCACCTAATTCATTCTAAAATGCCAGCTACAAGTGCAACAATTTGTGGACATGACATATCTTGCGTGCTTGGTATATTAGGACTTACAAGCCTTACATTTTTTTCTCCCACAGAAATCTGTCTTGCTGTCCTAGATCTGCCTCTTTTTCTTTTGCAGTGAAAATTATGTAGATTTCTTAAAAACTTCTGATTTTTACATAGATCTCCTCTGAGGAATAGGGTAGAAGAAGTGACTAAATTCTTGCTTTGCCCTGTGGCCTAGTATGTTAAATCATTCCACAATTAAATTTGGCTATACTGGGACATATTCTGCACAAGTTAAATAAGCCTAACTTGTCAAGTATTGATTTTGTTGTGATTGCAGAGAAAATGAGATGAGGCATAGTTTGATGTTTATTCTTTTGTGTGCCAAGTTTTTAAGTACATTATGACAGGCAGCAAACTGGGAGTATTTTCATATGATTGACAGAAGGACCCCTTAAGAAGTGCTTGAAGTGACTACCTCAGTGAAAATTGTTGCAGAGCTAAATCAGCTTCTGCAGCATCTAATTAAGACTGCCGCAGCATCAAGATAGTTTATTAATTACCATGATGTTTCTCCCTCCAGTTACTATGTCAGGTAGTCACAAAAGTTAACATGCACCTCCATGATGCACAGCAAATCTGTGAATTTTCAGCACGCTTTCACAATAGAAAGCTGTAGACGTGATAAAAATAAACTTTAACTGTACCCATTCTGAAAGCTCAGTAAGCTTGTGAGGCAAATGTTAATTTACACATGTCTATTTCAAACATATGGTGGGTTTATAATTACAACTGTGGAATGGTTTGAGGAGGGGTTTTGTCTTGTAGAGCTGAGACTAAAAGCAACATTTTTCAAGCAAGCCTAAAAAAACTACCATGGTGCTGACAACAGGGATTTTCCAGAGTGAGCAGGCTTGATGTTTGGTGCCAGGAAAGTCTGACTTCAAGGGTCTCTAGCATTCATGAGTTCCAGGGAGTGGGTGAAGGAAATTAAAAGTAAATTAAAAATAGAGCTGTGTTTCTCAGCTGTAGTGTAGACATGCTGTCTCATGAAAGTAGCCACTGTGTTAATCTTTCTTCTTAATCTGCCATCCCAGTTGTAATGCCAGGCTCCTGATCTGTATCTGTCCTATACAGTAGACCCTATATATCCAAAGGCACAATCTTTCCATACAGAGATGAGAGCACTACAGTGAAAATGGACTTTACTGTCCCAAATGCTTACATAGCGCTTCATGGCAGAATTGTGCACTGCTGTGGGAGCGGTCTAGTGTTTGATTCTACCACTGCTGTAGGACACCAGAGGTGATGTGAGCAGGAAGAGGAGCATCAATAGCTCTTATTCTTACCTTTCTGTTTGCCCACAGGTGGTTGCTGACCTATACAAACAGCATATATGCTTCTCACTAAGCAAGTCTAGCTAGCATATACAGTCATCTGGAAACAAAATTCTGCTGATCAACAGTAACCATGTACTCTGGGAGGATGAGAAAGCAGTCTGAATTTCTCCTGTGATGCAGCCTTGAGGATATGATAGTCCAGATAAAGATGAAAAGGAAACTGTAACTTGCATAGGCCTGAAACTAACAATTTCTAAGAATGACAGTAAGATACATCTGTGTCAAACTGTCACTCCATCTTGTGTTAGGATCTCCCTCTTGCATTACAGCAAGACTAAATCTAACCTTGCTGAAGACTGTACTGCAAACAATTTACCTGCTGAGAAGGAGCACTTGACAGCTTGTCCCTGAAAGCAATCACAAGGCTGGACATCCATTTGGCTTGTGTCTCAAAAGCTTGTCCAGTTAGCAGGGACAGTGAATTTTGTGTGGAAGCATCACTGAATAACTAGTAATATCTGATACTCCTCTGCCTTCCTACACAGCAAAGAGACACAATGCCTTCAAGGGTTTGTTGACCATTCCTCTGCAAAGATGACTGAAGAACAAGAAAAGATGCACTCTATCTGTCCTAGAACAATTAAAAATTTTCAGACTTGGGGGAGAGAGAGATTAAAAAAATGTGGCCAAGTCCAGGGCTTTTATTATTGTGGTTTGAATTAGAATTTCCAAACCTTTTAGAGTATAGTAGCCATGATTAAATAATTCCTCTCTTTAGCCAGAATTTATAAAATCTAGGAACAAGAGGAGCCCACAGCCAGAGTAAGGACTGAAGAACAGTGAGTTCAAAGGGGCACCATAATATTCAGAGAAGGTATACGTCAGGACTGGAGAGAATTGAAGTTGTTAGGAGCTAGTAGATCTGCAGATGCCTTAACTGTTCAGTAGTGGACTGGGCCAAACTGTTGCACTGAACATATTTTGATGGACATCCTTAACGGCCACAAATGCAGTCAGGAGAAATTCAGCATGTTGCAGTTTTTAAATCTATTTGCAGTGTTCTTTCATTTCGCCAGCTGTTCTGTCCTTACTTTGTAGTAGCTTCTAAAGTTTTAATTATGCTTGCCCACAGTTAAAATTATGCTTGTGTGGGTAAATGCAAGTGTGTTGTATCTAATGTCAGAGATAATTGCTGGCTGACTCAAGAGACTTGATAGATTCATTACCTCTACATATGGTAGGAAGAAAACTGTCAGATTTTATTTAAGCTTTGAAGAGCCTTTAAAAAGGGTTAGAAATTGTCACAGAAAGAGCATCAGTTTGCTAAACAAGGTCCCACACATTGCTACATTAGCACAGTATATTTAAGTTGATAGATTTCCTACTTGTCTTGCAAAAAATAGTCCGTAAACGAAAAAATAAAGGACTCATGGCTCTCTTTCTGATGCCCATAGATCTTCAAAAATGAAAATGCTTCATGTTGGATGGTGTAATTTTGAATATCTATAGCAGATTTGTCAAATATACTGAGGTATTTTCCAAGCAAAACCTGTGATGCATCTGATGCTATCACTTACTAAGAATGTGTCACTTTGAAATCTTCTTGTTTTATTGTATATTTTCAGTGTGATTGCACTTAATGGCCTCATTGAGTTTGAAGTTGTATTGTGTGAATGGTGATGAGACAATTTCCTGTCTTAAAGCAACTGAAGTTTTTGTAAGCACCTAGTAGGAATTTAAGTTGATCTCATTGCTGGCTGCATAGTCTCACTTCCCTCTTTTGCTACACAGTCTCATCTCAGTCACTTGTGCCAGTTCTAGTATTCATCAAGCCTGTATTTCACCACACTAAGCCAGTAAAACACTGGTCCAATTAGCCAGTAGTCGGTTTGTTTAGCCTACTGCAGAACCTCAACCTGGAGGTGCAGTTACATGCTACAGCTGAACTCATTGAGAGATGTAGAGGGGAGTCTTCCTTTACTAGTCCTCCTGCTAACCACATGATTCTACTCATCTCCTTTGCCACAGCTTTGGCTCTCATCAACTTTTCCTTTAATGAGTTTAACTTGCTAATTTAGCAGAATATTCTTTCAGGTTTCTGATGAATGACTCAACTAAAATTGAGACAAGTACAAAAACAGACAAGTGGTTGATATGGTCCAAGGAGGATGAGAGGCAGATGAACTGTCTGGAATCAAGAAGGAGAATGGCAGACAAGCTGACAACACTGCGAATTCCTTCTTCAATACCAGTGTACTTCAAATCAGCTCACATCATGTCTCACTTCTCCACAGAGCAGGTAAAGCCAAGGCCAGAGGTCCAGAGAACCTAGTGGCAGCAGAGAGTTGGGAATTAGCTCAGGAACCCTGCACCCACCAGACTGTGTTGTCATCCAGATTTTTTATGATCTTTTTGAACTTGGGGCAGGGTTTTGAGAACTATACTTGCTGCAGAAAAAAAAGGCACAATGGATTTTATCAGATGTTTTCCCATCCGAATACCTCTGCCCTCTGTGAAAAATTCACATTAACATAACAGATATTGATAAGATTGACATTTTTTTAATACACAAGAAATTTTACACTCCAATTCCAGTATGTGAATTAAATATTTAAGTAGTCAAAGGAGAGGAGTGTGTAGTGATGAGAACAATATTCACTGACACAGAGGAAATGTGAAGAGTGTAGGAGTAGTATGGTGGTCTAAGGAGGTTTCTCAGTAGCATTTGTTGGAATTCTCACAAGATTGAGCTGCCATGAGTTGAAATCTGTCGTGAGTAAACAGGGAATTGATCAAAATATAGCATGTGTTTGATGTAATGGTAGCTACAGAAGAAGGGAATAAATCTGTTTACAGATGCTGACATACTTCAGTTAGCTCAACTGGAAATCTTAGCTTGTCTTAATTAAAACACAGAAAGCTGAAATCCATATAAATAGGAATGTTTTTCAGAGCAGATACGGGGTCCTTCAGCTAGTTAGGCAGTTTGCTCTCGTCTCAAATTCAGCATGACATACCTTTGGATGATGAAGCCAGATTGTCTCTCATTTTTTCATTATTTAAGGTTAAGGAATCTGGTTATCCACAAAAAAACCTCACTTGTGAAAAAGTCATTCTGCCTAATAGTTGTAGCAAACTGCTGGTAAACTCTAGAAACCAAAATCAGAGAAGAAAGAGCAAGGAGACACAGCTTTTCCAGTTTTGAAGTGTCTTCTTCCAGTACCACAGAAGTATATTACTACCATATATGGACAACTAAGATGTGATTTTTTTTTTTTTAATTAAAGGAAATGAGAAAGCAGATAACATAGCTGTATGACTATGCAGAACAATCTTAAAAAGCACTGAAAGCAAGTGTGACGTTTTCCTCCATGTTTGAGGCATCTGAGAAGGAGGACTACTCTGCAGAGTGCTGTATAGGAAAGCAGTTACTTCATGCTGTGATGTAATGTGCACAGGGAGTCATAAACCTGTTCTGCAGGGTTGTATTAGAAGTAAAAGATCATTTGTTTGTTGTTGTGTAACCCTCCTTTGAGGAGAATTTACATTGGTTCAGTTATCCTCAGTGTTGTCAGTGAAAAAAGTTCTGTGTGTTCTGCATGTTTCTCTTTTCCTCTCTAGGCTGAAATTTTCTCTGTTGCTCTTGTGAAGAGAATTTTTGAGGCCAATAATTCAGAAATTTTGCAGATATCATCCAGAAAGTGAATTTTATCTCACTATTGTCTGAATAATAGGAATTAGCTTGCAAGGTTAACAGTAAAAATAAAAAATGAGGTTTGGTATGATCTCTATTTGATTTTTGTCTTGTTGATAAAACTAATCACTTTACAAGTGTCCAAGGAGGACATTCTTTGCTCTAGGGAACTCACAGCATAAGGTAAACTAGTCAAGGGAATGGGCAGACAGTGACAGGTGATGTAAAGCTTTGAAGGTGATGACAAGAGGCTTAAATTTGATGTGATAGAAGTAGAAGTCTTCAAAGAGGGACTGACTTGACATGATCAAATCGACAGGTGAGGAAGATGGCTATTGCAGCTGTGTTTTGCATGGAATGAGTCTTTTGGCAAGTCAAGGAACAGGATTTACCAGTGCTCAAGGTGGGATAATACTGAGAGTCTGAGTAAGAGACTTGTCTGTAAGAAACACAAGTAGGATTTTGGAGACATTCAAAATTAAGTGGCAATAGAATTTGGAGTGAGACTTAGCTGTGAGGTAAAGAGATAAGTGAAAATTAAACTCTGAGATTTTAAGTCAAAGCGATAGTGAAATCATTTGAGTTTTCATCTTTTATAAATAAGTGGGAAAGCAGAAACAAAATGTTTATGAGGAAAGATGTGGATACTGTTGTGGCAGTGTTATATAACATCCATGTACTTTGTTGCTGGATATTGAAAAAATAAAATAAAAACAAAAGTCATAAGTACAATATCTTTCATTTCAGTTTTCCAGGCTATAGAACAAAGATATAAATCAAATATTCCACTATCTGGAAGGCATCAACAGCACAGGAAAAAAACTTTTTAAAAGTTTAAACTTCTTAAAGTCTTCTCAGACCAAAGCTACTTGAGTTTTACTGATGGGAAAAAGTTAATTTCAAGCCTCAGAAGTCAGAGACTGTGTTCAAGTGAAATCTAGGATCTCTGGCTAAAAAAAAGGTCTATAGAAAACTCAAGGTCGAGCAAAATCATTTTAGTACCTCAAGTGAAGTTCTAAAATATTTCACCTGTCTTCTACGTGCAGCCAGAAACACCCTTGTCTGAGAAACAAAAGCCTAACCAAACACAAAGAGATGGCACCAATTACAGCAGCATACTTTAGAAGTTTTGGGTTTTTTTCCCTTGTTGCTTGTAGTTGTTGTTTTTAGGGGATTTTTTGTTTGGGTGTGGGGAACCAAGGCTTAAGGAGACTTTTTTTTTTTTTTTTTTTTTTTAAACATTTAAATAGACTACTGTGATTCAAATCCACAAGTCACTCCGGTCAGGAGAATTTTCTAACCAAATGGCTTCAGAATGGCTGGTTTTGGTTCGATGTCTAATATGAGGTATTACCTATAGAGTAGTCTCATCAGTCTGTATCTCACATCTTTGGTTCTCTGAAGTGCGAGGGACTATTTCTTCTTGGCTGATGAATACTTGAAAATTATGTAGTGTTTTTTAATCTACAATTTTCCATATACATTGTTCCTGCTTGTTTACTTACAGGATATGAAGTCTACAACAGTATTTCTTCTTTTGCACATTATAATTGTGCATGTTAATTAAAAAAAAAAAAAAGAATCCTACAAAAATTCAATTAACAATCAGGTAGCACTTAAAGATACTCTAAAATTGTTGCCAACGTAAGAATATGTGGAAAGCGAGGCACAGATGCTTTTAACCAGTCTCACTGCATAACAAAAATTACGATCTGACAGCCTGTCTTTTTTGTGTTCTTTTTTTCTTAATCTTGAGCTTTATGAAACACATTTATTTTAATTTTATTTCATATTGCCATCGAAATAACATGGTGGCTGAATGTCAGACCGGACTGAAATATGCTCTCCTCTACTGTGGCTTTCACATAGGCTTTTAATTCCCTCTGTTATTGCAGAATATCTCTCATCTGAGCTCTCATAGTGAAATGTGCTGCAATTCTATCTGGCTGTCTTGAGTCTTTATGTATTGCTGCTTTAAGAAGCAGATAAGTTTGCATTACTTCACAAACATAACCCATAAGGTAGGGTAATAGAAAAGGCAAGCTACTGTAATGGCACAAGCAGCATTACATTTCATGTTGCACTTGCTTGTGGTAACCAGACAGTGCTAGTTTTTTTAGAGGAATTAGTGGCCAGTGAGACAGGACTAATAGAAAACTTCCTTTAAGACCGAGTATTTGATGAATAAGGACAGAGGGAGGAAAGACAGATAATGTACCATCACTGTTGTGATAGAAGGCTTCCTGGGACTCATTGGCATTTACTACAAATAAAATTCATGGGCAGGAGCTGTATTGCCTTATGGCTATTCTGAACATGAACATGTTTAGTTTCATTTTTTACTTTGATAAGATTGCAGAGGCTTTGCCAGCATTCAGCAACTGTGTTTTAAGAGGAAATAGAAATTAAAGCTCGTACATAGGTACACTGTGTTTTCATTGGAAAAACAATGTAGTTTTGCATGTGCTTCCTATTGATGGGGATTTCTTTACTTTCAAACTTGCACAGTGAGCATTTCAAGTATTAACTTACCTTGGGTTTTTTTTTTCTTGCCTCTTGGTGTAGCTACCTCAATACATAATCCACTGTTCAGTTTACAAAGTCATGTTACTCAGTGATTATGTGTTTTGGGGGTTTATATTGTGATATTCTGTGTACTTATGTATTATTTGCATTTTTCTACAATGTAAATGTAATATGCAGAGGTTTTAATCTTTGAAAAGAAAAGAAAATGTTTGAAATGCAGAGAGACTGAAGCAAAGATCAGATATTATGATTCAAGAGAAAAACCCTTGGTTCCTTCATTTCTATGTCTACAAGACTTACTGCTGCTAAGTGTATAGGTGACCAGCTGCAGATGTTCACCATATATGAGTACAAGAAACTTTTTTTAACATATTACTTTATTCTTATAGTGGTTATAAAAATGTCACAGGATAATAAGATGCTAAATGCTGCAGATATACAACTTATTAAAAAAAACAAAAAAAAAAACCAACAAAACCCACAAATGTTAGAAAACAGAAGGTGATACGTGAGAAAGGACTTTAGAGATGTGGAAAAATAGAAACCCACATTATACAATGAGGAGTTATTCTATACAAGAAAGTCTGTCTCCCCAGACTTGTGTCTTCATTCTCCATATTAAATTCTGAAGTCTCTAATTATTTGTGTATTTTGGTAAACACTAGACAGTTCCCCCTCTATGTCCAAACTAGTATTATTTGGATGGACTTAATTAAAAAGGCTGTAGGAAAGAGACCTTAAAAGAGAAAGTAATTTTATTTGCAATTGTTCTGTTCCATCTTTTTATATAGTAGCAGTCCATAAATCTAAAAAGAAAGGAGCACTAGCAGATGTGCAACCCAGAAGAAAGTACATTTGCATGTAATAAACTACAATATAGTGGCTACTGGTAACTTCTTAAGGCCATTGCTTTTAAAGATTAAAAAAAAAACCTGTGTATGAAGACAAGATACTCAAGCAAAAATGTATAGCATTTTTTTCTGATGTTTTTGTGCTTTTTTCAATTTGTTTCTGTGTTCTTGGAAAAGGAATTTAGTTTTATGTTTTGAGGAGATACTATTTAGAAGGCTCTGTCTCAAATTCACAAAGATACATGATCATGTGCCACTCCATGCATTAGAATACTGACTTCTCAGCATTGAGAATGGTAGCAAAAGATTATCCATTTCTAAGCTTCCGGGGGTGTAAAGAAGCTGGTTAGATTTTTGTTTTGTTTTAATTTTTATTTCATGCTTTCATTTTACATCATATAAATGTTCCCAAAATCTTTGTTAGTTAAAAAAAAAAAAACTCCAAATTCTTTATTTGGAAGCACAAAGAAAAGGCATATGGATATGTTGGTAAAGCATATGGAGATCCTTATGTAAAGACTAAACAAAAGCAAAATAAAGTTACTGGCTGGACCCCTGAGGTGCAGCACATAAGAGTGTTTACGGTGGAATGTTGCCAATCCTCTTTTCTTCTGAAGTGCAAAAGTTCCTTTAAATCCCAAACAAGTAAAACCAATGCAGACAGTATACATCTGGTAGCAGCAGAGAGTTGCACGCAACTTGAATCTGGTTTTATACTGGTTGTTTTCACTCAGTGCTCAGAAAGTAGTAACCTTAAAAAGTTGATGGCAGTTAACCATATTGCACTAGTTTGTTTATTCCATATGAGCACAATGCAACTTTTTCTCAGGTTGTTTATCCAAAATACACAAAGATTGCTAGGTAGGAACCTCCTTTCTGTTAATAAAGATCCCTGAAAGTATGTTTTCTCATTGTAGCAACATTTGCAAATAGAGCTTCACTGGCTGAGCCCAAAAGCATGGTTTAATGCACTTACTGTTTCTCTAAATTTTGTGTAAGTTTTTGATAATTTTTACTTCTTTAGTAATGGTTCATGTCTCCTGTTTTTATATATGGTGGCCATTTAAACATAGCAGCTGTGCTAAGTTAAACACATAGGTTAAAAAATTAAAACGTTTATCTTTTGCTGAACATGGTACCTATTAATAGCTTGCTCTGAACATATTTGAATCAGCCTCTGGGATCTGCTGTCACTGATACACGCTGTCATTACTAAATTAAACCTGCCAAGAAGTGTTATGGCATATCCATAAACTCAATACATTTTCACACTCTTTATGTGTCCTCTAAAGCAGAGGCAGCACGGCTGGAGGCAGATTGCCTATTAGGAGCAGGTCTCCAGTGTATAGTAACCCCTGAACCATGACAGACAATTGTTAGGGAGCACACTGGTCATCACAGCCCAAAAGCTTCTTCAGTGATTTAATAGTAGAGGCAACTAAGGTTTGGTACCCAGGAACATTCCTTTGCACAGTAAAATTTACTATTGTAGGTGTAACCAAGGAGTTTTCCAGTAAGTTTTCCTCTAGGCTACTGTTGTCTCTCTCTGTCTCTCTAATCTCTAATATTAGAGAATATTGCTTGGAAAAATAAACCCTCCTCACTGTGAGTTGCCCCTTTTCAGAGCACACACAGAAGCTAGAACTCACATACCACTATGCATGTTGTTTGTGAAAATAAGAAGTCATCCTCTTTGGAGACCTTGAGCTATGAGAACTTTCAAACATTGCTATCAAACAGATGGCTAATGCATTGTGTTGCTTTTTTTTTTTTTTTTTTTAAGGGCCTAGGAACTGAGAGTGAAGTACTCAGAAGCAGACAATAAAGATGCTTTTATGAGTGATAATTAAGGGGCAGGGTAGTGTGGGTGATACTGTGGTGGGAGTTACCCTCATCAGGTGGCCTGTAGTAGAGGAAGTGGATGAGGCCTTTTACAAACAGCTAAGAGCTGCCTCACAATCACAATCCGTAGTCCTCATGGGGGAACGTCAGCCACCTTGATGTTTGCTGGCAAAGCCACTCAGCCAAGTGCACATAATCCAGGAGGTTCCTACAGAATGTTGATGACAATGTCCTGTCACAAATGGGTGAGGAGCCAAAAAAGAGAGACCTGCTGCTCGACTCTGTGCTAACAAATAAAGAAGGTGTGGTTGGGGATTTGAAGGTTGGAGGCAGCCTTGGCTGCAGTGACCATGAAATGGTGGAGTTCAAGGTGCTGCTAGGAAGAAGCAGGACACCAGGCAGGATTGTGACCCTGGACTTCAGAGGAGCTGATTTTGGTCTCCTCAAAGACCTGTTTGGAAGAACCTCATGGGACAGGTTTCTAGATGGTAGGAGTGCCCAAGGAAGCTGGTTGATCTTCAAATGCTACTTCCTCCAAGCCCAAGATGTTTCCCCACAAGTAGAAAGTCAAAAAAAGAAGCAAGGGTCTACATGGATGAAAAAAAAATAAACTACTGGAACTACTCAAGAAGAAAATAATCTATGAGAGGTGGAAAAAGGGTCTGGTTGCTTAAGAAGAGTATAGGAGCATTGCTGAAGTATTCAGGGACAAAACCAGGAAGGCTAAAGCCCTTTTGGAACTAAACCTGACAAGGAACGTAAACAAAAATGAGAAGGGCTTCTTCAAATGTATCAGCAGCAAAAGGAAGATTTGGAAGAATGTGAACCTGCTGATGAACAAGGAGTGTGTCTTGGTGACAGAGAAGGCAGAACTACTCAATGCTTTCTTTGCCTCAGTCTTTACAGTCAAGGCTGGCCCTCGGGAAGCCCAGTCCCTGGAGAATAATAGAATAGTCTAGAGAATAGAAGACTTTCCTTTGGTGGATAAGGATGAGGTTAGAGACCCGTTAGGCAAGCTGGACATGCACAAATCTATGGGACCAGACAGGATGCACCCACAAGTGCTGAGGGAGTTGGCTGATGTTATTGCTAAGCCACTCTCCATCGTTTTTTTCTCTACCATAGAGGACTGGTACAGTGTCTGAGGACTAGAGGAAGGCCAATGTCACTCCAGTCTTCAAAAACAGCAAGAAGGAGGATGCTGGCAGCAACAGGCCAGTCAGCCTCTTCTCCATCCCTGGAAAGATGATGGAACAACTTATCCTATGCTGCCATTCAACAGGATCTCGACCAGCTTGAGAGTTGGGCAGAGAGGAAACTCACGAGGTTCAACAAGGACAAGTGCAGAGACCTGCACCTGGGGAGGAACAACCCCATCCACCAGTACAGACTGGGGATTGATCTGCTGGAGAGCAGCTCTACAGAGAGACACATGGGAGTGCTGGTTGATATTAAACTAACCATGGATCCTTGATGCATCCTGGGATGTATCAAGAAGAGTGTGGCCAGCAGGTTGAGGGAGGTTCTGCTCCCACTCTACTCTGCCCTGGTGAGGCCTCATCTGGAGTCCTGTGTCCAGTTCTGGGCTCCCCAGCTCAAGAGGGACAGGGAACTTCCAGTTCAGTGCAGTGCCACCAAGATGATGAGGGGACTGGAGCATCTTCCTTATGCGGAAAGGCTGCGGGACTTGGGACTCTTTAGCTTGGAGAAAGGGAGACTGAGAGGGGGTTATCATTAATACTTAGAAGTATTTGAAAGGTGTATGTCAAGAGGATGAGGCAACACTTTTTCTGTAGTGTCCAATAGTAGGACTGGGAGTAATGGACAAAAGCTGGAGCACAAAAAGTTCCACTTAAACTTAAGGAGAAACTTCTTTTCTGTGAGGATGAGGGAGCACAGACTGCCCAGGGATAGTGTGGATTCTCCTTCTCTGGAGCTTTTTTCCAAATCTGCCTGGACACGTTCCTGTGTGACCTCATCTAGGTGGGCCTGCTTTAGCAAGGAGGTTGGACTAGATGATCTCTAGAGGTCCCTTCCAACCCCGACCATTCTGTGATTCTATGCCTTGACAATTTCATATTCTTTTGACAATGATAGTCTTCATTTATATGCTTTTTATGATGCCATTAAATTTTTTTACTAAAAACACTATAACATTTACTTCTAAAAATTAATAAAGTTCAGGTTTTTTCTTGACAAAGAAAAGCTACATTCCACCTCCCAATGTGTAGCTGAGTCTAAATTCTAAAATATGAAGAACAGATTTGGGTAAGCTGAATAGTTGCCATTTTCTTTTACCTTCAGATGTTATATACTAAAGTATATTTTTAAATTACACACTGCAAAGTAGGAACATGCATGGATGTGAGGGGAGAGAGAAGGTATTAGATCCTCAAGGGAACTGCGTGCCAAAGACATCATCACTCAGAGCTGTGGCTAAGACACATACAGTGTCTAACATGGGAACTAATGACAAGACCTCCACAGCACCATGTCTGCATCAGCTGCAGACTACTTTAAATGCACAGCTTCATCTCAGTCCTGCCCAACCTAGTATATGTGAGGCATCCTTCTGTGTCCAGCTGCTCCCAAGCTACGTTGATATCCTGCAGGTTTGAAAGATGGCACCGACCTTCCTTTCAGTCTGTGACTACACATACAAGAAAGAGGAGCTCATGCATCAACCTCTTATCTTGGAGACCGCTGTACTGTATTGCAGCTCTGTGTCTACTTCTTAGTGTAGGTCTATGCTAAATAAAGTCCTTGTAGAAGGTTTCCTGTCTTCCCTTCCCGCATTGGATAGGATTGGGACAGCCCCATCTCCTCTTACATGAGCAGAAGTACTTGCTGTGCACACTCCCATTGTTGGGGGTCTTCATAGAAGAGAAATTTGGTCTCTGCTTAATGCATCTCAGGTTTCTGCATTTACTCCAAATTGGCTTTAGAGAAGAGCTACAAATTATGCTATTAAACATGATTCATTAGCAAGTGAGTTTACCATGGACAATAGTGTTCAGCTGTTGGTGTGAATCAAATAGACAAACGATACTTGGCCCCAAGCTTTGACTGAAAAGCACTTGGGAAACACGTGCTACGTGTCACAATTTATTTTGCCATTTGTAGGATATGATACCTCTGATATGAAGGATTCATCTTCTACCCCCACTTCTCCTTTTTTTAAATGGCAATAGAATTTAAATTGAGAAGAGTTTCCCAGACAACCTTAACATTCCTTAAATGCTAACAACATCTCTGCTGTTTACTGTAAATGGAGTGGAAAAAAAAAAATCTTAAAAAGCAAAGCAAGCTGTGTCTTAGTTTATATCAGTCATCTTAGCCATTTGCTGTGATTAGATTCAACATTCATAAATGATCTTTACTTTTATTGCCTATCAGTTGCACAAAACAGGGTTGCTTTTTTTGCCTCTCTAAGTGTTCTTAAATGTCAGACTGATAGAAGCAAATGCAGAATATCTTTGCTCAGAAGGATGAACTAAAAAAGTTTGAAAAGAAATGTTGAGAACATAGGTGTTGTCTGGAGAGTGAAATTCTACTGCAGACAGAGCAATTTCTTCTTTTTCTTCCACACCCCCTGATTCAGTCATGTTGATAAAGAGTCTATGTTACTGTTCCTGAATTAGAAGATTAAAATGTTTTAGGGAGCTTATGCAGACTGTCCCTGCAAGGAAAAGACCATCTTTTCAGATATATCTGTGTGGTCACATAGAGCAGTGTTTGAAATGGAGGTGACAGTGAGCAGGGGAAGATCAAAATAAATGGTAGGTTTGTCTCTACTCAAAATTAGCAGCCATTCTACAGAGTCTAGGCATGTGAGAGAGCAAGGGTCTGCTGCTCTGCAGCACAGTTAAGGAAAGAAGGTAACTTTTATCCTACCTTTATTACTGTCAAGTATTTCTGCTAGTAAATGTTTTGTCCCATGGCAATTGAAATATGCTGTATTATTAAAAGGCACCTAAGAGAAGAACAGAAAAGATGGAAATTACAAGACTGTCTATGCGTGAAGGCAATTTTACACAAGACTTGCATTGCTAATACATTCAAATCTTTCTAATATGATGCTGCATTTGGTATATTTTTAAACTTCTGCCAATTCAAATTATTATAATATTGTGATAAAAAAAGTAAAGACTGTTTCAGTGCCTGATGTTATCCAGAGTAGTAGGTAGCAACAGTTGTTTCCCCTACAGGTTCCTAATTTCTTTCTTTTTTCCCTGAGGTAGGTTTCATCATAGATTTAGTGAACAAAACTTTCCTGTTCCTGTGGTATGAGATGGATACATCAATTTGAAGGCACATACTGCCACAGTACAGTGCTCCTTTTAGTGAAGGCTCAGATAACAGCTCCAAGTCCTAACCCATTGCACTCCATGTTTTGAACCTTCCTTCACAATCCCTTATTACAAGTAGTTTGTATTGTTATTGTTTTGTTTGGGCTCAGTGGCATATGATGGTGATGAAGACTCTCTGCCTGTTAGACCTCTATGGCAGTAGGTACTTTTGCAATCTTACTGTGCTAGGTCACCAAACTTGAGTGGTTTTGTGTAGGGAAGGCCTAATATTGAAATAAAACATAACAATGGATTAAAGGAAAATAAATTGGAAGTCAGCAAAAGGTAGACATTTCTGTTGTTGAAGTACAAGATCAGCTGGAACAGCTGACATCTCACACTGAGTAGCACCATGGTCTGCTGGCATTGCATGCTCTACAGAAAGGTTTTGAAAGGTTCAAGTTAATTCTCTGCACGAGCAGAGTATTCATGATTGATTTCACTGAAGTAGAACATGTTGGTTACAAATTTTTGTTCTCTTTCACTAACGTCTATTAGGGGTTTTTGGTAATTTTTAATATTAACAAAAATAATTACAGCTAACTTAAGCAATGGATACAGGTGTACTGAGATATAGAGGGAATATTATTTTAGATATTTTAAAATTTAATTATAGAGGCTTTTTTTCTTCTTCAAATAAAAAGTTAACAATTACAGTGCTGGATTGCTTTGTATTAAATTATTTTAAAGTGTACTCTTTTTTTACTGATTTAATTAGTGATTTGAATGATGATAATAGTAATGGAAATGCAGGTTGGCAGATTTGAGATAACATGCTTGCCTCAAAATCAAAGGCTTAATTTTAATTAGAATTAAAATAAGAAAACTTCCTGAAAGGGAGCTGTGATACGTCTTCATTGGTGTACTGTGGACAGGCTGCTAATTTCAGTGTTTCATGGACTGTGAATGGTCCCATAAGCTCTAGTAGCTTGAGATGGTCTTCATTTCCTGCAGTAATTTCTTAAAATTCTGTTATGGGAGGTATAAATGTGTGCAGAGAGGTGAGAGATTAAATATTCAGTGAGAACTTCCTCCTCCTTTGAAGGAAATGGATCTTTTTATCACTGAGTGATTTCAGGATTTCTCTTCCTGTTAATTAAGATAGTACATTATTTTGGCCTTTCAGAAAGACTCAGATATGTATACCTTAATTTTACAGTGTTGCTTTTCAGAATGCAAGTTGCATTTAACACCTCTTTTTTTCCATTAAGAAAAGATTTGTATGTGTTTAGCAAAATGCACAATGATATTCCAGACTATCCAAGACTATGTAAAAAACATTTTTGACAGAATCACAGATGATTTGTCAGAAGTACTAAAAGGCAAAGAGGGAAATATATGTTTTAAAAAAACAAACTTAAAGATAAAGGCTAAGACAAACTAGAACTTAATCACACTAAATGCTCTTAAAAAGTGAAAGAACAGAGCATTGTGCCTTCCTTCATATAGATGCTGTCCAGCCTTACATAGCATATCCTTAAGATTGAGAAGTTGTCGTGTCCTCTGGTCCTGTAGCATTTCCATTTATAAAGGTTCAGAGACTGAAGAAGATTCCCTAACAAATTGAAGGGAGCATGGGAGGAAGTTCAGTAATAAATATAATTAAGATATTTATAGCTCCTTTTTACCACTAACATAGTCATGTGTGCATTTTATGCCTCTGACCTTGCAATTTGTAAGAGGATGTTTGCTTTAGGAATGTGTGATAACTCATGTGCTTGTAAATTTCCAATAGTAGTAGTTTTTGTTGGTTTTTTTTTAAAAAAAAACAAGGATAATGGCCTTCTCTTTTTACATAGACAAATGTCATTTGCAAAGAGATAAGAATCACACCTGGTCGTTAGTTTGCTGTAGATTTTTAAAGAAATTCTAATAAGCTAAACCATGTGGTCTGCTATAAAACAGATGCACTTTTTAAAACTAGTAAAAATTATGGATATTTGTGAGATTAATTGCTGGGTTTGTTTTTTGCTAGAGGTGCAGTTATAGTACAAAAGTACTAAGTTTTTCTTTTTAGAGCTTACTCTATTATTGCTACTGTTAACTATTCTCTCCTTATTTCTCCCTTTTCTTCTCCCTTATCTCACTGTAATCATTCCCACCTTATCTCAAAAGATCTTTTTTTTCATACAGGTTTGAGTCTGTTGTCAAAATTGGTGTGAGTATGCTGTTAAGAATGTGATATAGTGATGTTCCTGAGCCTTTTCAGCAAAGTGAAGTTATGAAAGAGTAGATATTTGAAATTGAAGAGTGCTTCAACTCCTGTTTTTTAAACATTTTAAGCATTTCTCTGTATCCTTATCTTTCAATGGATATGCTCTGTCTACCCCATTTATTTTTTTTTGTCGTTGATATTAACTCTGATGTGAGATTGCTTATCTGATTGCTTATTGTCCTGTAAGCAGTGGTGTTTTCCAAACATGAGAACACCATCATGAATCATGATAGGATGCTGATTTCAGGTGGCAGTCATTCTTATAGCTCTTTCAGGGTGCCTCAGTAGGCTACACTGGCTCCTCGGAACCTCAGCCTCCTAGATCCTCTAGCTAGGCAAATGTACTGAGTGTCTGCATAGTGTATTAACTCTAGATCTTGTTTAGGAGCTTTGTGTGCTACATCATCGTATGAAAACCAAGCAGCTGATGCTGAGTAATAAATACCTCATTCCCACTTTGCAAAGGAGAGGTGGGAGTTCTCTATTTCCTTCCCTTCTCTCTTTGCAGCTGCTCCCCATCTCTTCCATTTCAAACTGTGAAGATCTATCTCCTCAAGCACTCAAACAGAGGTTTCAGGTTGCTTCCATTTGTCTCTATTGATGTAGATGAAATTAGTTTTGAATGACAAGTTATTTCACTTACACAGCCTTTTCTGTCTGCTTGTCTTAAGAATCCTTAACTGTCTTAGCTGTACATACTGTAGTTATTGTTTTCTACAAGTTTATTATTCATGGGTTTAAAATAGAAAATTCATTACTAAGGGAAGAAGAAATCTCAGTATGTCTACTGTTAATCTGGGCATTTTTTCCCATCTGATTTCCCAATAATGATTGTTTGTGAAAAAAGATTGTTTATATTTACAGCTGTAATGAACTGCACGATCACGTGAAGTATTGGTAGAGGCCTGCTGAGGATAATTCAGGAAGGAGGAAGTAAGATGCAGAACGTAAGTGCCAAACACTGTGTAATTAGAAAATCTACAGCACATTCTTACGAACTGCAGCCACTCATCTGTGCTGTATATTTGTTCTTAAAGGTCAGTATCTTTGTGAGATACTGACCGTGATGCTTGCAGGGTACAGTTCTCATTGGTATCAGTGATAACTGAGGGCATATGTCACGTTGCATGAACATATGCTCAGAGGGGTAACATCAGTTACCTCCCACCATGTGAATGTCAGCTTTGATTCATCACAGTGTGGTTTCCCAGATGTGTCCTGGGTCATATCTCTGTGCTCAGCCAGTATTGTTAATCTAAAAGGCAAGCAAGTACCCTATATGACTACCATACGCCTTCCTATACCTGGGAGCCTATTTAAGCCAACACAGTAAAATTACTGTGGTGATGGGATATTTTTTTTTGAAAGATGGAGAGTGGTCAGAGGAAGAAAATACAAAGCTTAATTGTCCACCTGGAGGAACTGCAGGCTGATGGACTGGTTTATTCAACTGTGTTAGAAGTGCTAAAACTTAGTTACATCACCTCATTGATTATCATGACAAAAATACACGGGAGGAATTTTGCTGTAGGCAGAGACAGCACCAGAATGGCTGGCAATTATATTACCAATTTAAAAAATGATCTTAACCTCTGCTTTTAATCAGCATCTTTAGCAAAGTTGTTTGTTGAGGGAGTGGGTGTGTTTCTGTCCATCTTCCTTCCCCTTCACTTCCCACATTGTAATGGAAATGCAAGATGCCTGTGTACAATCTTTCACCTCTGACAACATGCACTGTGTACTGCACCCAGCTGTCATGGTAATGACAAGTCTGGTGCACCAGGATAATTGGGTACTTGAAGAAGATTCATAAGGCAATATGCTGCACAGTACCGTGTTGTGCCCTGGGGCAAGGGGAAAAAGAGAGAGGGTACCAGGAAGAGTAGGGAGTCTATTTGTGAGAAATTATAATCTGTAATGTGAGTTGGTTTGCCTATGAATTGGTTTCTGTCATGCCTGCCCACCCCACAGAATTACATTAAGGGTTTCAAAGTCAGTTTGTACTATGTAGGAAATTGGGTTCTATTTTACAAGTAATGGAATTGAAATATCCCAATGGATTGAAGGAGGTGCATGTTATCACAACCCCGTGGCTCTCCATGAAAAGTAGTCTGGTGTCAAATCACACCATAATCCTGCCATCTGACAGCTCATTATTAAGAAACAATAAGAAGTGACTTTATTACTGTAGAATATAGTTGTCTTATCTGTAAATTAGCATCTTTTGTTCCCTTGTGACAGATTCTGTCTGCTTTTCTGGCATCTGTCATGAGATGTTAAAGGGGAGCATATTTTTAGAGTCTAATGTGATAACAATTAACCTCTGATCTCTTTTTCTGATACATTTCCTTTTCCACTATTGTTGGAAGTTATTTATCTTAGAGTGAAGATGAAATGCTTGGAGAGCATGTATTTATGTGCACTGATACTGACAGTCTGCATAATGCACTATTAGATGTTTAACAGATTACTCATTAAAATTTTTATGAGATCTTCTCTCCAGTGAAAGGACAGAAAGTGTTGGTCACCATTAAAAGCAGGAACCTAGGACTCCAACCTTCCATCTGACTCTCTGATTTGTTTCTGTGTCCTTGAACAAATCATTTAATCTCTTGGTGTGATGGAAATAATAGCCATGGTATCTCACCAGCATGTTGAGAGCCTAATTAATTACTGCTTGTATAGCACTTGGGTGAGGATGAATGACTTGTGGCAGAAATATAAAGCACTATCAGGAATAATAGGTTGGAAAAATTAAAAACTGCCTATATCATTTTGTCAGGGAAGTTTTTGGTGGTATCTTGTAAACAGAACTTTCATGCAGAAATTTAAGTCATTAAAAAATGAGATCTGTGATAAAACTTATGTTGCAGAGAGTATAGATACTGGTACCAACATAACACAATACCAGTACTTGTAAACAAGACCTGGCTTGCAGTTATGTAGAGGAAAGTCATGTGCCTGAAAAGCTTTTCCAGCATCGCCAGTTTTGAATATTATACAAAATGAAATATGTATTAAAGGCATCCTTATCTTATTAAGAATTACAGGGTTGACACAGGCCACAGAGGAGTGCGGGAAAAATTGCTCTTTAACTGTCTGAATAGTGGATTAGGCTGAGCCTACTTTCCATACGTGTTTACAGAGAACATGTATTGTTTGGTAGATCTCACCCTTTGGGAGGCTGTGTTTTTAGATACCCTTTAAGGAAATTAATGTACTGAGGTTTTCATTTTGCAGTAACATATTCAAAAAGTAATCTAGAAGCCAGCATGCTGCCTTGCAATATATTATTATTGTAATAAATGTGTTAGAAATGGATAAGTTAAAAGGCAGCATACAGGTACATGTCGTGAACTGCTTAGCTCCAGAGTCGCTGTGTTAGCTTTGCATTTTGATGACTTGTGATGGAACTATTTTCATTTTTTTAACTATTAAAGTTGATAAACTTACACTAGTCCACACTTTATTGACCTAACTAGAATTGTATGCAGCTTCCTCAGATAACTCACAACTCTAAATACATAGGACCTTTGATCAACAATAGTGGAATATCTTGGCCAGATTTTCCTGAGAATTAAAAATAATTTGTATTTACTCCCCTGAGATCTTCAGACTTAAAATACCTCTTTGGATGTTATTTTCAGTGCAGTGATAAAGCACAAAGAGTTATTTTTCATAATGATAATTCTGAAATCTCTAATGTCCAGTCTTTATTATTTGTTAGGATCAAGGAGAATCGGGCTATACTGTATGGTAGTATGCCTTTTGACTTTTGAAGGCACATAACGTTGGAAAAGTTCACTGCCTGACTGATAGTCCCATCTGGATATGTGGAAAGCTCTGATGCTGGGGTTTTTGTTGTTGTTGGTTGTTTGGTTTTTATTGTGTATTTCTTCTTTAAATACATCAAAACTCACTGTTAGGTTCATTTAGAAACAAACTCTTTAGTTTTTCAATAGGAAGATGAGTGCTAGCACAAATTAAATATAATGCAAAAAAAATTTATCCTTATGGTGTTACAGATTAAAGAACAAGTTAATTAAAGATTTAAATTTGTAGCATATCAGGCACCAGTCTGTTACACTGTTTTGTAAGCTGTGGACTAAGGAGTAAGCTTCAGAAAGCACCATGGTTGGTTGGTTTGGCCTCTGAGGGCTTGCAGGGTTTTTTGTTCTTGCCCCACTGTCTTTAGTTCACTTTGAAAGATCTTTCACGGGATTGCATCCATACAACTGAAAGCTCACTCTATTGTTGCAGAGAATGATAACCTAGGACCTTAATTCATTTTGTGAATATGCTGCAGGTTCATGATGACAGCAGGCAGATAACCAAAGCTACTTAGAAAAACAAGTAGAGATGGCAGCCTGAATTTCTAACTGCTCAAAAGTGCTTGACTTCACCTCCTGATTCTGATGAGAATCTGTGCCATTGTAGGCCTAGTACAGTCTTTTTTTGAATCTGTTCTTTCTATAAATTGACTATAATGCTTAGTAAAATAGAGCCTTAATCATATTATCTTATTTCCTTTATCATATTTTTTATATTGGGTGATAGAGTGGTAAAGGTTAGATAGACCAGGTGGGATGATCTGCCTACAATCTGTCCCTCTTAACCTGCCAAAAAGGCATGTTGTTGCATCCGAGGATTTGATCTGGGTTATTTAAAGTAATAAGAATGAGCCTTGAGAAACGATTACGGTGTAAGTGCATGTACTTGAAAGGGTGGAGATCTGCAGCAGATGTCTTTAGTTAGTGGAGGGAACTTTTCACATTTCAAATCTCATTTACAGGAAACATGCATGTTCACCTATCAAATTTAAACAGCTGTCCCTTTAGTTTGAAGAATTGGGATTTCTCATCCTCATCTATTTCTACCATGGTAAAGAAGCCTTTCGGGCCTCAGGAAAAGCGTATTCCAGTTCAATGATATCTAAGGAGTTATATTTTCTGTGCTTTCAATAATTATTGCTAATTACAAATATGCATTTGAAGAACTAAAATGTAGACCAAATAGAGACTAATGCTTACAAATGCTCATCAAATTCATTGCTGCTATTAATAGTCTTTACTCATTAAAAGAATATGGGTATAAAATACTGCAATATACATATTTATCATATGAAATTTTTGAGACCCATTAACCACAGCAGCTAGTACTTTTAAGGATATCCACTTTCCCTAGTAATGAATTAAAAAAATCTTTACTTTTAACCCGAAGCAGAGTATATAAAACCTCAGTAAAAATTATATTTACCCTACACAATTAATGAAACACAAAATACTGATCAGTAGCAGCTTCATGTTTGACATCTGAATTATAGAATTTATACACATACCAAATTATCTAGAAATAGTAATCTGTAATTAATGGTTTCATTTTAATATCAACTAAAGAGCGTAATGAATGTTTCGAATGAGAGAACCTCTTTTTAGTAAGTGAGTACATATTTTAAGTGCTAATTAATTCATTACTTGTTCATCTTTCACCATTCATCTCCTTTTTTTTTCCTTCTTTTTTTTTTTTTTTTTTTTTAGGACCATTGTTACAGAACCTTTTTGCTTAGTGCCTTGAGCTTATATGCAAAACTGTCAGATATTCAGACTGGCCCACTTTGTAAAAACTATAAATATCACATATATTTGGAAGAACCTCTTCAATCTTCCGTTGGTTTTGTTTTCTTTATGTATTAAAAAAAAAAAATTAAATCAATTCCTGTTTCACCATGCCAAATAAAAGCAGGTAATAAAAAAATTAAGGCCTTAAGGATGGCAAGGAATTAAGCCCTTAAGCCACAAATACATGTCTTCAGCACAATGGGCCACGGAAATCTATGAGGAAGTCTGTTTCCATTTTTACAGACTCTTTAGGATCCTTAATAGGGACAGGTTTTGTAGTGACTTTAGGGCCCTTCTCACCTTTTGCAGTCCTTTCCCCATGGAATGTTAGCAACATCAGTAGGTGGGAGCCTCATAGAGTCTTTGCTGCTGTAGCTACTGCAATGTATAAGCCACTCGAGGGGCTCTTCAGCATAATCGGAAATCACATATTTATTACGATAACTGCTGCTTCTTGGCTACTTCAGCTCCTGTCTCAGATACATCCATGGAGCAGTGACTTCTCTGCCTTTTGTCACTCCTACCCTGCTCACGTAGGTTTAGTTGATCTGGTGACTTGCTTTCTCTTGAGTTATTTTGCAGAGACCGTTGGGATCAGTATCCAGAAAGTAACAGAACTGTAACTGAGGTATTGAAATTAATTTAATCATCAGTGTATGATTGATGGTTTGATTCAGTCTTTTGTACCTGAGTGCTTTTTAGGATATAGAGAAGCAGGGCAGGAAAAGGTAGACAAGCAATCAACCTGAGACATTAGTTTAATTTTTATTTATATTTTTGACATGTGTGCTATGTCATGCAAGAACAGAGTTACTCCTCAGGGGAGCTAGCATTTTGATGCAGGTTGAGGCCTAATGTCACCAGATTGACAATACTGAAGACACTATTTAAAAGCAAGACAAAATAAAACACCAGATAGTTTTAAAACAGTGTTATTGGAAATAATGGTGGTAAATGTGATTTGCTGGTGGTAAATTGAAATCACTGATTAAATTACATCTTTGGCTAATAAATTCACTGAGGAAACAGTGCACAGCAAGTGCCAACACACCACAGCCCTGAGGCATAAATAAAAGTTATCTAATTGATGGCAAAGATAAATCAAAATAGAAGCAAGTGGCTTGTTAATGTCCTTACATAGAATTCATTACAGCTGGTGGAAAAAGCTTCTCTTCTCTGCACAGTTTGCTGCACAGGTCAGCCCTGGTGTCTGTCATTTTTACTCACTTGAATTTGGTACCTTAAAGTTTCTCATACATGTGGGGTTTTTTGAAGGAGTACAACCCCTACCATTCTGTGATTCTGTGAATAGATGTCTGTGAGATACTTAATTCTTACTAGTCTACATCATAGTTAAATTAGTTAAATTTGTACTTGAGCTATCTTTCATTGCTTTCATAATTTTTCTCTGTTTTTCAAGAAACTCTGAATATTATACCAGTAGGTGTCATGTCTTTAGTTAGGGGAGACGGTCCTAAGCTCATCTCAAATCTGCCTCTGAATATAGTAGGTGAATTCCCAAACCAGCTCTGGTAGGGAGCTACAGTTTTTTATAGTCAGTGCAATTGCCTGTGCAGACAGAAGGAGAGGATCTTCAAAGATGCTTTCCCTGGAGTGGACATCAAACCAAAGTCAAGTTCCAGTTTGATGACTGAACAGTCATTAAAAGTCACTTGTGCTTTCATGATATGAGAATTATCCTTTCTTTGTTAAATACTTGGTTGCTGCTTGGGTGGTTCATGTGTGGTTAAAAAATGAGGGCTTTACAATATTCATTTATTTCATTTTTTAAAAAAATGAATTTGATTCTTCAGCCTTTGAGATTTATCTCTGAGAGAAGTCAAAGGCAATCTGGCTACCATAGTTCAACAGACATAGTTCTTAATTTCCATACTAATATGTCTTTTGGATCAGAGTCAGCTCCAGCACAAACAAATAAGCATCATTGCATATACTGTGCTGTCTCATCTACTGCTTGTTACAGTTGTGTTCTCATCTCAGTGTCACTATGCAAGGCTCTTGGGTAACTCTTCTGCATTTAAAGGCGTTTCTTATTCCTCTACACATAGCTGAACAGAGCTTTTCCAGCTACGTCATGCTGACAATTAGGAAGGATCTAATTTCTTCAGAGAGGTTATGTTGTTCTCCTTCTTTGAGACAGGAATTTTATGATTGATATTCACAGTTGGTGAATGCTTTGGTGGAAATCCCCAGAAGCATTTTCAGTTGTGTAGTTGATGGCAACCACATGTCCCACGTAAGACAAAGCATGAAAGAATACAGAAGTGTTGCACGTGCAAGTGACTGTTGCATTTTAAAAAAATAAATTAAAAAAAACCAAACCCTAAACCACAAAATACAGTTCAAACATGACAATAATAAGCCCTGAAAGACTTTATGGTCTTTGTATGATAGCACTAAGTAGTCTCGTTTTTTAGTGTTCTTTGAAAGTTCAGAGATGCAATTCTGTAGGCCCATCGTCTTCTCTCTTTGAGGTAGAAGGGGTAAAAGCTCAACTTCTGTCTAAGTTAAGAAATGAACAAAAATTGACTTATTTTAATGATTGTACAAGTGTCCAGAGACAGCATGACTGAGCAATCATGGTAACTTTATTGACTTATTTTACCTGCCTTGTTGAGTGGACATGGCACTCGAATGCTAGTCAGCATTGCACAATACTTTGAAATATGTTGCTGATTTTTTTTTTTTCCATCATGAAGGGCAGCTTCAGGAACTGATGGTACAGAGGAGCAGGGTGAGTATCAGGAAACATTATTGTAGTGAATGGGAGACTGGAGTGGGAGGAAACTGATTCAGTACTGAAAATCCCCAACATTTTGTAGATAATAAGTGGGACAGTGTGGGAAAATGGTTGCATGAGAGAAAGCACCTAGATGTTTTGCAGCTGACCAAGGAGGAATGTGTTAATCATCGCACACAGCTGGTGTAGCTGCTGGGAGGCAAGGACACACTATATTTGACTGTTGCAATTGTACAGTAACAGGTTGTTTTGCAGTGAGAAAGGCATGGGAAAAGCGGGAGGGACTGATCCTTTGTACATACACCAATTAGGAGCTCAGCTTTGAACAATGTCTGAGTTAATTAACTAGAGTATAAATATGGGGTAAGCACGATTAATAAACGAAGCTCGCTGATCACTCATATTGAGTGCCCATGTCTTCCCTCCGACGCGACAGGACAGCCTACATTTTCATCTACTGATGAAGAATTTTCTTTGCTGTTACACCATATTTTTATGTAAACTAGCTCATAGATATATTTACCTACAGATTGTAGCCAACAGTATTCAATTTTGAGAGCAAGAAACCAAAATTATATTGAAACAACTAAAATAGGTTTGTTCTGATTGACATTCTGGCAGCTTTTGCTAGAGCTGTTACTCAACATCTCTGAAAAGAGCTGCTTTTGCACAGGGGGCTAATTGAATAGAATTCTGAAGTAAAAAATGACCATACTTTTTTAGCCCACAGTCATTCATTGGAAGTCTAATGCTACATATACTACATGCATGTATATACTGAAAGCTATCAACAACTGGTACATGTGCTCAATGGGAGAGTGGTGGGTTCATTGCAGCCTCTGGATGTGGTATAACAGAAGAAGCTCTCAAGGTAAACTAAGTGTTAGCTAAAATTTTCTTTTTATTCTAGAGGCTGAAGAAAAAGGTGATAGAGTGACAGGACCTTTGTGGAGGGCTATAGAGCCAGCTTCCACTTTGGAATTGAGTTCTGTACCTTGAAGGCCTCCATAATTCCTTCCCAAAGCCAACTGCTGCTGCTGCTCTTATGCATGGGGAGGAATAGATTTCCCCTCTAATGATTATAGCTGTCTCTTTAGCAATAAAATGCATTACTTATTATAAATGGCAGCAATGGAAAACCTCCTGAGGTTATTGTCACGGCTATGTGCTATCACATGCCTTGACATCCCTATTCAAGAGATTAGAGTTACAAAGTGAATGCTCAATGAGCTGATTAAATCAAATAAACAGATTTTTACTTCTCATTAAAAAACATTAAATAGCTACTGCTTTTACCAACAGAGAGGGGGGGAAAAAAAGCCTAATAAAAATCTGCTGCTGTAATTCAGAAAATTTAAGGCACTGTTTATATTAGAAATATTGTGCGAATGTAAGTGTATCTTGCTGAATGTTGCAAACCTTTTGCATTACAAGCAGCAAAAATGCCAAGGTACATTTTGTATTAATCAGTCAAAATGCAGAAAGTAAGATCTAAAACCTTGTAGAGCAGCAGAGGATATTCCTTAGGGGCTACTTCTGTGGAATTGCCTGACTTTTGCCACTGCACAATCCAGATATCCAGCTATTGATTTAAGTCTAATTATATGCTTTTTAGTAATGGTTTACATGTGTATTAGAACAGTTTTCAGGAACGAAGTAAGGACATTGAGAAACAGGTAAAATGCAGGGGCAATCGGGAATTGAAGGAGATAAATTCAGAAATGTCTTAAATCGTTGTGAAACAATATTTTTGCTGAAATGATAGGAGACTCTCATAACCAGAAAGCCATTTTATGGCAGCATAAATGTGTTTTGTTTAGCAGTTTTTCTATTATAAATGAACATTTGTATTACTCACTACTTGAAGCCTTGTAAAAGCAGAATTAATATGTTCATTTAGTTTGCTTGGAAAATTGTAAAATGTCCTTTAGAAGGGCAACTGTTTTCAGATTGGAACAGACAGAGAGACAGAAGGAAGGAAACAAGAAAAAAGAACCATGAAGAATTAGATTAATACCATCCTCGGTTGTCCGTCTGGTTCCTTCTTTCCTTCATCCATCTTCTTTTCATCCTTCTCTTGGCCATCTGCATTGGTAGCAGCTCCCACAAGTGCTGAGAAGATGAGCACATATAGCAAATTGTTTCAGTTTACTGGAACTAGGGCTTCATTATAAAAATGCCAGCCGCTTTTGACTAACTTCTGAACCAAAATACTTCATTAAAAGTTCCATGGGAATTTAGCAAAAGAAAGTCTCCCAGTTCAAGCGCAAAGTAAGTACTTGGTGGTTAGGGGTTTTTCTATAGTCCTCCAAGCAGCTGTAGATTTAAAGTTGCTGCATTTGAAAGGTTCTTTATTAGATGAGAGTACCAAAACAAAGGAAAACAAAAAAAAAAAGTGAAACAAAGCTCTTTCAAGGCTCTGATATATTACTATGAGGCTTCTTTAGACTGAAGAACCTGCATAGTGCTGAACATAACTAACTATACCTTTCAGTTCTCTGAGATCACTAAATTACTGGTGAGAATGTTGAAGGTCCAAGTGAGTAGTGGTTATTCCTTGAGGACTTACTCTAGCAAAGTGCTTAAGCACATACAGCACTAAATGCACAAAAAAAAAAAGAAAGTAATCAAAAACGTTAATGCATCCAGAATACACATAGACAAAGAATGAAGACATAGTGCATGCTTTACTGAACCCTTAGCTTGTTAATTTAGACACATTTAGTAAGAACAGTTATAAATTTATTTGAATAATTGTTGAAAATCAATATTCGAAGCTTTTAAAATAAGGGTGTGTGGAGAACTTTAAAAAAAAGATTCCTGTCCTGCCATTACTGTAATACTAATAATGACACTATCAGATTCCTCATGATTTTCCTTAGAGAATTGATCCTGTTTTCTTCATTTTCTACTCATTCAGAGAATGATTCATAATAAAAATATTGGTATATTTGTTGTAAAAACATTTAGAGGTCTTATTGGCAGAACTTTTTATCCAAGTTAGTAATTTTGAGAAGGTCCTGAGATGCTTGTCTGCAGCAGTGAGCACCCAAAGACATTGACAGTTCTGGTTGTGACTTATTTTGGAAAACAGAAGGGTTTGAAAGTAGAGACTAAATTACATATCTGAAACCAGAATTTATTCAGTAGGATGACTATTTTCAGTGTTTCCCACTCAGCACTATAAAGTCTCTCAATTGCTTTGTATGCATGCAGCTTCCTTCTCCCTTCCAAGCTCCTGCAAGACAGCAGCTGAAACAGTTGTTTTATTTGGTAAAGTCTTTGGATTGTATGGACATCTGACCTTGTTCCTAGATAAGTAGACTGGTACTTTTTTTCCAATGTAATTATCCCCACCAGAGTTAGTCCCAAAATATTAGGAAATGAGTAATGGAATGATACCATACACTTTCTTAAGGGACAAATGAGTCATGCAGGTTCCATTTACAACTTGGGTGATATCCTTATCAAATTCTTCTTTGATGAATAATCTGATTAACTAATTGTTGTTATTGTTCTCTATGGAAGAACACTACAAGGTAATACTCTGAAAACTCAGTGTGCACTGAGGTCATGAATAGAGTCTTAAATAAATATTAGCTGAACCCTTTTTCTGCCTTAATGATAGTAAATTGCCTGTTGGGCTCTTTTTTAATCTTTCCAGTGTCAGTCTGTTTGGGAAAAAAAAAATAATCTATGTCTAAGTTACTGCACAGAATGAAGATCTAACTGCAAAATATTTTTCTGAGTCTGCCTTTCCCATTGCCTTCTGAATGATTAACTTGTGGCTTTTCTAATTAGAAATAAACACATCAGACTAAGCCACAAAGTATGTCAAAGAGTATGCAAATTATACGGAACACTTGAAAGCCTAGCATTTTTTGCCTTTAAATGCCCTGCGTGGTTTATTAAACTATAATTGCACTCTCTGAAATGTTGTATTGCAATTATATCCTGGCTTATTAATTAAAAGAAAGAGACTATAAATGGTAAAAGATAATTTTTCTTGTGAAAAGCTTTATTGAGATTTTAGAGACAGGCATTCAGGCAAAAAGTCATTTGTGAGAAAAGCTCCTATTGAAACAAAATTAGATGTTTTGCTCACCTTCTGGGGAAGTGAACCTGCATCCATTCTCAGCAAACTGGGAACTGTAGCTAAAATACAGTGAACCACAAGGATGAATTTTAGGTGATAATGAACAGATAATTATGCAAGTTCTTTAACACTAACTTGTATAAGGAAGCTCTCATTTTCTCTTGTCATATCTTTGGGGGGGAAAAAAAAATCCAGTCTATTTTTTTTAAAAAATATGTTTACTTGTTAGAATGACCATAATATGGAAGTTGATAATATTCTTTAAAAATAAAGGCAGATGATGTGAAACTACTGAGAGTATTACCAGCATTAACATCACCATCTCTAGTAGGCTGGAGTTTACATGCAAATCTTCAGTGTACAGGAAACAGTACTTCAGAACAATAAGTGTTTATGCACCTGACAGGCGATTACTTTCCATTTTCTATAGAATGTGACTTTTTAAAATTAGAATTTAATTTTATGATCTATGGAGCAGACATAAAATGACTGTCTGCTAAATTAAGAAAGAAATCTTCTAAAATCCACAACTCTCTTGTATGAGTTCTCTTTTGGAGTTTATGATTCAGCGTATCCTAGAAATGAGGGATTTCAGTTTGACCAGAGTTTTCTGGTATAAAATGATTTGTTTCCTGAGTCCTTTTGTGTGAGAACGCATTTATACATCTCAGAAATCATTGTGTTGTTGGACTTCATTGCTGAGATGGAGCATATTGAAACATTTGTTAGTTCTTGTTTTCTGTTAAAATGTTCCTCCTGTGAAAACTGCATGCTCACACATTATTGCTTTACATCTCATGTCAGAAATTGAATCTGGCAAGGTACAGTATGTATTTCTGTGTATACGGATATTCTCAGTCAGAACATAAATAGACTATGTTTTAACCTTTCTCTATATAAACATTGGAATGGTTTTTTCTTCTTCAAAAGAATTCTATAGTTAGCAGTCTTCAGGAAAGGAGGAAGAACATCCACCAGTTTACTAGCTAGGTTTATCTCCAAAACCAATTTTTCTGTGCTTGTACATACTAGCAGTAGGTCAGGATGTGTGCAGTGCTTCTGATTAAATGATACCACAGTAGCACATTTTTCAGAATTGTTCTGTCTGTGCAAGTCATAAGGTTGCCGATGTCGGAAGAGTGTTGGGTTACGTGTTTTGAGCATATGGCTTTCATTTCATTCCAGAGAGACAGAGGAAGCTGGGTCAAGAGGTACTGGCATAGGAGAGACCAAGAACAACTTTTGAGTCAGCTTTTGTGTTAGTCTTGCAGATGTAAGTAATTCTTATGGTCAGAGGGTCTTCAGGAATGAATGGAAGAGTGTACAAATAATAAATTAACTCTCCCTTAGACAGCACAGAAAGACAGCTTTTTATGATAAAAAGGTTCTAGTATCTATCTTCTTCTTTCAGCTGTTGGGAGGAGAATAACATCAGGGGACTGGTTATTTTGTGGAATACTAATCAGAATATGCTTTTTATTAGGCTGTGTCTTTTAAATGAGAGAACAAGAGACAAGGAAAAGAAAATAAATATCCTTGGAGAGATCTTTATACATCTCAATGAATGAAGAAAGAGCAAATCCTGTCCTTGTGTTAGAAAAGAAAAACTCAAAGCCCCAACACATAACTAGAGGTACAAAACTCTTAAAATTCCCTTTGTATAGTTTCTCTCAGAATGTATCTGGCACAAATGAATTTAGGATAGTAAGAAATTTTCATTGAATCTGGTGTCCCAGTTTGAGAGTTGCTGGAGGACAGGAGTACTTCTTGGAGACATGCCACGGTTCAATCTATTCCTCTCATAGGAAAAATAGGACAATTCTATTTTTCCCCCACAAACCAAATAACTGAAAAAAATAACTGGTCTGAATTGCCAGAAAGTGCAATGTGTCAAGGAATGATGCAGAAGCTCACCACTTCATTTTAGCCAGTGATCTTTAGCAAGCTGTAAAGATGTAAAGCATCTATGTCAAGAAGGGCCTGGTTGCTTGGGAAGGCAATAGGAACGTTGCCGAAATATGCAGGGATGAAAACAGAAAGACTAAATTCCTTTTGGAATTTAGAAAGACTAATCCCTTTTGGAATTAAACATGGTAAGGGAAGTAAAGGAAGACAAGAAGGACTTTTTTGAGTACATGAGCAGCAAAAGGAAGGTTAGGGAGAATGTGAATCTGCTGATAAAAAAGGAGAGTGTCCTGGTGACAGAAGATGCAGAGAAGGCAGAACTACTGAATGCCTTCTTTGCCTCTGTCTTCACTGCTAAGGCTAGCTCTCAGGAAGCCCAGTGCCTGGAGGGTAGCAGGATAGTCTGGAGAATGGAAGACTTTCCCTTGGTGGATGACAGTGGGGCTAGACACCTGTTGGGCAAGCTGGAGGCCTACAAATCTATGCATACTGATGGGATGCATTCCCAAGTTCTGAGGGAACACTGATGCTGATGTTATTGCTAAACCACTCTCCATCATTTTTGGACAATCATGGAGCACAGCTGAGGTGCCTGAGGACTGAAGCCAACATCACTCGGGTCTTTAAAAAGGCAAGAAAGAGAACCCAGGAAACTACACGCCAGTCAGCTTCACCTCTATCCCTGGTAAGGTGATGGAACAACTCATCCTGGGTGTCATTTGTGAACACATGACAGAAAAGATGGTTATCAGGGGACTCAACACAGATTCACCAAGGGAAATCCTACTTGACCAACTTGACAGTCTTCTATGCTTGCTCGCTAGATGAGGGGAAAGCAGTGGATGTCATCTACCTTGATTTCAGCATCTCCCATAACATCCTCATCAGAAAGCTCAGGCAGTGTGGCTTGGATGAGTGGACAGTGAGTTGTATTGAGAGCTGGCTGAATGACAGAGCCCAGAGGGTGCTGATCAATGGAGCTGAGTCAAGTTGGAGGCCTGTGGCCAGTGGAGTTACACAGGGGTAGGTTCTGGGGCCAGTCTTACTCAATATCAGTGACCTGGATGAGGGGACAGAGTGTAACCTCAGCAAGTTCGCTGATGCTACCAAACTGGGAGGACTGGCTGATTCCCCAGAAGGCTGAGCTTGAGAGCTGGACAAAGAGGAACCTCATTAGGTTCAACAAGGATGAGTCATGCAGAGTCCTGCATCTGCGAAGGAACAACCCCATGCTGGGGGTGATCTGCTGGAGAGCAGCTCTGCAGAGACACATCTGGGGGTGCTGGTTTATAATAAACTAACCATGAGCCAGCAACGTACCCTTGTGGCCAAGAAGGCCAATGGCATCCTGGGATGCGTCAAGAAGAGCGTGGCCAGCAGGTCAAGGGAGGTTCTGCTCCCCCTTCTACTCTGCCCTGATGAGGCCTCATCTGGAGTCCTGTGTCCAGTTCTGAGCTTCCCAGCTCAAGAGGAACAAAGAACTTCTAGAGGGAGTCCAGCACAGGGCCACCAGGATGATCAGGGGTCTGGAGAATCTTCCTTATGAGGAAAGGCTGCAGGATCTGGGACTGTCTGGCTTGGAAAAGAGGAGATATTAATACTTCCACGTATTTAAAAGGTGTACATCAAGAGGATGGGACAACACTTTTTACTGTAGTGTCCAGTGATAGGACTAAGCATAGTGGACAAAAGCTGGAACAGAAAAAGTTCCGCTTAAGGGGAAACTTCTTTCCTGTGAAGATGAGGGAGCCCTGGCACAAGCTGCCCAGGGAGGATGTGAAGTCTCCTTCTCTGGAGGTTTTCAAAACCCACCTGGATGCATACCTGTGTGACATGACCTAAGTGGATCTGCTTGAGTAAGGGGGTTGGGCTAGGTGGTCTTTAGACATTCCTTTCAACCCTAACTATTCTGTGATTCTGTGAAATAACCTTGTCTGCTCTCTCCTTCTGATAGAGGCTGTATCTCATCTTTCAGTTCTTCAATAACTTGTGTTAGAGCGATATAAAATTCAGGAGTTCTTGGAAGTAGCTGGGGAGAATAGCTGAAAAGTTTGTGCCAAAGTGGAATTGTTTATTTAAAAAAAAATATTGTAATCATCTAAGTTTCCAAATGTAAGTGATGGAAAGAAAATATTATCTCTTTCAGCAACAGGCTGTAAAGAATTGATAGCATGATCTTTGATACCTGTTACTTTAAAGGGAGAGAAGACTTTTAATCAAATCAAGAATTCTTAAACCTAAATACTTTCTTGCTGCAAAGAAATACATGTTTCATTTAAAAATGCTTAAAATAATATCACTATGAATGTAAAGTTAAAATCAAGTTCAATTTTTTTTCTTTTAACAGTATAATTTGGACTCATTAGCAGCTCATCAGTAGGATTTGGATTAAAAAAGCTCAAAAAGTTTCATCTGTTAATTGGTGTGAACCTGCATTAGCATTATGGTTAGATTCTGAATCAAAGCTATGCTTAAATAACTGTTTAATTGAAGAGTATTAAGACAGCACTGAAGAGACTCTGTCATGAAGATGTAATTAAAGTTATAGTACTGTAAAAGACTCATTTTGACACTTTTGCACTACTTTTGAATCCTTATAAAACTTCAGAATTAAGTTTTTCAACTCTGTAAATAAAGGAGTAATGAAGTATTGGATATTCTACACTGTAAGACTGCACTGAGCTTAAGCACACAGAGCTGTGGCTTGACTATGTGAGCATAGGAATATCTGCACCTTAATTTCCAGAGCTTAATGTGCTCAGTTCTGGAAAGCGCATAGCTTATACTCCAGATTTCTGTGGAAATTTGCAAATAAGATTGTCAGTTTGGAAAAAAGTAATTTTTAAGGAACTTTTAATGACAGGAATAATACCGAAGCATAACCAATTATTTTCAGACAGGAATGACAAAATTATTTACAAAACTTATAAAAGATGAGGGTTAGAATTGGAAAAAAAATAACCCTGGCTTGAGGTGGGGGAAAAGCAGTGCAATTTCCTAAAAATTAAGAAGTTAATAGAGTTAGTCGCATTGTCACTAATAATACCAAGTTGTAGTGTTCTGCTGTTGCTGTTGACACAATTTTGGAGGGACCATCAATACAGAAAGTATTGAGATAGTGGTATGGGAAGTATCAGATGAACCTGAAGGTTATAATAACAAATATAATGAAATTAAGTTTTAGAAAAGGTGGGTTCATTTTTCTAGATTACATGTAGGCTGGTAAATAAAATGGAGACTAGGTCATGAGATTGGGCAATGACTACAAATTATCCTGCTTAATTTTTAGCGTGGCCTCTAATTTTTAACATGCTCCCTGGTGTAGTTTTAGGCCGTACCAACTAGCCCACTTCAAGACAATGGCCAGGTGTGGCTCATGGAGTAGTATGCTCCAAACAAATTCCTGACAGACACTTTGGATAAGAAAATATCAGCATTGGAGCAACCTAACACACACTTTCAAACATTCCAACGCAATGATAGTAATAATACTAATAGTAACTATGTTAGTCACTGTCATCATCATTTTGTCCTTGGGCCAAAGTAAAAACTATGCCCAGTTTTAGACAATGCTGTGTTGTGTGTATGTGGCTTTAGGGAGAGAGAAGTCCTGGAAGTTTTCTTCAACCTTACGAGCTACCTGTTTCTGCACTGAATTGTCCTCTTCAATCACAAACTAACAAGAAAAAAGCCACCTGCTAGAACCCCATGTACCGGAGATATTTGCATGCTGACTCCACAAATTAGGCTGTGGTATTAGGCTGTGGTATTAGCCAGTGGGAAACAGTCCATTTCGGTAGAGAGCATTCATGATTAAGGGACTAGAACATCTCTTTTCTGAGGAAAGGCTGCAAGACCTAGGGCTCTTTAGCCTGAAGAAGAGATGACTGAGAGGGGACCTTATTAACACTTATAAGTACCTAAAGGGCAGATGTCAAGAGGATGAGGCCAGTCTTGTTTTGTAGTGCCTAGTGACAGGACAAGGCTAACAGGCACAGGATGCAACGCAGGAAGTTCCACTTGAACATGAGGAGAAACTTCTTTCCTGTGAGGGTGATGGAGCCCTGGCACAGACTGCCCAGGGAATGTGTAGAGTCTCGTTCTCTAGAGGTTTTCCAAACCCTTCTGGACACATTCCTGTGTGACCTGATTGATGTGAACTTGCTTTAGTGGGAGGATTGGACTGGATGATCTCTAGAGGTCCCTTCCAACCCCAGCTATTCTGTGTCTCTCTGAATCATGGTGTTTTGTAGGACAGTCAGTTTTATTTAGCCATTTTCATGGACAGTGAATTTGAGCTGGGACAGCTGGAGCTAGAGGAATTACAGAAATTGAAAGCTTGCCATCCCACGAAGCGGACAAGAGCGTCACTTTTTAAAGGTAGTACAATTAAGACTGAGGAGTGTGATTACTCCTTCGGGTGCAGGCGCCAGAAAAAAGAGTGAAATAACTGTTTCAACTAAAGGGTGGTGGTAGCACAAGAGCAAAATTAATGTTAACTGTCCCTGAATATACTTTGCTTGTAAGATTTCTCACTGTGAGACAGATAGCATCTGGAGTAACCAGCCAAGAGAAGCATAGGGAGCAAAAAAACTGATTAGTTTTACCAATGGATCAGTGGAGACTTGTGAAAGGACTATTAATGAGGACAAAGGTATGAAAGATGGAATTGCTTGCACTCCCTGAGCTGTCCCTTCCAGGTTTATCCTTGTATTTTTGCTTAGCAGAATGAGCAAAACTATTTGACCATCAAAAGAAAACAATAAGCTTGAACATCAAACATATTCAGGACAATACCAACAGTAGTATCTCATTTTCTTAGGTTAAGCTATACTGGGAAGAAGCTGCAAACACTCAGTGATCCTCTAGTGCTAATGAATTAAAAAAAAATCCATGTACATCAAGTTGAAAGAATTATGTGAAAACAATGCAAATTACCTTTTTTATATTTTACTCATCAATTAAAACTTTGTGATTTAAAAATCAATTTTGAGTGATACAAACTACCTTCTATAAAATTTCAATGTTTTCCTATATTTGTTGCCAACTTTTTCAAAGATCAAATGTAGTTTTGAAACAAATCTAGGCTTATTTGTTTTCATACCATAGAATATCTCCAGGGACTCATGTTTCTTTTATTTTAACTTAGATATAGCATGAACCTATATTCCTGAAGAAAAATACAAGTTCTTTGTGTGCACCCACCAAAATTAATTGCATAAATCCTGTATGCTCTTAATTACAACTAACGGCAATGCTTCTATAGGCTGTATGAGAGCTATGATATAAATTGGCTACAATTTTCTCTTTTTTTTTTTGTGAAAGTTGCTTAATATTTTACATATTTTAAATTATAGTGTTCTTTTAAGAGAGCCTATTTGATACGTGAGACTATATAATGTTGTTATTTCCCCCACACACTCTTTTTTTTTTTTTTTAATTGTACTGTAGTTCTGGAGACTGTGATTTCTGAAGTTCATTCACTTACTAAAAGAATAATATTAGATTAGCCAAAGTTTACCAAACAAAAACATTTCTCAACTTTCAGTAGTGAGAAAATACTCAGCATCACAGTTGGTTTGGCAGTCTTATTTTGGGTGCTGCTACCTTTTGAAGATCGTGGCGATATTATTTGGGGAAGGAGAGAATTTAGAAAGGCTTACTTTTAGATAACTTGTGGCCAGTTATGATTTCCTTTTCCTATACGATGTTGTGATGATAATTGGGCAAATTCCTAAGTGAAGAATTCATACTAAAGTAAAAATGCATTGTTCCTACAGGGGGAACAAAAAAAGTTGCTATTGTTTTTTAAAAAGATTGTTGTTTTAGTTAGACTTAAGAGTTTTCAGGGTGGCACCTGAGGTCTGGGGCTGTACATCCAATGTTACATGTGGTGGAAAAGCTGATTCCTTTTGAGCTGTTACTTGTAGAATATGCGGCTATAACATCAGTTGTTCAAGATGCCTAGTCTTGTTAAAATTTCTGTTTCTTCTGTATTTAAAATACCAAGTATTACTAGGGGATGGGGACAGGACTCATTTCAATATATCATGCAATTATCTTTAATTTTGACATTCTCAAACATCATGTAATGTTAATAACTTTTCCTCTGAATAAAGAGACCCAATACATGCAAATATATGAGGAGGCATCAGTTCCTCTGCCTTTGTGCCTGGGGGTGCTTCATGAAGTGTCAGTGATTACAGGTGCTTTTGTTTCAAACAGCATTTCCCCTAAAATAGCAACAATAACCAGTAAGAGGAAAACAAAGCCTTGCCAATATCAGCAGGATAAATGAACTTAAGGGTGTTCAAGGGCCCTTCTAGCAAAGCTAGCTGATAGGGAGATGATCACCTCTTGGCATATTAAATATGGTTTATTGGTTAGGTTTTTTTTTTGGTAAGACAGGAGAATTACACCTCTCAGAAACCTAGTGGGAGTGACACTGCAGATTAACGGGGCTAACTTTTATGCCTTCACTCGAAGAACCTCATTACAGTAATGAGAGATTCAGGGAATGGCAGCTTCTAACCATGTTTGCATACAACCACCACTTCACAAAGAAGCTGGAAAAAAGCTAATATATATTGCAAAGAATTTTAAGTAAATTTAAAGACTTACTTAGGAAAAAATGTTATTATATTCTTACAAAAAGAATATTACAGAATCATTATGGTTGGAAAAGACCTTTAAGATCATTTGAGTCCAACTACTAACCTCATACTGCCAGGCCCATCACTAAACTAAACTATGTCTCTCACTAAACTAAACTATTTCCCTGTGCAACTCACTCTTTTGAATATCTCTAGGATTGGTGACTCCACGACCTCCCTGAGCAGCCCATTCCAACACTTAATAACCCTCTCACTGAAAAAAATCTTCCTAATGTCTGATCTAAACTTCCCTTGGCACAACTTGAGCCCATTTCCTCATGTCCTATCTATCCTTGAGAATGAATCATTCCTTCAGGTAGTTGTAGAGAGTGACCAAATCGTGTCTCAGCCTCCTTTTCTGTAGGCTAAACATCCCAGCTTCCTCAGCTGCTCCTCACAAGACTTGTTCTCTAGACTCTTCATCAGCTTTGTTACTCATCTCTGGACATGCTCCAGCACCTCAATGTTCTTCTTGTAGTGAGGGGCCCAAAACTTAACACCAGTATTCTAGGTGTGGCCTCACGAGCGCCAGGTACAGGGGGACAACCACTTTCTTGGCCCTGCTGATTGCACTATTTCTGATACAAGCCAGGATGTCATTGGCCTTCTTGGCCACCTGGGCACACTGCTGAATCATATTTAGCTGGCTGTCAATTAACATCTCCAGGTCTTTTTCTGCCAGACAGCTTTCCAGCCACTCTGCCCCAAGCCCGTAGCATCGCATGGGGTTGTTGTGGCCCAAGTGCAGGATCCGGCATTTGGCCTTGTTGAACCTCATGCCAGAGGTTCATCAACCTATTCAGGTCCCTGTGAAGAGCCTTCCTGCCCTCAAGTAGGTCTATGCTCCCACCCAGCTTTGTACCAGGGCCTGAACTCAAACTCTTCCTTATCCTGTATATGCTTCATGATGGCACTCAGGATAATGTGTTCCATAACGCTGGGGTTTAGTCATTCTCTGTTCTTTTCTGCTTACTAAGAACTCTCTGGCTGAAGGTGGTTGTTCGAAGGTATATTGTTCTGAATGATACCTTGTGTTGTCTGTTGCCACATCAACTGCTGTAGCTCTGCATAGGAGCCCTCCTGCCCTGCATCCTGCTTTTGGCTACTGTACTTTGGTGTTAGATGGTGTGATACATCTGGATTCCTCAATGAAATGTAGGTGCTGCTATAGAAGGAACCTACATCCTTAAAGAAAGATAAATGTTCTTATAAAATTAAGGTAGTAATATTTAGACCACAGTATTAACACATGAATTAGAATTTGAGTTTGCAAAATACAGTACAATCAAGCTCATATATTCCTAATTTTGATTATTTTAAAATATTTTTCTCTCTGCTACCTCTTGGTACACATCGTTAGGGTATACTGCAGGGATCCAATCTTAATACACCTTTTTTGCTGAGTAGGGTCTTGATTTGAAGATGCAGTGTCTGACTTCTAGAAATGCAAACTTGGATTTAGTATGAGGCAGAGAGAAGAATGTTCAACTAGGCCTCAACATTTTAGCAATGTGCCCTGCAGCAGTGTTAACCTCTTCACAGGCAGTAGTAGATCACAGGTTCGCTTATTCGTGCTCTGAGAACTACATTTTCTGTACAGATCTAGCCAGATAATGATCCTTTATGCAAGCATACATTTAAATCAGAAAAATGGATCTGACTCATTATTAGCTCTTGAATGAAACTAGGCTTAATGATAGCCATTTGGAAGAGAGATTGTGTTTTAAAGAAATATTTTGGAGGAACATTTTTTTCTATTAGCTGTATTTCATTGGAGCAGTAATATTTTGTTGGATACCACTGAAAGTGTAAAATAGGAAGTTAGGAATTAAATGAGTATGTTCCTCTTGATATGAAACAAAATATTATAGGCTTATTTAACCTTGAGTATATTTTTAGATTTGTATTTTTAATTAATATTTACCAACCTCAGTAAGAAAAAGGGTTGATGTGAGAGTATAGTTAAACATTATTAATAGATTTCAGACAGAAATGGTGCAGCCTTGCACAACGAAAATTGAATGACTATATAATGCAAAATGTAAATAGCATAGAGCAAAAGAAACAGACGTGCCCAGCAATGTTTCAGTGTGTCAGGCCACTGTGAACTAAAATGTATGCTGGCTCCAAAATCAATAAGAAAATCTATTTGGGGAAGTAAAAGATGAAAATAGCGTGGAAAATATGTTGGCTCCCCACTAGACTCTTTAAAAAGCTATTTTCAATTTGTGGTGATGCATCAAAGGATAGATAACATTGTTTTCCATAGTGGTGCTCTTCTAAGGCAGAGCACATGAAGAATTTCTATGAAGAAATAGATGAAACATCAGATGCAATTAACTTAGATATAAGTCCTTAATTTTGCATAGCAGTAAATGGCATTAGCAAATCTGATCTTTCCTTTCATGATAAGAGTTTATCAGGTCCTTTGTCTCATATCAGTGTCTATATGGAGACCAATTAATTTCAGACTAGTTATTACTGAGATTTTCACTGAACCAGTTTTTATTATAATGCTTATGAGTTGCTAGAGAAAGAAATAATCACATGGTTTTCGGTAGCAGCCTAACTCAATAGATTATTGTAAATAATCGAGGTCCCTGTTGTCAAAGACTGATCAAAAAAAAAAGCAAGTCTGCTATGTGGATACAGTCTCCTTTTAACAGGATGAAAGGCAGTGACCTGAGGAGTAGACATGTACAGCCCTTGCAGTGTAAGGTATACACAAGACATGAAATAAATTACAATCATCATAGAATGGCAGGGTTGGAAAGGACCTTTAGACATCATCTAGTCCAACCTCTCTGCAGAAGCAGGTTCACCTAGATCAGGTCACACAGGAATGCATTCCAGATGGGTTTTGAAGACCTCCAAGAAAGGAAACTCCACAACCCCTCTGGGCAGCCTGTGCCAGGGCTCCCTCATCCTCACAGAGAAATAGTTTTTTCTTATATTTAAGTGAAACTTTTTGTTTTCCAGCTTCATCCCACTACCCCTTGTCCTTTTGCTATCTACAACAGAAAAAAGGGATGCCCCAACCTCCTGACACCCAACATTTAGATAGTTGTAAATGTTAATAAGATCCCCCCTTAGTCTCCTCCAGACTAAACAGCCTCAGTTCCCGCAGCCTTTCCTTATATGAAAGATGTTCCAGTGCCCTGATCATCTTGGTGGCCCTGTGCTGGACTCACTCCAGAAGTTCTCTGTCCCTCTTGAGCTGAGGAGCCCAGAACTGGACACAGGACTCCAGATGAGGGCAGAGTAGAGGGGGAAAAGAACCTCCCTCGACCTGCTGGCCACACTCTTCTTGATGCATCCCAGAATGCCATTTGCCAAATTAACTTTGAGGAACATGTGTTTTGCCAATAGCCAACTAAGTATAAGGTGTTAGAATTGTTTTCAGGTTTCTAGAAGGTATTTTTGCATACTATTTCATAAAATGTAAGTTTTACAAAATTCTCCAAGCACTTTTGTACTACATACCATTTTAAAATAAACCAAGAAAAATCATATAAAGCAATCATTATTAAATGAAGACAAATAGTCTAAAGTGTCAACTTCCTGGTGTGAGCTATGGCCAAATACAGTATTTTGAGGATTAGTTTAGTGAAACAGTTGTGGAGCACACACAACCTATTTTATTTGTATTTGAAATTTCCTGGACATCTGAGCAGTCATATGGCCTTAAAGGAGATATGATTGCAATCATATCTTGATAGTCAATCCTTCTGCAGTGAACCATACTTGAAAATTTTCCATGTACATAGGATGTTTGAATCAACTTTTAAATTTTTCTCACACATCTTCACAACCGTCCAAAGTTGCATATTTGCTAATACTCCTAATCTCACTGAACAGAGCATGGAAGATAAATAGTTGTTAGGGTAGGAGAATAATGTTAGAGACTTCTGTGAGCAGAAGTTCAGCTGCTGTTGCTGCTTTGTAAGAAATCCAGTTCTGTTTGTTGCTCTAATGTGAGAATTGAGAAAGCTCTGAGGTTCAACACCAATACAGCTTTTGAGTGAGGAACAATGCTCAGTCCACTAGAGAAATTCACAGGCTCTGGTTTTCCCTCAAGTGATCTTTCATTTAAAGAAAATTCCAACAATGTGCTAGATGCCCCCAAATAATAATCTCATAAATAGAATAGTTCGTTTTTCTAGTCAGCATTCTTTATGAGACTTCTTTTTGATACCTCTTAGCTCCAAGCCTACAGCATCAGTTTCTTTTATACCTACATTGTCACTCATATTCACTTAGCAAATGAGAATTTTCTGCAGGTACTGCCACAAAGAAGTGGTCTTACAAAATTATTTTAGGCAAGGAAAAAACCCAGCCAAAGAAAAAAACTTAACCCTGAATTATTCAAACTATGAGAGATCTTCTTCCTTATTGCTTCCAAGCAGTAATTTCATGAGGTAAATTGTATACAATTCCCATTTAAATTCCCATTTAAACTGGAGGAAGCCAGTTTTTGTCTGTGGTGGCTGAGCTACAGCTAAAGACAGCAGCACAGGGCAATACTGTTTGATCTGCAGTAAAGCAATGCTTTGAGACAAATTTTCTGTCCCTAGTCTTATAAATTAAAAGGGAATTGAGCTTGAGGTTTGAAATCTTGAAATCCTGCATCCTAACAACAGTGCTCTTTATTGATTCTCACTGTCCAGCTTTGTACAGAGACCGTGGGAGATGTAATATCAGATTAGATCATCATAATGTCCTTTTTTGGCCTTAAAAATCTATGGATAAAGCATTTGAACCTTTCTGTTCCCCAGCCAGTTTTTTAACTGAAATAATTCTTGCATACATAGGTCATGGAATATACTAGGATTAATGGAATATGCTACGATTATTTAGTGTTTGTGAGTGCAATGAAAGCAGAAAGATATGTCACGATTTTTATTTTTTAAATAGAAACATTCAAACACTATTCAAGAATTTAAACATTTACCAAAGCATCATCTGGCTGTCAGAGTTAATCTAAAATGATTAACAATTATATTATTGTGATACGCAATGCAGACATTTCAATACACATTCGCAAGGGATTGCTTCTGATTAATTTTATGGTAATCCACAGTCATTTATTCTACTTTGCGCCTGTTTGTATGGGGTGGTTGTAGTCCATGTTGAGGTGTTTGTGAGCTAGTTAGGCAGCTGGGTTCATGCTCATTAAGCCTCAAAGCCTTTCACTTTCTCTCCTGCTAGCAGTGTTCAACGTGCTGTGGTTTTGTGATTTGGAAGTACAGCACTGAGGGAACTGAGCTGAAACCACCAGTCTAATTTCACTTTGGTCTTTTTTCACTTGACTGATCAGAATGATTTTCAGTCACTCCAGTCAGGGCTGGAATCCCAGAGGTGAAAAGTCAGCGAGTAATCCATTTAGCCACCAGGTCCTCCAGGTGGAGCTTAGCAAACTATAACAATTACTGTATTCTCTTCTCTCTTATCATAGCATGGCCATTGCTAATGTGTTGGAGCTTCTATTTTGAACCATACTTTGCAGGAGGTATAGAATTTTCTGGAAAAATTCCCCATGTGATCAATCCAGACACAAAAGATTGCAATGCAAGAGCCATTTCTGGCACCAATTTAAAGATGAGCTTCAGTGACTTTTAATGAAAAACTGACTTTTAAATCCAGAATATTCTCTCCCCAAATTCATGCAGAGAAGACAACTTCTGTGAGGAGGGAAAAAGGGCTATTTGGTGGGGTATGTGTCACCATTTCTCCCCAGCTGCTGCACAAGTTGCAGAGGGGCCCCCTCACAGTAATATTAAGAATCTGATAGAATATCAAAGGAATACCTATGGACTGACCACCAGTTAAATATGGTAAAATACATTTATTTCTTTGTTTGACCAGTAACACCTCATTTTATAACACTTAAAAGTGCCATTCAACCATAGAAATTGCTTTTTATGTTTTAAGGTTTGGTAAAGCCTTTATACTTCTTTCAGGCTGGAAAATACAGATCTGAGAATTCTCTTGTATAAGTGGGCAATTTCAGTTATCAGATTCCAGGTGCTGGGAAGCAAAAATCAAAACAAAATTGTTTGTACAAAATGGTGGAATTAGGATTATTTTTTTAAATAAATAAATTTCTTGAATCCCTGATGTAGAAAAACCTATTTTTTTAGAAAATATAAAATTAAATTCATATCTATCCCTTAAAATTATCTTGGCCAACCATGTGTCTGTTGATATATTGCATATTTTTTCATATGTGAATTTTTAATTTACAAAGAAAGTAACCTGTCCTGAAAACACGGAACGGTGAAAACCTGCTGGAAGATCATCAAGTCTTTGTTATTATTTTTAAAGTAACTATTTCATAATTAATCTTATGTTTTGTGAGGCCGTATAGTTAATGATGACAGATACAACTGAGGAAACTCATGAAGAGTTAAAAACACTCAAAGAGATATTTCTGAACAGTATTCCATTTACTGTCAATTCTTCTGCTTGGACTTGTTTTTTGGTCTCATATCTTTGTATTTTTCTCACTCACAAAAAGAAAATGTTTGAAGATTAATTGACTTTCTGTTCCCAGGCAGGGAACAGGATTATATACTTAACTCATTACTGTTGTTAACCATGCAGATAGCTTCCCAAACATTGTTCTTCCAGTTTATCTCAAGTGCTGCCATTTCTCAGGATTCAGTGGCTCTGTGGAATCACAGAAAAGCTTGTGGTAGACGTACAGTTAATACTTTGGTCGTGTTTTTGAAAATGCAGCCTTCAAAAAATGACTAGGGAGTAAAAAAACCCACAAACCAACAGAAGGAAACACTTCTGTGTTACTGACCTTTCATAGCTGCTGTGCAACCCTTATAATTTTGTCCTAAATTTCCAGTAAATGATGTAACATCTAGTCGTATTACCAGGTCTTATTTCTCTTAAATCCTTTGTACTTGGATATGCTTTTGTACATGGGAACAAGATGGTATGCATGAATTTTATGCACTGTGGATATCCCAAGTGTTTTTTCCCTGAAAAACAGGGAAAATTATCAACTGGGATTAAATATTTCAAATTTGTCTTCCAGTGTACAGAACACAATAGGAAAGCTGACAAAGCATTCCCAAATTGAAGATCCTTTGTTTATTACAAATCTTTAACAGCCTCTTGGCAGTTAAGAGCTAGATGGATTCAATTATTTCAAAAGTGACAAACTCTAATCAATATTCAATTATTGGTGTGTTAATTAGTAGATGATGCCTTGTCTCTATTATTAGTGCAGGCAATTTACTGATGAACTTTTCTGCTTTGACTGGTCAGTCTGGTTAAGAGTAAGTATCACTACATAAGTGGATATAGTCTAAGACTTGCCTTCTCAGAGCTTTAGGCCAATTGAAGAAACGTGAAAAGTGAAATTTTTGTGAAGAAATATCTCTGTGGGATTATGTTGCAAAAAACACCTCAAAGAGCTTCTGCTCATTAATTAAGCAAAGGCATAACTGCACGAGATCTTACAGTATCTGCCTGGGCTTGTTTGTAAATGGCAAGTGCATTGCTTTTGAGTCAGCTGCAACATGTTCCTTGACTTCAGTGGAAGCTCGCTTGGATTATTTTTGTGCATTGCAATTGCAGTGCTCTTTCTATGAAGCTAGCTGCGTATTAAATTCATGTCTGGACGCCTCTTTCAAACTATTAGACACTACCTACATTCACATATACTGAAGGCACATTTCAATTTAGGGATCAGAGTAGGAAAAACAAGATCTATAATTGTTTCTCATAGTCATAAACATCTAGAAATTTATATCCAATCAAATGGCTGTATTGTTTTATAATTTTGCCACTAAATAATGCCACTAAATTTAGGACACCTGATCTGTTTGTCTGCTTCTGAAAATTCTTTTATTTAGGGCAACAGAACACAACACAAAATGAAATGGTCTGAGTCAAGGATTATTAGTACAGATACAATTGCATGAAAACTCATTTTAATCTTTAGCATGTCAGTAAGTACTGGGCTCCTGCGGCAATAGACTTTTGGTTAATCTACCTGTTCCTACAGATGTTGGACTCCTAAAAGACAATCATGTGTACTTTCTCAATGTATTAGAGTACATTGCTTTTGATTTTAGTGGGTACCTAGATAGTTCTAGGTGATCTGTGGTGAGTGTTAATTATGATACTTAAGAAAAACACTGTGCAATGCTAGTATTAAGCATCATGTCAAGCCCAGCCATTTCATTTAAAACATCAATCAATTCTATTAAAAAGAAAAAGTTTGAGTGCCATCACTTTCCAATCCCACTTGGCAGATCATCTGCCTTTATGGTTTGGGGGTTTGCTGTTTACGTTTTGTTTTGTTTTGTTTTTCTCCCAGGACTATCCTGTTGAGCTACTCAATGCACATTGCACTACAGCTTTGACTTTTTTAAGTATTAAATATGAAATACAACACATGCATTTCAGCCTTATTTAACCTCATTTTATGATACTGCTTTTCTCCCTTTGTGTACAAGTGGTAGAAAATTAATGTTGCAACTTGAAAGGGACTATGTGGAAAGAAGTGAGAATAGGTGCTTTTGTTAAACAGAAATTGCTGATGTGTAACCCACCCTTGCTTCAGCATGTTTTCAGATACAGCCTTTTGCCTGCCCACTCCATCTTACCACCTCTGTGCAGAGCTTAAATCTTCAGTATTCTTCCCACCTCCCTGCACTTCTCTTGGTGTGGTTTAGCTGGGCAACACTTAATTAAACTCCATTTCCTCTCTTTACGCTTCAGGTATTATTATGCAGCTTCCTTCAAGAGGTAATTTGTTGGCTGTTTATCAAAGCTGGGAATTTAATAATATCAAAGCCATGCTATTGCACTGTCACTGTAATAAGATATATTGACATTTCTTAGGAACAGAATTTTCCTTTGTAAGTGTGTTGTTCTTCTGTTAAATATTGTGGACCAAATAGTACCTGCCTCCTCATTCCCCATCCCCCAACATCTATGTTATTTAATCACATTATTCCATTACCCTCATCTCCTACATAGCTAGATATTGCCAACTAAAAACCAGAACTTTAGCACTGTAGTGCTTTTGACTGCAACAGGAATACCATCCTATGTTTTATGTAACAGTGTTACCTGCACCATACAACTAATATCTTTTTATACGAGGCATGAGAGGAATGACAGCTGTGCCCTTTCAAATTGTTGGAGATACAGGTATTCTCTGCTGTGGTTTCAGAGCTGCACTCATTACATCATTCTAGAACTTGTCAAAAGCACAGATTGTTGTTTCCTGTAGAACTGTGTATGGTTTGTTGGGGTTCTTTTAGGAGAGAGAATTCTGAGTAAAACCCCTAATTATTGTATAGAAAGTAATGGAAAATTAATTGATGATTTTTTCTATATAGTTTCATAGTAGTATGTAGTATAATTACGTTTGTTCTTTCCTTAACTATTGTGCATATTTCTGCTTTTTGTGTAATTTGCTCTGCTTTCCATAATTCTTTCCTCTGCATACAGAGGGTCTGATGAAATTGTACATCTAAAATATCCAAAATTCAAATACTAAAAAATGAGCGTGAAATGAAGTATGGAACAGACCAACAGCAAACAAAATCACCACATCTAACTCCTGCTCATTTTTTTTTTTTAGTTTTTCTTCAAATTTTGGTAAAGGGAGCATTTTGTAGACATTAAACAATCAGCAATGACTTAGGTTGTTTTAAATGTAAAGGTCAGAATATGCAGTATATCCATGCATTAATGCTAGTATCTATGGCAGCATTGTGGCAGTTGTGTGGTATTTTTGATCAAAAATTATTCTTGTTTAGTCAATCCAAATTTGTATAGCCTTTTACTTTAAACTCATAGATTTTGTTCTGCTTTTGCATTTTTGGGCTTATATTACTTTTTTATTGAGAAAGTATTATTTTTTTTTTCTTAGCATTAAAAACCAGTGACTGACCTTTCTCTTCCTATATTTATATGGGCAATCCAATTCTTAGAGTATTTTTTCTTTTAATGAAGACTCAATATTTTGTTCATGTGTGACTCACGTATATGAGACTAGATCTATTTTTAGTACCACTGCAAATATTGTGGCCATGGATGCTACTGCTGTTGAAAATTCCTGGCATAAGATTACACTTGCTTATCTGAAAACTTGCTTTCTAGTGAAAAAGTACTTCCTCAGAGCAAATGCTGTTGTGTGCAGGCTGCAGAATCGCTGATAAGGCGGTCCTAGCTAGGCATTTTGATAGAAGATACATCTCAGAAAGGTCCTCAAAAAACTAGTCTGTCCTCATCTTTACTACCCTGTAATTTCATCTGCTACCTCAGTGGTTGTAGATGCTAATATAATCAGACAATCCAGAGGACTTGCTCACTGGCAATCTTCTGTTCCTTTCCTTCTTCTCTTTTTAGTGGTGCTGCCCTTAGCCTTCTCAGGCTGTGAAAACGAACATATTCTGGTCATTGTGGAAGTTAACATCCAACATAGGACGACAAATCTAAATTCAGAGATATCTTGGTTTTTGAGATTGTGGAACTGCTACACACCCCAAAGCAAGTGCGCAAGCGTATCTTCAGCCACCTATCAGTATTGTCCAATGACTTCAGTCTCATAGTCAAAGAAGCTGAGGGTATATTTCAACATCCCCTAGGTCAGCTGTTTCAACACTAGTTAACAGAAAATGGAACAAAATTGTTACCAGCTTTATCTATGTTCATTGCACCCTTCTTAGATCAGTAGCAAATTACAGTGAAATCTGTTTCTCACTTTTAAAGAGAATTAACCTTTTGATTGTGAGGAGAAATACAGATCTGATTTTCAATTAACTTTACTTGAAGTAGCGTACATTTGTATTTCTCTCTGAAATGCATATTCAACACCTAGAGCAGTTGATGTGTGCTAGATTCTGGAGTTTCACTGTCATTAACAGCATTTTAATACAGAGAGCATACTGAGATGTTCTTCAGTAGAGGATATGATTGAGGGTTTCATTTGCATTGGGCTGACTACACACAAAAGAAAGTCTAGAATTCTCAAATGGGACTTTTACTGTCAGTTAACTAAGCAACAGAAGAAGAGCTGGAGGTATTTGATGAACTCAGGCGAGGAATTTATGCAGGGACAGCATAATTAATAGTAGTCCTGCAGAGGAGACTACAAAATAGTTTAAGATCCTAAAATGCTTAGTTGAATTAACCCTGTTAAATCAGTCTCGATATATAGTAACCAGAGGCTTTGAGCTGAGAAAATAAATCAATTATAAGACTTGCATAGTGTTCGTAGTGAGGTATAAAATCAGGAGAACTTCAAAGAGAATTAGTCACCACCTTTCAGTTGTGTAATTTGCTTAGTTGACTTGTAACTGTGTTTGTTTCTCAAATGTGAATGTTCACATAGACTGTGCATATATTGCAGTGAAGAAATGCTTTTTGACCATAAGACCAACAAGTAAACCTTAGTGTGATACCAAATGCTGGCCACATGCTCTGTCTTTTCTATGACAGAGCTTACTTAGGTGAAGAACAGTTGCATTCTAATTTTGTAATTGGATTTTATTTCTTCTATTCTCTCATCTTCTAGAAATTTGGTCTTTAGAAGGGAAAAGAAAAAAAAAAAACAAACCTATCCGTACTTATTTATCTGTACACCTAGCTTGTCCTTATTGACTGCTCTTTCTAAGAGGCTACTGGAGTCACTGTGGCAGATCCCTAGTCTCCTGGCTTTCAGGCCTGCCTGCCATGTTCTTCTGCATGCAGATATGCTTTTGACTTCATCAGCTCTGGAGAAAGTTGAACAATTAAGCTATTTCTACTAGAGGCTCAAGACCAACTGTTTCTGAGAAGTCAGGAAAAAACTTCAAGGTTGCTATTGGCAAGGGCTGTTCCTGCTCCAAGTCTCATTGCAAGATCCGGGCCTGTAAGCATGAATGTTTTCTTTGTCTCCAAGTATTATGATGACTCTGGTGTTTTCTTCTCTGCAGCACCTCCAACACAGAAACCTGTAATTTCCACAATGTTGGAAATGACACAGTTTGGTGTTAGCAACAATTGTCTTTCGTCAGGCCACATAGCTCAGCCTGAACATCTCATCAACGAAGCTGCTCAGCACAGTGGCCGAGCTTCTGAGTTAGTTCAATGTTGAAATCTGCACTACTAAACTTCATTAAAGAGATGTTATTCAGGTAGTTGCCAGCTCCAAGTCCACTTAAAGTAATGTGGGGGTAAAATTGGTACTCTGGAGATACAGGCCCTCAGTGGATGATTTTGTCTGTTGTCGATCCCTTTGAAAAGAAGCCCAGGTGTTCTCTCCAGTCACTTCTCCATCAAAGACCTGATAGAAGCCATTGAGCCATTTTTCAGAAGATCAAAAAAGGAACGTTTTCCTTACAGAAAAAGACCATCTATTATCAGTGTTCTGTGTTCTTCAGGAGCCTTAAAGTCCTTGGATGTCTAAATCTCAATGGACTATGAATTTCCTTCAAAGGCAGTTCTTTTAAGTGATTCTGTTGTTTCAAGATCTCTCTCAGAGGAATTGGAGTACATGGTCTCTTTTTGTACCTCTATTTTTTCATAGTCATCAGAAGTCAAGGAATATCAGAAATAGTGCAGCCAGCAGGACCAGGAAAGTGGTTGTGTCCCTGTACTCAGCTCTGGTGAGGCTGCAACTTGAATACTGTGTTTAGTTTTGGGCCCCTCACTACAAGAAAGGCATGGGGATGCTGGAGTGTGTCCAGAGATGGGCAACAAAGCTGGTGAAGGGTCTAGATCACAAATCTTACAAGGAGCAGCTGAGGGAGCTGGGTTCGTTCAGACCAGAGAAGAGGAGATTCAGACAATATCTGATCACTCTTTATAATCACCTGAAAGGAGATTGCAGTGAAGGGGGTATTGGTCTCTTTTTTTCCAAGCTCTGTGATGAGTCAAGAGGAAATGGCTTCAAGTTGTTCTAGAGGAGGTTTTTAATTGGATATTAGGATACATTACTGAAAAAAGGAAGCATTAGGACAGGCTGCCCAGGGAAGTGATTGAGTTACTATCCCTTGAGATATTAAAAATATATTCAAAAGACATGTAAATGTGGTGTTTGGGAACATAGTTCAATAGTAGATGTGACAGTGCTGGGTTGGTGGTTGGACTCAATGATTTTACAGGTCTTTTCCAACCTAGACTATTCCGTGATTCTACATACTTCAGAAAGATCTCTTTGAGGCAATCATCATAAGGTGCTTTCCACACTTAATCTACCTCCAAATATGTGGTTTAAGAACTCATCAGAAGACTAGTAATCATGGATAACTTGGAAGAAGTCTCAACACTCACCTGTTGATAAAGGGTTCTGTAAGCATACCGAAGCCACTGGACAATCTCACCTTTCCCCGGAAAAAGAGTAGCAAATACTGCTAGATCACAGCCAAGGAAGAAATCTTGGATGATAAAGAAAGATCCATACAGTGAGGATATGTGAAGGGTGTTTATGGTTCAGCTGACCTTGTGGCAAGTGGCTACTAAAGGAACAGTCTGTACCCTAACACCATGTTTTCACTCTTTACTTTGCATTGAATTTTATCACTAGAAGGTCAAGTGATGTATCTTGTTGATCCATCAGAAAACTTTCCTTCTATTTCCCTGTGTTGCCAGAGTTAGTTTTCTGCAAGATAAGACAACTAAACTAAGTCACCATGTAGTTGCATGATTCTCTAAATCTGATACAAGGCATGGAGACAAGAATCCTTGACAAAAGAATGCAGAGAAACTGAATTGATTTGGATGTAAAATCTATTCAAAGGCTAAGATACCTAAGTGAGGTAGACAGTGTTCAAGATCTCAGACTTGAAAATTCTACTAGGTGCCCTTTAAAAAAGTTGAATTTATAAAATAAATGTAAAATTTGTAAAACGAATGTTTTTGTATGCAAATACCATGAAACAAAATTAATTCAGCCCAACCCTATCTCTTAAGCTGACTATGCAATATGCTACTTTCTCTCTCTCTCTATATATATATATCTATATATATATATATATAGATAGATATATGGAATCACAGAATCTTAAGGGCTCGAAGGGACCTTGAAAGATCATCTAGTCCAACCCCCCCTGCCAGACTCCACAACCCATCTGGGCAGCCTGTGCCAGTGCTCCCTCACTCTCACAGTGAAGAAATATTTTCTTGTGTTTTTTCTTATGTTCCAGCTTGTACCCATTGCCCCTTGTTTTATCATTGGACATCACTGGTAACAGCCTGGCTCCATCCTCCTGACACCCACCCTTCATCGCTTCACACTTTGTACATATGAATGTTATTACTGGTGCTCAGAAGGATGTATCTGTTTTCTTACTGTTTTGGATACCTATTTGATTTTATTATTGCATGCTTGCTTTCTCCTAGTCACGTATACACAGGCTATATCATGGATCAACTTCTTTTTGAACCAGAATCTTAAAGTTGAGGTGTGGGTTTGTTTTTTTTTTTTATCTGAACTAAGTTACAAAAGGAAATAATCCTGATGCTTTCCTGATGCAACAATGTGTTATATAAATTCAGTACTGGGAAAGACTCATTACATATTTAGACCTCACTTTAGAAACTGGAAGCTTATCTTTGAATGTTATGCAGTTCTATGGTCTTCTGAATCAAATACTAGTTTGCAGAAAATTAAATGAAATAAAGCAATTTGTTCTTTCTAGCCAATAAGAAATGAAATCAAGTCAGATGGCCCAACCTGTAAATACTCCTAGGCTTGTCTTTTTAATAAAACAAGGCAAAGTAAAACCCAAATTTCCTTGTACTTGGCTTGTGATGTGTTTTAAGGCCATGGTGCCTTGTAGCTATGTACTGTGTCACAGCATTTGAAAGAGTTTTTTTTCACATGNTATATATATATATATATTCTTCCTCAATGATATGTAAGAAGGACGAGAGGAAAGATGGGTATTTGCCATAGACAAGTATACATTTCTACAAACATTGGAAACTATTAAGTATTATCTGAAAAGCCTGTAAAAAAAACCCCAAAACTATCGCTTTTTTAGTATTTTCCCTTTGCATAGTAGAAACTGAAATATGGAAACCATTAAATGACAGTTGTAAACTCCTTACAGTAAGCATAGCAAATTTTAACTCTGCCAGACCACAATGTGAACTCTGGGAATGTTGTGTTTTCTCTGAGCTGATCTCAAGGAACTTTGCTTATGCTCTGAAATGGGAGTGAGAATTGTGTGGGCAGTAGTATCTTACTCAAATTGTTCTGAAAATATCTTTACTTGTGTCTCTAGGAAATTATTTTTATTGGCTACATGAGAACAGCATTTCAAATGTAGCAGGATGCTGCCTTTACAAGTTTTCATTTTCCCAGTTATATTAGCAATAGTCGGTGCAGTAAAAGCAGTAATAGAAGTGAAAGTTCTTTTTCATCCTTTAGTTTGGAAGTGTGACAAAGACAAGGTGAGCTCTTTCCCCTTAGTGTCCTGTCATGTTCCATAGATGAAGACACCTTCACATTCAAATAAATTCTTTCCCTGTGTACACTAGAAGGTATCTCCTTTTTGTTTTCTTTCCATATCTCAAAATACTTTCTCTGTGGCTCACTCGGTAATTCCTGCTGAGTAATATGCATGCTACTTTATTTGCTCCGTGTTGTGTCCTACTGAATTGTCTATTGCTTTAATTATCTGTGCCCCCCTAGGATATCACAGGATGTGCTCCAGCATGGCATGGTGAGACAAGGGTTCATTCAGCCTTTCTCTTCTCCTTGACAATGCTAAGAGATCTGTACATTATTTGAGGGATTCTTGTGGTACCTTTCGTCTTTGGTGATGTAGCCACCATGTGAGCCATATAAGAAAAAAAGTTAAATTCTGGCAGATATAAATAAAAACAAGAAATTCAGGGATAATTTTGAATTTTGATAGAGGTGTTTATCTTAGATTTGGGAGAACTGAAAGCTATGAAAATACATGATAACATGAAAGCAAGTCATATTTTTGGGGTGTTACGGAAGAAAGGAAAGACTTTGACCTTACAGATGATGGATAAGAGTACAGTGATGTTAGGAAAGACACAGCAGAAGACTGAAATAGCTTAGGTGACAGGTATAGCAGTTGCAGTGTAGGGAAATAATGGTATTTGAGGGCAATAAAGGATTTTATAACTAAGGGAAATAAGAAGAAAAGGAAATAACAGGATTAGAATGGAGAAAGATTTCTAATAAGATAGACATGAACATGAGAAATATAAATAAAATGTGTAGGAAATTAAACACTTCTCCCACACGTACATTATATGTAAAAATAGTTTAATGAATATCTCAATTATCATGGTTCTTGAGAAAAAAAATTAAAATACTGTGGCAAGTTGAATTTGAATGCATGGATGCATGCATTCAAGATACACATTAAGACTCTGAAGAGGCAGTATTTGTAGGAGACGTGGAGCAGCTGTTCTACATTGTCCGTTTTTAATTTCTGTTCTAAAGAAATTCTTCTACCTGCTTAGTGATCAAATTCCTCCTTGATGAAGTTGCATTCAAGTTCAGACCAAATTTGGAATCAGTACAGTCTTCTTACCCAGAGCTTCATGGAGAATGCTTTAGTAGAAGGTCTCTTCAGAGCCTGCAGTATTGACCAGAAAGTGTCATGGCAGAGAAAGGGCATAGCATGCACGAGAAACAGGATTATCACGGATGCGGTATGTCATGGTGTGCATGCACCACATGTTATTCTGTAAAGTCTTTTTCAGGAGGAAGTGATTGAGGGTATGTCATTTACTCCCTGTTTGGTTCTTTCCCAGTGTCCATAGGTTAGATTGTGTCAACACCCCAATGTCTAGTTCTACTGAGAACTTATCTTTTGACCAGATTTTTAATTAATCCAAGGATATTAACTGAGATCTGTTCAACATAAATGTATAAAGTGTTAGGAGTTTGAAAACAAATTACTGGTTAGGAAATGTTCCCAATGACTATTAAAACAAAGCACAGCAAGGTATTAAAACAAAGCACAGCAAGGTATTAAAACAGCTTTTTGCTGCCATGTAGAAGTCAGTGCACTGTAGAAGCTTAACACAGTATTTTCTTTTGCTACTATTATATTCTCCTTGTCTACTGCCATCAGACACACAAATCAAAACACAAGATTTTATCTTTTTATAGCCAGATTAGGCAGACTCAGCTTCTAGATTGCCCTGTGCAATACATAGATAGCCATTGCATGGATGGTGAACAGCTAGCTCACTACTTTAGTAGCTCAGTGCTCAGACATGGGAAACTTCATGTATTCTGTTTTTTCTAGATTTTGAAGGAAATTGTTGTCAGAAAAAGGCAAGAGGCCAAGCTTTTTTGTCACAACACAAGATACTTAGAACAAGTAGCCTAGTGTTGTAGCAAAACATCCTGTTCATGCTACTACCAGATATTAATTCCAAAAAGACATGGAAAACTTTTATCCTGTGAGGTACTTTTTATCTTAATACTTAAAGACAACATTTATAAATTTAGTTCAATAACATTTTCAGTTCCATTGAAGTTAATGGGAAAACTCCTTTCAAATCTTCGTAGCTTTCACTGTCATATTTCCCAAATCTTCTGTATTTTTGCTTATGTGTTTTTAAATTATTTTGATTTTATGTGGTACCTTTGTAAGTGTAAAGTGTGCAAATATTTCACATATCTGTCCTTTAAACATCTAATCCACCTTCAGTTATTCCCAGAGACTCTTTTTCTCTCCTAGCCACTTGTCAGGAAAACCTGTGGCAATTATTTCCTCGGGAGATCTACCTTAGCCTGTAGAAGTCTGACATTGCAGTTCTCCTCTGTTCAATTCTCACTTAAAATCTGAAGGATTAGGGTTTAACTGAGGAGTAGTACTTTTCTGGACTGTTTTTCTATTTGTATATTAGCAATAAATATCCAGTCTTTAAGGTAAATGTAGATAAGTTATAAGTTATAGGTGCAAATTATAGGTTACCTGAGTATATTTGTTAGGCTTTTCTAGAAACTGGAGGATTAGGAATTTGCCAATTTCATTTTATGAAACTTTATGTTTTTATAGTGTCCATCTGATATTTTGTGTGGCTGTGTCATTTCTCTGCTGTAACTGCATGTCAAGCCTGATTCCATTTAAGTCCATGTGTTTGGAATATATATTTTGCATTGTATTTTCAATACTGGATTAAGCAAGAAAAAGTGAGATGGAAGTCCATTCTCCAATAAATCCTTACAAGCAAAATATGGCATATATTAACATACCTTTACATATTTTAAAGATTGGTCTGTCAGAAAATTTTCACTAATTTGGATCCTCTGTATGATATGACATACTCACAGTTTTGTCCTCTGTCAACCCAAAGGTTGTGCTTGAGAGAAACTGTTAAAAAATGCCTATCACCAGTGCAAGTAGCCTTGTTAATCCCCTAAAATTACTCCTTAGCCTATGGGGTGTTTTTTTTTCTTTGTTTTTTCTTTTTTTTTTAAATTTTCTTTTTCTTTGCTTCTGAGACATACTGATATGAAACACCATCTATGTCTTTTTCAAGGCTTTCAGCACTTTTCTTTTGTAAAATCATAAGGTAGAGGCAGGAACTGTTAGTTCGTTTATGACTCTGTAACTGTTCAAGGTATCAAGTCTTTCAGAGTCTGCTTCTACTGAAGCTCTTCAACGAAACATTGCTTGAATGATAAAAGCACTAATTACAGTGTTTAAAAATGACAGTCTGAACATTTTTTGTGAAAACAAGCAAAATTATGGTTCAGAGTTGATTATTTTATAATAGCCTCAAATTACATTATTGTTTGTAAAAACAGGGCGGTGTTTATACTTGCAGCAGTGTGAAAACTAGAATTTTCCTACATAATAGCCTTGTTGGAGTAAGATGAAATTGACCCCAGTAAAGCGTCTAGCCTAGGGTAACTCCAGCATAGCACCTTAGAATAAGTGCAAAGAGGAGAGAGGGTGTGTTCAGCTGCAGGCTGAGGCATGTGAAGGTTCACTTGGAATTCTGAGCTCTCCTTATGGTGATACTCAGTGTGTACTCAGTGAGCACATTCATCCCTGTCAATTTGAGAATTACTGTAATTTTCTTTTACTACACTACTCTGCCTGGTAAATTGCTTTACAGTAGAAAAATAATGTAACACAATGCCTTTGTCATTTCCATGAAGATTTTTGGGCCCTGAAAGACAGGACTTACTGGTACCAACTAAATTCCATGATATTGCAGAATGCTAAAAGATGTTAACTGGTCTCTCTTCACAGCATCAACTGAATTCTCTTTCTTCTTGTTAAATTTGGCTAACATTGTAATGCTATTAAGAGCATATCTGAGAGGCGTCTATGTGTTTGGAGGATAATACATTTGTACACTGGCCTAGAGACTGAGAGTCCTCTTCCTTTTGCAACCCTTTCTTTGTCATCTGTCATCAGGACTGTTAAAATTCATGCTACATACTCACACACAAAGGTCTCTGCTGTTCCGTGTATTGTCCAAGATGAGCTGTTTGGCTGGAAGTTCTTAGTAGTTTTTTTCATAAACCGTAAAACCCTATACGCACAGACACACACACACAAAAAGGCAGGTAGTAGCATGAACAGAAGTGATACAAAGTTTCTTGAATATAAAATCCAGAAATATTTTAATCAACAGTATAGTATAGGTGTCCAAACATGGTGTGATGGAGTGACTGTGTCAGTGTCTGTCTTCTGTAGCTTGTACTGTTTTTGTGCAACTATAAAAAATAGCTGCAATATAAGAAAAGATGGTGCAGTATGAACAAAGGACAACTGTAGTAGGCGTCCGGAAGATCTCGGATTGTAACGCAAGGGGTGAAGAGGAAGTGAGAGGTCTGGCATGGGGCAGAGATAGAGGATGTGCTTATGCCAGCAGATATAAGGGATAACATAAACAATAAGGGGGGAGACGGAGACGGAGACGGAGACAGAGCACCATCCACACCATGTGTGCAGTGATCCTTTCCCTCGACTGTCGGAGAGCTGGGAGATCAGTCTGAACCACCACGTAGCGTTGCCTGCAACGGCAACAGACAACTCTGCCTTCACTCTATATAGGCACAATATCTCTGATTATATGCATTACTGAATGGTATGGGTTGGAAAAGCCTTTAGAAATCACCTAGTCCTACCCCTCTGCTAAAGGAGATTCACCTAGATCAGATCACACAGGAACACGCGCAGGCCGGTTTTGAAAACCTCCCAAGAAGGAGACTTCACACCCTCCCTGGGCAGCCTGTGCCAGGACTCCCTCACCTGAACAGTGAAGAAACTTTTTCCTCATGTTTAAGTTGAATATTTGCTCCTTATCCTGTCACTAGATACAATAGAAAAAAGTGATGGCTCAAGATCCTGACATCCACCATTTAGATATTTGTAAATATTCAAGAGATGCCCCCGCAGTCTCCTCCAGACTAAACAGCCTCAGTTCCCGCAGCCTTTTCTCATAAGAATGATGCTCCAGTCCCCTGATCATCTTGGTGGCCCTACATTGGACTCTCTCCAGAAGTTCCCTGTCCTTCTTGAGCTGAGGAGCCCAGAACTGGACACAGGACTGGAGATGAGGACTCACCAGTGCAGAGTAGAGGATGAAGAGAACTTCCCTTGACCTGCTGGCCGCACTCTTGTTGATGCATCCCAGGATGCCATTGGCCTTGGCCATGAGGGCATATTGCTGGTTCATGTTCAGTTTGTTATCAACCAGCACTCCCAGGTCTCTCTCTGCACAGCTGCTCTCCAGCAGGTCAATCCCCAGCCTGTACTGGTGCATGGGATTGTTCCTTCCCAGGTTCAGGACTCTGCACTTGTCCTTGTTGAACCTCATGAGGTTCCTCTCTACCC
>WBNH01004783.1:0-205039 GCA_013401255.1 Urocolius indicus | reverse complement strand
TCATGTTTAAGTTGAATATTTGCTCCTTATCCTGTCACTAGATACAATAGAAAAAAGTGATGGCTCAAGATCCTGACATCCACCATTTAGATATTTGTAAATATTCAAGAGATGCCCCCGCAGTCTCCTCCAGACTAAACAGCCTCAGTTCCCGCAGCCTTTTCTCATAAGAATGATGCTCCAGTCCCCTGATCATCTTGGTGGCCCTACATTGGACTCTCTCCAGAAGTTCCCTGTCCTTCTTGAGCTGAGGAGCCCAGAACTGGACACAGGACTGGAGATGAGGACTCACCAGTGCAGAGTAGAGGATGAAGAGAACTTCCCTTGACCTGCTGGCCGCACTCTTGTTGATGCATCCCAGGATGCCATTGGCCTTGGCCATGAGGGCATATTGCTGGTTCATGTTCAGTTTGTTATCAACCAGCACTCCCAGGTCTCTCTCTGCACAGCTGCTCTCCAGCAGGTCAATCCCCAGCCTGTACTGGTGCATGGGATTGTTCCTTCCCAGGTTCAGGACTCTGCACTTGTCCTTGTTGAACCTCATGAGGTTCCTCTCTACCCAACTCTCAAGCTGGTCAAGATCCCACTAAATGGCAGCACAGTCTTCTGGGGAATCAGCCAGTCCTCCCAGTTTGGTGTCATCAGGGAACTTGCTGAGGGTACACTCTGTCCCCTCATCCAGGCTGTTGAAGATGTTGAACATCTTGACCTTTATTAAGTCAGAGTTTTGGATTATAATTTTCTGCACATTAAGACTGACTATGAACCTATGAATACTAATATTGGATGAAATATCAGCATACTTTGACTGCATCCAAATAATTTCTGGAGGATCTAGTGGTTTACAGATGAATGAAGTGATGGAATGGAACTGTTAGATTCTTTCAATAGAAGTCTGATTATTCATCTGTACTATGACTAGGGTTCATCACTGCCTGAAAAACCTTCACATAGCTTCTTCAAAAATAGTGGAGCATACTTATAGAAATCACAGGACCTATTTTTTTCCTACACATTGAGTTGTTTTTAAGCATGTGTAACATACGGTACCACACAAGAAAATGTCCTAATCTTCTAATGTGGTCCTTAATGTAAGAAAAGATCCTGTGGAAGCAAGGAGANATATAAATGATTTTTGCAATTGTATCCAAGTTTTCTTGGATTTGATGTGATTTGGTTTGATTTGATTATAGTTTTATGTAAAGATAGACCAGAGCCTGAGAAATTCTTAGATATTAGGAAGGTTCCATTAAGTTACCTGTCCTTCTGTCTGCCACTGCACCATTGTCCTCCACAGGCAATTTTCCAGTGGTTTGTCAAATTTGCTTTTAAAAACCAAATATTATTTATATTTGTTCAGACAACTTCTGGCATTGTGGTGATTTGTTCTTTTTCATAGTATAAATTTTATACCTCAGTGCACAGCAGCTGCCTCTACTGTTGTGTTCGGCAAGAGACTTCAGAGGAGACAGATTTATATAATAGAGTAATAATTTTCATTCATTAATATGAAGATGTTTTATCAATTAGCTTAGGAAAAACACTCTAGAGAATTTCTTTTTTTTAGTTATTAAAAAAGTGGTGACTATCTTAAATAACTTATTGGAAATAAAGAATTCAGCAACAGAAATTAATCACTGTCACATCCTTTTGCATGTCTTGTGGATGCTCAGCTGTGTAGAACATTTGTTTGGAAAAAAGTAAAATATTATTATGATACCCTTAATAGAAACAGACAATCAAACAAATCTTAATTTGAAAAGGTTTTTGCAGACATAAATCATGCTGGCACAGTGCTCTAATGGAGAAAAAAAACATCTTCATAACTGTATGACCTTAGTGCAGGGGGCCACATTCTCGGGGAGAATACTCTTATCAGACATTTTTATTTTTCCATTTCAAAGACAGATGACATTTTTACCAAAATATAAAGACATGCATTGTAGCTCCTGGTAAAATGTAGTTATCCTTACATTTCATGGTAATTAAATATGTCTTTCACTTTTGCGTTAAGGTTATCTCTCTCTGTTAGTAGATACCATACGATCATTTGCAATATCACTAAATGCAGCAGAAATTAAAGGTCAATATATATTTAATAGAGATACAAAGACAATAGTGCTGGTAACTCTGCTTTTTTAGGATTATGAGTACTTGGACTGAACTGAATGAAGTAAAAGCATTAAAGGAAAAATATAAAATATTAAACTTAGTCTGCAGAAACCTCAGTTGAGGCTGTAAAGTAACTTAGCTGCCATTTAGAAAATCTGCCCATACCACTGAGAGAGGATTCATTTTTGCATACATATATGTATTAAAGATAGTATTCACATTTTAGTTCCCATCGAATGGGAGAAGATAGTAGAATACTGGGCAAATTAAATGCTGAAATGATGAAGATGTTTATCTTCTGCTGAAGAAAAGATTATTAGGACTTTTAAACTAATGAAATCTGGATAACAAATGGAGATAAATTAATTGAAGTTATTTCCATAGCTTACTGCATTCTTTATTTTACAAAAGCTACTGTCATATCACCTATTACATCAGTAGAAAACAACTAGCATAGTTAAAATAGATGAGGGAGATGTTTTGTGAATGAATATAGTTGAGATAACTTAAATAGTTGATATAATTTTTATAATTGAGGTAACTGCCACTGGCCTACAAGACCTTGTTGTGTCCCTCAGTCATATCCTTGACACGCACTGAGAATGATACTCCAATGCCTATAGAGTGTACATATGTTTAGAAGAAGATGATTTACCTTCCAAAGAGCAGGATAAAGAGTGTAAAGGGCATTTGGTATAAGGACAAGAGAGACTAAAGTTAAAGTGATGTGGACTGTGGAATTGAACCCATATCAGCTGAGCCCAAGTCTGGTATGCGAAGCGCATCTAGAGTCATTCAACAGCCTGAGCCGGTTGTATTTTGAAATATGATAGTGAATGGAGGTGGGGAGTGGATTTGATTTATATCTTCTGAAAAGGAAATGAAACCAGAATCATGGAATCATAGAATATTTTGGGTTGGAAGGGACCTTTAAAGGTCATCTAGTCCAACCCCACTGCCATGGGCAGGGACACATTCAACTAGGTCGGGTTGCTCAAAGCCCTGTCCTTGACTTTGAATGTTTCCAGGGATGGGGCACCTACCACCTCTTCAGGCAACCTCTTCTAGTGTTTTACCAACATAAAAAAATTTCTTCCTTATATCTAGTCTGAATCTTCCCTCTTTCAGTTTAAAGCCATTACCCTTTGTCCTGTCACAACAGGCCCTACTAAAATGTGTCACTAGTGAAGCAATCAATGAAGGGTATAGCAAAAACTTTGTGGTATTGTTCCATGGTAAATGTTTGTCAGTGTGTGAACTTGTACTGTGCCTGGCTTACATCATTACCGTGTATGTCTGCTGACTTTGCATAATCAGATGCATTTCTAGCAAGTTTTTTCTCAAACAGGGATTTTTGGAATAACTTCTTGTAGTAGTTTTTGAGTGTGACAGATTTCTGCTGTAAAATCAACAGGCCCCATAATAAACAGCTCAGCAGTATCACATAATTTTTTTCAGGTCACCTTTAAAGACAGACATGGTGTTCCTACTGTGCTACATGCCTCCAACAAACTGCTTCCTTAGCAGGAGCTCTGTTGTTTTATTGATAGCCCAACTAACTACAGATAAATCCTCTGATTTGGTAAGTCCCTCATTACCTCCCTGATACAAGGCATCTCCTGCTGTGTTTCCTAACTACTAGATGATCAAAAAACTGAACTGTGAATACAACAGTAACCATGAATCTTCTTTTCAGAATCTAGCTTTTGAAATAAAATTTTTATAGTAAATTAGTAGATGAATTGAATATATCTCATTAATATATATTATAGCAGTGAGAGAGCAGATTTTATGCAAATTAAAAAAATAGAGTAAGCCAGATAGAGTTCAGCTTTGTTCTTTTACTAATGAGCTACATGGTGTGGACAGTTAGTCATTTCAATTATAGTGTGGTATGTGATTCAGAAGACACCTACAGTTCTCGATCCATACAGTAGACAAATAATGGTTGTATATGATATGGTGCATTATACAGCTTACCTGTACACAGGATCACACCATTATCATGGAGTATTTTTTTGTTTGGTCACATTGAAGAAGGCACTCATAAGGTTTCAGCACTCACTCTGAAAGAAGAATCTGGAAAAGTTACTGACTTGATTGCATATATCAGCTTTACGTCAAAGCTTCACAGCTTTGCTTTGGCAAGGCTTTGTTTGGGGATATAGTTTAGTGCACATACTTTCTCATGAAATATCACTGCCTAAAGCTTGCTGAACATGTCTGGTGTCCCACATGCATTTCGTGGCCCCACCATAGGAATTTTAAGACTGAGGTCATCAATGAATGTCTTCCCAGATTGCACTTTCAGAAACTGTTCAACTGTACTGCAGTATTTGTTTAATGGAGGTAGGAACTAGCAGGTCAGAAATACCTTAAAGACATCACAGGGGCTTTGACCCAGTCTCTGTAAAAGTCATGTTACATATTAAGAAGGCTGGTTAAGTCTCTGAAACAGCTGCTTTATTGTAAAAAAAAAAAAAAAAAAAAAGAACCTTTAGAGGTCATCTAGTCCAACTCACGTGCTAAAGCAGCCCTGCCTAGATGAAGTCACACAGGAACACGTCTTACTGTTATTCATAGTTTTTGTATGGAGCTGTTAGCTAACAAAAGTGATACTTTCTAGAATGCAAGTGTTGCCTTTCCTAGTATTACTTCTGGAAGAATCTCAAACAATTTGCATATGTTTGCAGAAATCTAGAGGATCTTTCAGGCACTGTACATACAGACTCCACAAACCAGTCCAGCACAACTGGAAAATAAACCTCTGCTTCTCATCAGTCTGACCACAAGATCTGCAATTTGTCTGTTATTCCTGTGATCTGGAGATCATAGAAAAAGAAAATGCTGATGAGAAATAAACTACCTACTTTTTTCCAAGCTCACAAAATGTTCAGTTTGATTGTTATTTGGATAAAAAGATAGTGGGATGTGAACATCGCTGTTGTTGTCAGGACTGGTTTTGCTGCTTATCTGATTTAATGTTATTTCTGGATGTTAGCTATTAGAAGATCTAAAGAGCGATGAGTTATGCTTCTCATATACAGATACATAAGCAACTTATTTTTCTTTAGGAATCCAGATATCCATTTTATGTCTGACATAAGGCAATATGAATGAAATTAATTTAAAGAAATAAGGTAATATTCCCTGATTGTGGCTAGAATTAGAGTACTAGTATTCTGTTTCAGAAACAGACATGTGCCTAAATCTTGAGAGACAGAACAAACACTCAAGTCAACGTAATTTCATTTAGTATGTTTTCTGTATATTGAGAGTAAAGCTGTAGATATATGAGAAGGAAAGGAGTAGAAGAGTAAATAATATAAACCAAGAGGCTTCTGAAACTTGTTAAAATGCGGTAACAGTATAATGAGAATCTAGAATCTCAGAATTGTTTGAATTGGAAAAGACCTTTAATAGCATTAAGTTCAATCAGTAACCTAATGCTGCCAAGATGATCTCTAAAGGTCCCTTCCAACCCCTACCATTCTATGATAAACTTCTTCTGGTGCAACTTGATGCTATTTCCTTTTGTCCTATCATTCCTTACTTGGGACAGTGACCCCCTGCATTGCTACAACCTCCTTTCAGGTAGTTGTATAGAGTGATGATGTCTCTTTTGAGCCTCCTTTTCTCTAGGCTAGACAACTTCGGATTAGAAACAAATATATACATTTCTGAAGTATTCCCTGGCTACTATATTCCTGGACTTAGGAAAATAACAGGAGAAATTGCTGTAGATTTTTCTCCAGGTGGAGAAAATTCTTTCTTGTTTTTTATTAATGAAGTGCTCTGGTGAAGAACAGGAGTTTGGAACTGAATGATGGTAAGAGGCTCAACATACGAGGGTTGCAAAATTATAGATGTATTGATGTCATAGAATCATACAATGGTTTAGGTTGGAAGGGACCTTAAAGTTCATCTAGTTCCAACCTTCACCTTCCACACAACCAGGTTGCTCAAAGTCTTGTCCAACCTGTCTTTGAACACTTCCAGGGATGGAACATCCACAGCCTCTTTGGGCAGTCTGTTCCAGCACCTCACCACCTTCACAGAGAAGAATTTCTTCCTTACATCTAATCTAAATCTACTCTCTTTTAGTTTGGAGCCGTTACCGTATGTTGGCGCCATGTGTTATCATTATATGTCCTTGTAAAAAGTCCCTCTCCAGCTTTCTTTCCAGCCCGCTTTAGGTACTGGGAGGCTGCTGTAAGGTCTCCCTGGAGCCGTTTCTTCTGCAGGCTGAACAACTCCATCTCTTACCCTGTCTTCGTGGGAGACAGACTGTCTCTTTCACATGTCTCACTTCATAAATAATCTTAAAATACAGGGCAGTTTCTTTTGGAAATAGCAAACCATGCTGTCATCAATTGGACACCATCCTTGTAATCATATAACCTTTCATTAAAAACAGTAACATTGATGTTTTAGGATCCAACACCATAAAGTATCAAAATAAAAACAGTTTGTGCTCTCAGAAGAGTTGAAAGAAACTTTTCATCTCTGTGGTATTCAAAACTGAAATTGTCCAGTGCCCCTAAGAAGAGGTCAGATAAGGTAGCTTTCATTATGCACTGATCTAAAAGCCTTTTTCTCCAAATTTCACAATTTTATTTTCTGAATAAGCAAGTTTATTATGTTTTGATTATAGATAAGAAACATATAGATAGAAAATTATAACTAGGACCTGCATCTAAGCTGTTTTCTGCTAAGCAGAAAATTATCAAATGTATATCCAGTTCAGAGAGTATCTGAGGTTATTGCAGCCTAGAATCCAACACATACTGCAAACAGATGACATCCAGCAAAGACATCCATCTTCTCCCTTCCTCATATATTGAAAATCCTCAAGAGCTTTGGTTCAGACTATAAAGATATCTTTGATTCACAATAATGCACAAATGTTAGAGCTGCAATGCATAGGCTGCGTGAAAATGACTTGTAATTTTACAAATGCAATGGAGATTGTTAATTGTTTGCACAAGATGGTATTTACAACAATAATTTCTGAACCAGGTAAGGATCTTTTACACTTCATGTAATGATTTGGATATTATATCATGCTCCATTGCATTTGTACTTATTACAAAGTCATTATAACAAGAGTAAAGTTTTCATAATTTATAGAAGTGATTATGCTGTGTAATGTAGGAGCTGACCAAATAAATAATTGAAAATAGCATTTTTTTCCTCAGGTCCCTTGCCACTAACACATTTCTCTGCTCTGACTAACAGAAAGTTGTGTCCTGAGCTGTTCACACTACACGGAACATGGGTACAAGCAGCTTCATAGTCTGAAGGTGATACGTGTTTAATTCAAGCATGTAAGCTTTGTATGCCGTAGTACTATCCTGATAACTTCTGATGTAAAGAATGGAATTCTATTTTTTGCTTTTCAAATGCTCAGTGACTTCACTCCATCACTTTTTTTTTTTTTACAATTACATATGTTGTACAAATTGTCACAGCTTTAGCTCTGCAACCCATATCTTCTTAGGGCTTTTGCCTCGGGGCAAACCGTAACTGTTAAGTTTCCTTGTTTAAATTAGCATGTTTAGAGTGTATAGCAGGAACAGACTGAAAAATGAAACCCATGCCCTAACTGTATTTAAAAAAAACCCAAACCTCTTATTGAAAGATCTGAACCTGTGTATTAACTTGGGGCTAGTTATAGAATCATAGAATGATAGGGATTAGAAGGGACCTTTAGAGATCATCCAGTCCAACCCCCCTGTCTGAAACAATTCTAGACTTGTGAGCAGTCCTACTTACAAAGTAGACCAAGAAGCACTCCAGAGAGCAGCCTGGCTTCTGAAGGAGCAATTTAGGGGTACAAATTTTAAGCTTGAGTTTAATTCTCAGCTTTTTACAATTCAGGTCTTAAGTGAATGTCACATGTCAATCAGCTGCAAAAGCTAAAGTACAACTTACCTTAAAATCTCTATTCATTTAATGAAAACAAGGATTCCTGACAGGCGTTGCCTGAATACATAGTTTAAAAGTTGGATCTTTGAGTATGAGCTTGATCTCTTCTTTCAAAGAAGGGTTATTTTTTGAAGTTACATTGTCCTTTTCTTTGCTCACACTATTAGGTTAGTATATATCCGTACATTCAGAAATCTAATTGCTCTTAGAATGAAGATTTAAAGCACTCTGACAAGAGTTTTCCATGACAACTGATGTGTAGTTTTTCATATCTAAGAGTGAAGTGATGTGTTGATTATAAGGGTTTATTTAGAAGAATAACAGAAGATGAAGAAGGTAAAAAAGAAGACTTTTGGAAGACTTTTTAAAACAAAATCCAGTCAATCTGTCCACACCAATACACTGAGTTACTAGCTTCTGTCCTACTCATAAGACTAATACAGGGTTCTTCTTTGTTACTGGTTCTTCTAGAGGCTGTCCATAATCATATGTTTTAATAGAGAGATGTATCAATAAAAGATTTAAAAGGAAAACAGCATTCTGAACAATAACATTCAGTAATATACAAAAGTAATACCCTGGTATAATCAGAATGTGTCAGGTTGGTAAACTTGTAATTTTTTTCCAAGGGCTGAGCTCTGCATTGCAACTTCCCTTTTTCATTGTCATCGTCACTGTCTGTTGGGGTGAGTTAAAGCAACGTTATTTTTGCAGATGCTTGACAGCTAGGGGAGTGACGGGCTCCAAGTGATCACTGTGCTTTTGACTGAAAGACATTTCACCATTACAAGGATAGTTTCTCACTTTTTAGTCATTTACAGAAAATAAAAGGGAATATGCATGTGTGGGTGTTTGAGGGAAGGGAATATGGAGACGGCAAAGCCCTGAAATTCTCCAGTGAGAGGTAATCAGTTAGCCACATCCTCACTGACAGGCTTAGTTACATAGCCCAATGAAACTCAAAGGGACCAGTGCCACCTAAGAAGTATTCTCTTTTTATGGCTGTTTGTCAGTCTGATAACTCTGCAGTATGTTTAGTTCAGAGATAAGATTCATGGCTGAGACTCAATTCTATGCTGCTTTGCCATGTTTTTCCAGGAGGTTTAGCACACCTGCAGAGAGGTAAATTGTGTAGGGGCAGTGGCTATAGCAAGGACCCATTCCTTGGTGCAGAACTGAAGTGACACAACAGCGTTTACACCCAAGTAGCTGACTTTTTTCCTCTAAAATATATCTTGGACTCATCCACACAGGCCTTTTAGAACAGTCCCTAGACTTTGAGTCAATCAGGCTGTTACCCAGTCACACCAGTGCTGTCTGGTGTGAACCAAAAGCACCTGACAGGTATTCATTACAGTTTTGTCAAGAAGTGATCACGGAATGGTGCTGGAGTCTATTCTCTGTCCTATTGTTCATACATTTTGGAGGAAAAGATCTAAACATGTGAAGTAACTAGGGGACACTCTGGCTTCGACTTATGAAGATGACTGATCCCTCTCATTTTAAGAGTGCCAGAAATCATAATGCATTTCAGAGCTCTAGAATCACAAGATATCAATAGTTACTAGACAGACTCAGTGGACTTTAGATCACTTGAGATGCAACAGGAGTAGTCACATATTAGAGGTGTGTCCATACAAGGGAGGACTGACTAGTTAATTTCCATATTTTACAATAGCTTGCTTAAAAGCCTGTGCAGGTACACAAGTGATGAAGAAAAGCAAAGAAGAAAGCCTACATGAGGAAGATAAAGGAGGTTTACTGTATCTGCCAGTGTCACTTCTTATTCATGTTCACGTAGTGAAAAGAGCAGGTTTACTTTTTGCTTATGTAATGCTCTAAAATGCTCCAAAATTGTGCTGACTTTCATTCAATGTAATCTTCAATTGTGAATGACTGTAATGTGAAATGGAACAGGCCTACAAGGTTGTACAATTACTGTAAGGGCATGCTTGAAAGTTTTCAAAGGATTCCTGGTTGGCATAAAAAATTTACTCTGTGAGTAGTCTCTAAGATGTAAGAAATACATGTGTATCTGCATATAGGGTACTTTTGAGTTTCTAATGAGTGCTTGATTGTGGAGATTCTAATCTGATAGCAATTTTCATCTTCACATCCTTATTTCTGGCATAGAATGCTCTATAAAAAAATAAGCTATATTCTTTTCAAAAATATTCACAATAAATGTAGGGAAATGCATTTCATGGCTTTACAATAGGGTTTCAGACATCAAAAAGCAACTGTGTTGGTTTTTATGCATCCTTTCAGCATCTAAGTAACTTTATTCAATAGTAATCACAAGTAAAAGGCATAGTACTCTCTTGAGATGTGAAGACACTGATTGTAAATCATAGTTTTGTAGTGGTTCACTACAGAACTAGGAATATCAAACTATATGTATTATTTTAAGTGCCTGGAAGTATCCAGCATCTTTCAACTAAATCACAAATAACCTGGTGTGGCAGCAATGAATTTTGTTTTGGTGAATTCTTCAAGACTTCATCTAGTGAAAATCTTGCTCCCCCTTCATAATCTGTAGGTGATTGCCCAAGCTCTGAGGCTGACTGAGGGAAGGTAGAGGGTAAAAACAGTAAGCAGAGAATGCAAAGAAGAAACAAACTGCCCTTTTTAGGATCAGCGTGGAGTTATATCTGTTAAAGTGCCAAGACCACCAGTAGCATAGACCAGAGTGCTGGCTGCAGGCAACTATCCTGAGCAGGTGCCTATTCTGGTTCTGCTCTTAGCTTTGTGGACTATCCCTCCATTGAGGGATTTTACACAAACCAGCCAGCAAATATGCTGAATTTAATTGATGCTTTTCCTCTAGTTTTTCTAATCTCTCAGATTGGATCAGAATTTTTGTCATGTCTTAGATTTCTTTTTTGAAGAGTGGTGGTATCTTTGCAAAATAGGAAGCAAAACAGGAATGCAGGTGTGTGGGGAGGGCAGGAATGCTTCTTTGGGTGGCAGAGCAGATTTAGCTCCATTGTTGTTTTGCAGAAAGGGTAAGAGATGATGGTGGAATGGGAGTTGTGGAAGATAAAAAACACTGAGAATATGTAAAAAGGTAGAATGTATAGAAAGCGAAAGAACCGTTCTGGAAGTTTGTGAGGCTCTGCTTGTAGGAGATTGTAACTTTCTGCATTTACTTATATAAATATTTCACAGAATCTAACAATGATAATGACTTTTGAGATTCAATAGGTAATGGCAAACCTGAATCCAGATCATATATCGATCCTCTGAATATATTAAAGCCTTTACTTCAATAGGAGCAAGCCAAATGACCCAATTTAACACAGCATACATCGCCACCTGATGCTTAAAACAGAAGGTTCTGTTGGCAGGACATTAGAAATTGTAATTGGAGCTGAATGTGCCAAATTTCAGAGCCTAAAGCTTTCAGAAATACCCAGCACATCAGGAAGGCCTTTCAAAGGCTTTAAGGAAAGAGTTGCAACAAATAAAACTGTAGCTCCTCTCAAAAATAGTTGTACTAAGAAGTAGAAAGTTTTTTCCTGAATTTCTTATCATAGTAAAATTTCTATAAATTACCTGAAAGGGGTATTTTGGTCATCTGGAAAGTTAATACCACATGGTAGTCTCTGTTTATCTCAGCAGTCATTAAATTCCAGGAAGTGTAAGGTGTATACAATAACAACCCCTCAGATAATAAATAAATAGATAATGTCAAGCAAGTAAGCCTTGAATTTAAACTATTAACAAACAGTTATTAAAAAATGTAGTCATTTGCAATTTACAGATTCAACAGTATTAGTCAGCATCTTGTAGCTCTTTCTTCTCAATTTGATTTGCTCTGATTTCTCAGACACAGTTGCCAATACATAAATACACTTCTGATTAACTTTCTGCTGTACTTATGTTGCCATTTAACCTGCTGAATCACTTCTGACATTGAAGTTATAGACAGTTTTTTTAGTGAATATCACCAATTTTCAGTGGTAATAGATTTTGCCTGTATTCTGTGGATAAACATCCTTCAAGAACTGGAATTAGATAAACTAATTTTAATGCAGACCTTCTGTTTGGACATTAAATAGCCATGCTGACTTTTTCTTACTGGGACATTAAAGTTTCTAACTCTGTGTTTACACGTCAGAAATAGCCACTTAAGTTGATTGCCAAATGTTCCAAGTTGTAGAAATTGAGTTAGTTATCTTTCTGTAAATCAGTTGGCTTCTGTTTTTATCCAACTTGGTCATCCAAATTTAAAGCACTGGCCAAGCTTTTAAATCATGCCAAAAATATGTTGGTGCTTTTTAGGAAAAAAATGCAAACACTAAAATTTTATGTTTAAGTCTTTAATGCTTTGGGTTTTTTTTTCTTACAAGAATGTCACTTGTGCTCTCAGTGGGTACATTGATGCAGGTAATAAAGCAAGGCAGGACATATTCTCAGCTAAGGGCCTCCACACTGCACCTAGGAACAACCCCAGCCCCAAACATTGTTTTGGCCTTTCCAGTTACCTCAGCCCCATACACAGTTGTGCTGGAGGGTCCTGAGCAATGTAAACATGAACAGTTTCTGGCCATTCAGCATCATGGATGGAATCTATATATCCAGTTAATATAGTGCCTCTTCTAAGTCAGAATCCAGAAAGGTGCCCATCCCCTACCTGAATATTCAGAGGAACCTGATCCACTGGGTGTCTCAGAAGATCCCAAAGAAGTGACAGCCAGCGGAATTCCTCATAGAATGTGGCTGCAGCTACCATATGCTACTGGTAGAGACTGGGCTGTAAGTCTCTGTCGTCTTCTGCCTTTCTACTGTTTGCCTTAGCCTTAAGAACCCGTCTAGGAGCTGTGGGTCCAGGTTGACAACATTCATACAGGGCTGTTCACCAGCAACTTCCTTGTTTATTCTCTTGTTCATAAGCTGCATCTGACTGAGCATCAGTTTATGAGATTCTTGCCTGTTCCTAGCCTGTCAGTGGTGGATTTTTTTTCAGTCCTGAGCTCAGCCCTGAGGAATAGTGCCGGAGGTGAGCCTGCCCAGCCAAGGGGCTAAGTGGCTGCTTTTAGTAGCACTAGAGGCTTGGGGAGAAACTGCTGAATTACTGCAGAAGAGTGTCTCTCCCTTTTTACTGTCTTCTCTTCCAACTGGAAGTTTATGGTTGTCAGTTGTAATTTGTGGTTTATGCCCAATCAACTTCTGTTTCTAAACTTATGATGTCTATGGCAGTGGAAATCTCTCCCCAGGAGAAGCGGAAGGGAAACAGCAATTATAATTCTGACTGCATTTACTGTTCACCTTGTAATTGTTAAGTAGCTGGCTTTCTGTTTTGAACTTACACTGCATACTAATTTTTTTTTCAGTTACTTCAGATTTCAACATAGTTTAGGAATTTTTCCTCATTTATTGTTTTCTCTAGAAAGATTAGGTCTGTTAAAAAAGGCAGTGGATAAATTATTCCAGTCCACACATGCCGAGGCAGGACTGTGACGCTTCCTCTCCTCCCCTCCTCCCCTCCATATTATACTATTTCAAAAGAGACTCACCTTGAGTTTTGTTTTGCACCTAGTTTTAGCGGCTACTCTGCTGTGAGATTGGCCTGTCATCACTTTGAATGAAAATTTCATATCCCATTGAGCAGTTTTGGCTTCGTATAACTAAATAGGACAGAAATTATAACATTTGTGAGTATGAAGAGTAAGACCACTTCATTTTCAAGTGCTCTTTCATATCTAGCATGATTGTAGGCAATGGGAACAAAGTAGCCTTTGAAAATGTAGATTAAGTTCATATTGGTTAGGTATGTGACTGCATTCTTCTGTTCTCATAATACACAAGAATGCATTTATGCTTAGACTTGCAGTTTGGAGCAAAGACTACCATAATAGGAATGATAAGTCGAGGTTTAACTGCTCTGTGGACTGTAGTGCAATAAAGCAGTAATCCGTCTCCGCTATGATGGTTCTCATTTTTTATTCAGCTGTGGCATTCCATACTGTGCTGTTTATCTTGTACTTTCATTCACTCATAGATCAGATAGTTGTGAAATTGGCAGATGGTTTGTGATGCTTTGCTAGTAGTGGTTGTATCAATCCCAGTGATTAAAAGGATTGCTGATTTGCTTACCCAAAGGGATTAATGGCATGCACCAAGGGCTTTGTTTGAAAAATCCATGTCCCATAATTCAACATGGAGACAAAAAAGTAGACTGTAAGTAATCGAGTATTAGATCTGCTTTATGGAGGAGCATTTTAAAAACTTACTGACTCAGCAGCTGGATATTTCCTGATGAGATCTGTACTATCAAGGAAAATGCAGCTTCACACTGTTTTCTCAGTCATGCCATGAGAATAAAGTTCAAGCTTTTAAGCAGGTCAGCAGCAGAATTTAAGCAGGTCAGCAGCAGAGCTGAATGATATGTAAAGCTTTGGAGAGCTGCCCTGAATATTTCTGCTTTTGTATAAAATCAGAAATGCAATGTGCAAAATTATGACCTTGACCCCATCCTAGCTATGTAATTTAAGCATTCATAAATTGCTGGGTTTTTGCTGGTATTGTCAAACACATACACAGACCAGACTATGAGCACTTTACCTAACATGCTGCTTAGGGTTCTGAAGTTATTGTGATGGATTCCTAGGAAATTGTAGTTGCAAATTGCGAACTATAATCTACTGTAATACTGGGCTATTAAAGTTAAATGTCAAGGACGCAACACATAGTCTAAAGAGCAAACTCCTTTGGGAGTTCAGGACACTGGTGCTTGTTCTGAAAACTATTTTTAAGGTATATGCAATGATTCTGGAATGGAAACAGAGCTACCATATCAGCCTGCCTCATGTTTGTTCTCTCTTCAGCCTTTTGCTTCTTCCATTCTGGGTTTTCCAGCTCTGAGAGGAAGCTTTTGCTGGATGAGGAAGGTTCTCCTGAGTGGTGGGGTTCAAATACTCTCAGGCTGAGAATGTCTCTGTCAGCAACTGTGCTAACTGCTGAGTGCCCCATAAAGGTAGGTGTAGCTTCATGTGCCCACTGTGAGCTTCCCGTTTCAGTCAGTGTAGGCTGGTTTAGTCATTTGAGTCATTTGATCTAAACACATCTACTGACTTTTTGTCTTTGGGGAGTTGAGGTAGAGGTAGGTACACCACAGCTTACGTGACAGATGCCCCTCCGCAGACTAAGGTGCTTCTCCGTATGCAAAGCTATGTATTTTGTGACTAGGAAATTGAAATGGAGGTGTTTCTTGACTGTGCGTTTCTGAAAATAAAGAATGAGCATAAGAGTAAACAGTCCAAGAATGCCTTTTTTCATACCATAATGGACTGTAGACATTAGTTGTATGGTGTCATACAGTCACTATGCTGCTACCGCTACTTCTGTAATGTCAGCTGATTCTGAATATTGGTATCCTTTCTTAAAAAGAAAGGCCATCCTTTGTAATTTTTATGCTTCACTACCTCATCACCATTTTGGCACTTTGTGAAAGCTTCGGATATAAGCAAACACACATTGAACCAGCTCCACTTGCTGTTTGCTTCTTGCCTTTCCTTGTGATACCTTTGCATTTTTCATCTTGCTTATGGGATCAGAACTTCAGCCTAGTTAACATTGTGGCTGTTGCTGGGACAACAAGAATTGCTTTGTAAAGGACTAATTCTAAGTCTCCTCGAAATCTTCCTCTCCTTGAAATCCTTCCATCTGTCCTCAAGCTTAAAACATACATGTTTCAAAACAGATGTGTCTGTCTTTCATGAGGTATGACTCTCCACAGCTACAAGCAATGCACTTGCACAGTTAGCTCCCTTGGCACGACTGCCAACCAAAACACATAAAGAAAAAAGGAACCTGCTGCTCTTATACTGTTCTCTGCATGTTTTTCTTTTCACCAGCATGTATTCCTTAAAATACAGAATATGGTTGAGATCTCCTGCAGTTGCTTTCCATAAATCCAAATGTTTCCATATTTCCTGCTCGGATTATTTTTTGGAATTTCATTTTCTTCCTAGTGCTAGATGCTGTTCAGAAATCACTTTGGATCATAGTTCTTGAGAGAGACCATTATTGAGGGGTGCATTTTCAGTCACTTCTGCATAATTGAGACTGTGCTTCATCACGAGATCTTCCTGGGTCTTCCAAAGAATAAGTAGAATCGTGGAAAGCTCCAGTTCTTTTAATGTAACATTTATGATGATGTTGTCTACAGAATCTGAATTGCACATCTGGGAAACTTGTCCTATGGACCAAAGGTAAAATTGTCAAATGTGCCCAAATAACCTAAGATCCTACCTGCAAAAGAGAAAAAAATACTTAGGATTCTAAATTTCATTGGAAGTACTACTTAAACATTCTTTTGCATTCTTTGCTGTGCTAGATTTAAATCCACAGGTTTTAAATATGCATATTTTCCATATTGTCTCAGTATACTCTTGAGATTCTCTGTGAGCTTTTTAATTAGTTTTGTGTTAAAGGGAGACTGCCTTTTATCCTAGTTGAGCAACTAGACATATGTTGGATACTTTTAATGGCAATCACTCACTGCTCTAATTGTGTGTGTGATTATTTATTATGAGGTTTTTTTCAAGTTATAAAAAGAAAACCAAAATTAGCTTCAAGCAACAGAGGTGTGACACAAATGTGATTCTGATCTTAAAGTCAGTAGATGAGAAACTGACCCCAGAAACACTTGAAAAGTGAATGAGCTTTAGATGCCCATTTGCCTAAAACTTAGGATATCTTCACCAATAAAATAATTTTCATTTAATTCTTCTGTATGTGGCAGGGCTCTTTTTAAAAGATTTTTTATTGAGATAATTTTTTTCAAGAGTTTTAGTTTTGACTTAAAGAGATTAGCATAATGAGGACACTAGCCCTTGTTCTCAAAACTATTTTTTAAGGTCTATGCAATGATTCAGGAATGGAAACACAGCTATTTACATACTGTGTTTTTCAGCATTTCAGTGTAAGTACTGTTCAGTGAAAGTTTAAGTGTACCTGTAAGCTAAAGTGAAATTATCTTAGCACAAGGGGGTTTTTTTGTATGTTTTTTGGTTTTGTTCTGTGTTTTTTTTTTAAGTAAGCACATGAATGTGGAAAACACATCTGAAAAAATTCCTCTCTGCCCAACTCTCAAGCCGATCGAGATCCCACTGAATGGCAGCACAGCCTTCTGGGGAATCAGCCAGTCCGCCCAGTTTGGTGTCATCAGGGAACTTGCTGAGGGTACACTCTGTCCTGTCATCCAGGTTGTTGATGAAATGTTGAACAAAACTGGCCCCAAAACCAATCCCTGTTAAACCCCACTGGCCACAGGCCTCCAACTGGATTCTGTGCCATTGATCAGCACCCTCTGGGCTCTGTCATTCAGCCAGCTCTTGATCAACCTCACTGTCCACTCATCCAAGACACACTGCCAAGCTTTCTGATGAGGATGTTATGGGAGACAGCGTCAAAAGCCTTGCTGAAGTCAAGGTAGATGACATCCACTGCTCTGACCTCATCTAGACAGCCAGTTATACCCTCATTTAGGGCTATCAGAGTGGTCAAACAGGATTTCCACTTGGAAAAGACATGGTTTTGTTTGTTGTGGTTTTTACATTTATTTTACTTACATAAAAAATTATTAGGTCTTGTCACTCACTTTGAGAGTCATCTGAACACAAGGCTCAGAACAGATCAGCATACCCTAGCACACAGATGTAGTTTTCCATTTGCACGTTATTACTTTCCCAGATGAAAGTTTGGCTGTGTCTTGCTGAGTTGCTAGTGGTTTTGCCAATAGTGGCTTTGCACGACAATCTATTTGGTATCTCCTTTTGGATCTGTGTAATGTAATGATGAATAAGAAAAATTGTTTCTTAGCATTGACTTAATTCACTCAGCTTTTTTAATGACATCATAGCTTAATGCAGTGTCCATAATGAAGCTAGCCTGTGATGGTCTCACTTGGGATGGAACTAGCCTTAGGCTACAAGAGAAGGCCCCCAGATAATTTTATTTTTTTTTTAATACCTTCAGAAATCTTGTGAGATATCTTCAGCACCCTCCGGCAGTGATGTACACTCTCCCTAACCTATTTTCTGTGTCTAACCATATAACATTAAAAAAACCCCAACACTAAACCCACAAAAAAACCACCAAACCTGGCAGTTTATTCACAAAATTGGATATTCGGAAATTGAGAATCTGCATGAAATTGGGAAGCAAGGTGTTCTGAATGTATTTCAAGAAATTATTTTTCAATAACAAAATCAAAAGCTAGAATAACCTACTTCTTACAGTGATAGACCGGGAATGTAATTTTTTTCAGAGATCTTCCAAATAGGTACTGAAGTTTAGTATAAGAAATCAAGAAATAAGAATAAACCCACCGTTTTAATTTTGGGAGAAAAAAACCTAGCATGATTTTGGCCACTGCATGGAGTACTAGATTTATATAAAACAAGAGATTTGTACTGCAGATAAAGACCAGAGTACTGATGCAGCATAGGAATGACAGGTGTACCAGCTTCATCTGAAAACAGTATGAATCTTTATGCCTTATGCCATGCTTACAAAAATGAAGTATTTTTGTCCTGTTTCTAAAGTTTTAGTGTCTCTCTTCCTTTCAGGTAGAGGTACACCATTTGCAATAACAAGTAATCCAAAAATAGAGCAATGTCTTTTGGTTGTTTTCTACTGGTTCTTGTGTGACATTTGCAAGCTAAGTAAGTCATAAATTTTCAAAAGAATAGTTCTGTGCCCTATTTAACTAGTTTTTAAGAGCAACGATGACTTCAGTCTGATTTGGAGTGCGAGATCATGAGACTGAATAGTGACTTCTGTTTTCAGTAAAGAACTACTATGCGAGAGATGACATTCAATCAAACAAACCAACCTGTTAAACAAAGTTGCTGACACGGGTGGTAACTGATTTTTGCCAAGCCTCCACAGGGAAAGTGACATGTCATCACAACATGATACAAAACAGGCTACCTTGTGTGATTCCTTTGTGAAAGAGATAGGTGAAAATCTTTGTAATACTGTTGAAGAAGAGCTTGTATTCTCCTCACCTGAATTGGTGACTGTCATAAGGCTTTATACAAACTACTATGTAAATCTTACTTTTTGATGATTTTTGAGATTGAATTCATTTGAGCAGAAGCCTTTATTAAATTGAATCACAATGTGAGTCAGGGACCAATGGACATGAGTAAGAATTTAAAAGTTGCAAGAGAATAGCCCTAATAAAAAACTACAGTACTTGAATGCCACAGTTAGATTGAATCCTGAATTGTCATTGATAGGTTTCTCAATCTTGTCAGTAATGATGATCTCCCATGGTGCCAGCAAACTGCGAGCAATTTTCTGCAGTAGCTGCTGTGACTGGATTGTATTAAGATTAAATGTTGTCATGATACAAATATACAAAAGCTTCTGCTTGTTTGTGTCTGATGCAAGAAAGCAGCCCATCTTTCTCTGCTTCGTGAAGCACATAGAACCCTCCTCAAATTAAGACTACAGTAAAATATGTTGGTGTTTCAGTCATGTGCCATTTATTGCTTCTTTATTAGAGGCAGCTTTTGTAACCAAATAAAATGAGATTGCGTATGTACAAACTATTTTCATTACATTAAATATCATTTGGACATTTCTGTGGATATATTATGAATAGTAATGTTTGCCTCTTTTATTGCATAGTAGAGGAAATGTTCTTTGCGTGAAGAGTAACCTAACCCAGTATGAATATTTTTAGATAGCATTGTGTTATGACTAATTCATGTTTTCTGTGCATGATTTAAATTTGTATTTTTTAAAAGTAACCCAGAATAGTGGTGGTTGAATAAACTACAGTATTTCAGTCAGAAGGGACCTACAACAATCATCTAGTCCAACTGCCTGACCACTTCAGTTGCTGGTAGGACAGGAGAACAAAATCTTTTAGATGGGTTTATCAAGGAACACAGACTTAGATGAAAGATATCTACATCAGAGATATTAATTTCTGTTAAATCCATTACAGTCTTTCATTTGAGGCCATAGTGGTGACAAAATTTGACAACTAAAGAGCTCTCTAATGGAAGTTTTGCTGTTTTCAGTTATAATTAAATATGAACCAAATTTCACCAAAGTCTGGAAAAAACAGGAAATCATTATATCCGATTAAATTTAAGCAGGAATTATTGGGAAAGAGGCTGTTTAAAGTTGGTATTCTTGTGGTTGTTTTACTAGTAGTGAAAGAGACATATTAGCAGGTACTACATACAAACCATTCTGAGCACAATCAGTAAATGAGAAAATTTCTATCTTTGGATAATTGAGAGGAATAGTACTTTCAATTTTAAGTGGGTAAAGTACATGAACAGTCAGGTGCAGTTGAGGGAAATTAGAGGAACAATTCTAAATCCTTTAGATGCATCATTAGCTGAAAATTACTTGTTTTGTTTTTAAAAGATGTTCATTCATCATTGTGTATCTAACAGCAGCCTGTAATCCATCACATAAACGACTCTGGTACCTGAGGACTGGAAGGTGGCAAAAGTGACACCAGTTTTTAAAAAGGCTTTCTGGGAAGTCAGAGTTAACATAGACCCATAACCTATAGAGACAAATAGAATTTTCAGGGAAATGAATAAAAACTATGGTAAAAATAGAATTAATGGACAGATGGATAAATATAATGAATGTTCAAGGTAGCTTTTTAAATGCAGTGCTTGACTCCCAAAGCCAGTGAAATTGCTCAAAGTTGTCAGCAAGTAAATGGTTACAGGAGACTGTCAGAATTTCCAGGTGGCCTTCAACAAAAATTCTTTACCAAAAGTTTTAAGGAAATTAAGTGACTAAGAGGTTGCTGCCTGTACTGTTCCTTGCATAGGCATGGAGGGGATCAGAAGACAGAAACTGAGGGATAGAATTAACTGAAATGAATATAGATGTGGCCAAGTCTGTTCACAATATTAAAATTAACTCAGCATAGTAAAGACAATGTTCACTGATAACAAGCTACAAAATGAAAAGAATCATCAACTGAGCAGTGAAAAAAAGTTATAGAAAAAAGTCACAGAAAAAAGTCCAAACATCACACAGAAAATGAGGATATTATGCTTGCAATTAATACTCAGGAGAAGCACGAGTGGCCTGGGCAGGCTGATCATGTCTTCGTCTATAAGTAAGAGAGAGCTGAACCGAAGCTGGCAAAACGCAGATTTGACATAGTGAAATGGGATAGTTTTTCACCAGTCATGGAACTCCTTGACACAGAACAAAATTTTTCTCTGGCCCAAAATCTTATGTGTTAAAGCCAAGGTTGTAAAATGGCTCAAAATTCAAAAGTAGTTCTTTTTCTGATAGTCCCTAAACGTGGCTTATATTATACCAGCAGATGATAACAAATAGTAAACTTCGGCTGGCAGAGAGAGCTGCTAAACTGGGCGAGCACTTTTCACAAGCAATTATTTAGTAATACTGATGGATCTGTGATGTCTTTCTTCCCTGGCACTGTTTTCAGTCTTGGGAAGATACAGAGAACAACACCTGTAGGTATTGTGCTGTCCTGGGTGAGGAAAAAAAAAAAAAAGTTTATTTTTTGCTGTGCTGAGATTGAAGCACTGCTAGGTGATGGGAACAGCTGAAAGAACAGGATGCTTTTGAAATAGTAAAATTGGGAAATTACATTTCTTAACTTCTGGACCCAAAAGCTGAGACAGGATAAACTAAAATAGAGGAGTTAAAATTATGAGAAATACATCTGCAATGGTGACTGAGATTGATTAATACCTGTGAGCAAAGTGCAATATTAGCTCCCTGCCAGAGAATCTCAGAAGCTGCCTGACTTATCAGGAGTAATACAATCTCAGTTTCTGATTCATAGCCTCAAGTGAGACTAAAGTAACTCTGCCAAAATGAGCACTTCCAAACACATTTTTGGTGCATTTGACTAAGTAGATTGGAAACAAATTCTTTAAAAAGTTGTTGAGGTTTTTCCTTCTGATCATGACAAGACGTGACAGCTTTACCAGTGAACACCCAGAAGAGAAAAAGAAAAGCTGTAGCGTTTTGTCTTCCTTTAACTTTGTCATTTCCTGTTATTTCAGTGGAAATAAATAGCTGATCTTTTCACATCAGTATCACAGTGTATGTGTCTACTTAGTGACAAGGCTTAAAACAATAAGTGCTTGTTGTGTAACATTACTTACCATCTTTTAAGTTTGTTTTGAGTCCTTCAGTAATTTAAGTTGTAGCTTAGACAAGCACTAAATACATACTCAAGTAACCAATTTGAGATTAATATTTGGAGAGAGCTGTACATACTAAAACACTGTTAATGTATCCTTTAGCCTGCAGGTGTACAGTGTATGAAAAAAAATGAATATAGCAGGTAGAAATATTAAAGACCTCTGGCAGTTGATAAAACTCATGGCCGTTCATCCTAAGAAAACATGTAGTTTCAACTACTGTGAAAGAGATTGTCTTTGTATGTTGCCTGATTAATTATTTGCTTATTTAGGATGCTTAGATTGGTTAATGCTGGTTCTGTCAGTTCTCATGCATGTAGTAGTGTTTGTATCTCTGGTTGTCAACATTCATTTACTTCACTTACTGCATCTTTGGTTTAGCTTCTGATCTTTCTTGAGGCTCACTCAAATTCTTCATCCATATCTTGCATACCTTGAGCATCTCTCAAGTAGAAAGACTTCTGAACTGTGGAAATCCCATAGAATATCAATTCCTTCAGTAGTCTTCCTTAAACTGGGTATATTTTCAATACCATCTTTCTGTCAATGGCTCTATTATCCATTTAACTGTGGAGCTGCTTTTTTTAAGCAAACTTTGACGAAGCATATATTCATTCCTCCTCAAGCTCAAATTCTATTTTTCTGTTGCCTAATGCCTCCAAATTGCCCTTCACACCATCCCTAGATACTTCCCATTTCAAAATATTGTTCCCTGTCTGCCTTCTAAGAGCTGTACTCTATCCTCTCTTCCTTGCAAGCTCCTGCATGTTTCTTCTTTCCTTATCTCATGGCTACCCAATATCTATACCTCTCAATTTGCCTTTCATTTTGCATTGCTACATTTTAGCTGCTCAAGATCTCTTCTGTTGTAAAAATGACTTGATTGCATTGCTTCTATATGTTGCATCTGTAACTCTCTGCTTCATCTCACCAGGTTTTCTTCTTTTCTAACCCTAGTACTCGTTTTTCATGGTTAAGGAGGCACTTAGGTTTTCTCCTCCTTTGAGAGACCCTCTGTCTGTTAAGAATACTTCTGCTAGCTCTTTTTTCTTTTCACATTTCACTCTCTTTTTTGCATCCCCTCTCAACCACTCAGCATGTAAGCTATAAGTATTGATGTTTTTCACAGAAGTGCTATGAAAGCAAGACCCATATTTCCTCTTTCTCCTTTGTGGCTTTCATGTTCTGTATCGCTGGCATAAAAGGACATTCCTGCTCTCTCGAAAGCATAGTTGCCTCTTTTTTATGGTCTTGCAATGTGTAGAACCACACTTCTGAAAAGCTGATCATGTATGTGCAGCAGTAGGTGCTTAACCACAGGATCAGCTTGTGGCCCAGAAAGTTAATTTTAAGCATTTCTTAAGCATTTTCTTGTGAGATGAGTTTTTCAGATGTTGGCTAATCTCATATCTTGAAGCAAATTAATTTTTGTGAGAATTAATAAATACTTTACAAAACAAAAAAAAACCCACCACAGAAGTGTTCAGATACCACTTCCAACATTGCACAACTACAATATTGAATCTATAGGACAGATCAGACATAAAAATGATTAGCTAAGAGATTAAACTTCTCTGCTAGATGCTCTAAAGATATTAAGTGCCTAGCTTCTAAAATAGCAACTGTCAAAACCCTTAAGATTGTGGTTCTTGAGCAGTATCATCCCTGAGCTGGGGTGAGAGGAAAGGTTATCACATACAGGAGCCTGAGAAGAATGTGTATTGTGCCTATTTCTTTCAATTCCTCCAATTTTCACCAAGCTTAGTGTGTGCAAAAGAAGAAACAGATTAAAGTGGAAGATAAACTTTAAAATGGATGATACTTCAGAATTTAATTCCATTTATAACCAGTCACAGTCCATTCCCTACTTAACCCATCTGCATTTAGTCTTTTTCATAAAAATTCGGTATTTTGTAATTTTTAATGACTGCAAATAACAGAAGCCTCACTCTTAGTCTGTTCACCTAACAGACTTTAAATACTTGTGGGGTTTTTTTAATATATGTAAATGGCTAATGAGAAAGATTTTTTTTTCCAGTTATAATGGCTCTGACTGAGAACAACTCTTCTAATAGGTAAATCTTTTTATAAGTCTTTAAACTTTACTGGCATTTGCAGTTTGGTGCATCTAAAAGTGCTTACTAATGAAGGGGCAAACTAAAAGAGGAAAATATTCTATCACAGTGCAAATCTAGCAAATATTTTCCATATTATGTTGTCTGTATATACTTTCAGAATAGATGTGTAAGTATTCTGTTTCTGAGGAGGAATTTCCTCAGGTTTTGTGGTCACACAATCGGTAGTCACATAGAAGGTGTTGGTGATTTCACTTGTCAGGTGTTTGATGGTGCTGGAAAGTTACCATTATATTTCCAGGGAAACCATAAAGCAAATGTTGAATGTCTTACATTAATTATAGAAATACCAAAATGTGTTTTTCCTGTAATATTTTGGAATCTTTCATATTTCCAATCTATTTCCTTCCACTACAGAAATAAAATTTGAAAAGATGGCCCATAAAACATTGCTAATTTTCAACTAGTTTTTGCCTTGTAAGATTTTACAAGAACTTGGTTAATTAGCTGAACAGAGTCAGGCAAAATCTGTTTCCCCGGAGCATCTAACACTGAATTGCCTAATCATGAAAAGCAAGTGTGAATGGGTCCTGCAAACACACAGTGGCATTCTCCCAAGGTCTCCTTGCTGCTGCTTCCAAATTGAGATGCCATTCATGGGGCACAAACTGGATGACTGAAGTGCCAAACACTGGAGCTCACTGTGGGGTATCTGTATATACCCACAGTAAAAATATTCATAGAATCATAGGGTTGGAAGAGATCTTTAGAGATCATCTAGTCCAACCCCCATGCAAAAGCAGGTCCACCTAGATCAGGTCGCACAGGAACATGTCCAGGTGGGTCTTCTCCAAGGAAGGAGACTCCACAACCCCTCTGGGCAGCCTGTGCCAGGGCTCTCTCACCTCAACAGTAAAATAGTTTTTTCTTGAAGTGGAACTTTCTGTGCTCCAGCTCCATCCCATTATCCCTTGTCCTGTTGCTAGCTACCATAGAAAGCTATATCTTTCATCTTTCAGGGACTAGAGCTAGCCTTTGCAACTTGACCCAAGGGCATTTCAGAAGAGGAATCCAGTCTGTGTTCTCCCTTTTCATACAGAGAGAGACAGAGAATACACATGAGGTAATGGTGCACCCCACCATTTGTGAAGTGATAGAACTGCTGCATGAGGCAGTGACACCTTTCAAGCATAGGGTGGGATAGAGGCGTTGGAAGAGGATAAGGGAAAAACAAATATCTGATTGTCTGAACATCTTGCAATTTTCTTGATGTATGGCGTATATGAGTCTGTTCTGAATATTTTACACAGATATATCCTAACCAAATTATTTTTAAGATTTGTCCCTGAAATTTCTTCTGTTTATGAAAATTATATTTGGATGATGAATTATAAATACGTGTAAAAGGCTCTCATACCAATTTAGCACTGTAGTAAAGTCATTATTTCCTTGCTCACACCTGAGTATTTCATTAGTACTTCTTGTCATAACATCATCCTGGAAGTTCATGTTCCATCAGAGTGTTTTTCAGCTTCACCATTTTCCAGGCTGAAGCTGTTTTGTTGTGTTAGCATGGTTTGTATTCTTGCTTCCTAGGTGTACTTACCTTCCCAGTAACTGTTTCTGTGCACTACTTTCTTCTCCCTATCAGAGTTTATAAGTAGTCTTTGTGTAATTTGAAAAATGAGCAAAGGGGGCGTGGCAGGGGGTATTTGCTTCTAGATTATATTTCTTAAAATCTTTAATGGGATAGTCTCTAGTACTCAGCATTACAAAAATCACAATTTCAAGATATTGAGAATGATTCAGTATTACATCATTTCAGACCATTTCATATTCTGGCTGGATGTTTTACTGGTATTGTCCAGTGATGTGCTATTTTCTAAGCAGTAGTTGATGTGGTTTATAACTGAACCAATTCTAATTGTAAGAATGTTCCATATGTTCCAATGTTACCAATTTATAACCTCCTTAAAATACTAGAACTAGGTATGGCTGCCAAGACTTTCATTATGTAACCCCAAAATGTTGTGTTTAATTGTATTCACGTTCTCTAGAAACCAAATCCTTAACAATCTTTTATCATGCACAGCATCCATACTTGTTTGTTTGCCTTCATTGTATACTGAAATGCTTCCAGGATTCTTAAGTTTCCGGAGTATTGTGAAGTTTATATAAAAACTAGTTCTGGTGGTTGAAATATCTCTCCAGTACTCTCCATAGAGCTTTGTGAGGTCTGGTTTAGAAATCCTTATCCCTAATCCCTCCTGGTAGGTATTTATCCACTTATGTTATCCACATGGTGAAAAATATCTGTCGTCATTCTCCTGTGATGAGCACTATATTCTGCTTTTTGCAAATACAAGTATTATTTGGATACTTGAGACTTTTTGACATGTTCTGAAGTTCTATAATTTCTATTTTTTACTGAATTTTTCTTACTGTTGCTAAGTTTTCTTTTGTAACTATATTTTAAAGTCTTTTCCATAATGGCTGAGTACCTTCCATTTGTGATTTGATTCTGATTGATCTCAAATCTCATACCCCATGTTTTTAAAACATCCATCTCACTGGTAATGATAGCAGAGTAATTTTCCCCCTGTTTTATCATTCTCCATGTTAAAATCTCTGGTACTGATTTGGTACTAGCTACAGCCCTTGGGGAGGTGGTAGTAGAAAGGGAGAAATATCAACCAGTTGGATCCTGTGATTCATTCCATTTTAGTCCCTGGATAGCTGTGCTTTAATAAAGATCATCTTTATGTATATTTAGGTTCACCAAAGCAGTGGCATATTTAATATTTTCTGGTTTGCATAGAATTTTCTAAGTAATATTAAATGAGGTCCTAAAAATCATGAGAGAAGCAGTCCAATCCCAAAGTCAAGCTTTTATTTTATTATCAAAAATAGATGTATAATAAAATTTAGCAAAGTAATTGTATTTATCAGTTTAGGCAAGGACATCACACATCACTTTTAGATAAAGTCTGACATTGTATCTTTTGAAGCAAGCTTTTATTACCTTAAAATTCAGTGTGGTTAAATTGCTTCCATGTGCAAATGCTTTCCTAAATCTGCCTGTATCAGTAGGCTAGGCATCATGTTGTGAATCAAAAATGTTGTTTTTCCCTCCCTCTGGAAGTCAGGTGTTGATATTTTCTGAGAAGCTGTTTGCTTTGTAGTTACTGTGCTGGGGCGAATCTGAAGACATATTTCTGTGGAGCCTGGGGTTTTTTGAACATAAATGGAACGCCCCTCCAGCCTGCTGTGACGAATTTCCTGCACAGTCATGTCCTTGAATCATAAGCAATCAGTGAAGCATGGTTGCAGGAGACAATTCAGAGAAAGAAACCTGGGGAATAACTGCCTTTTAGATGGGTAAATCTAAGCAGTAAGACTACAGCTCTAATCCCACAATGAGCTCCAGGTTAATTCTTGAAATTATGTATATTGAGCCTAACCCAGGATGAGGCTTCTTGAAAAGGCGCAGGTCTGTAGTAACCAATTTAATCATAAATGATACAAGAATTGCCCTACTAAATTCCATTCTTTAATATATATTGAATAAAACCTACCTTCAGTTATTTTAAAAGATGGTGAATGCTTTCAAACTGTTTGTTATTCATGCCAAAAACCAAAACTTCTCAGATTTCTAAGTATAGATTTATGAGTCTATCTTTAGGCACTCCCGTAAAGAAGTGTAAAGACTGTAAAGAAAATTCTGAATGCTCTTTATGGCAGAAGTCTTTATTCTCTCCCCTGTCTTAGATAAATGAAGTAACAAAACTTAATGAAACAGATAAGGAAAGCAGAGTTAGTATCTTGGGCACAAACCTCTATTGCATACTTTTTTTTTTTAAGCTCCTCAAAATGAATGGCTTTTTTATGGATACAAGAGCTGATTGGATAATTTCTTGTTATTTTCTTAAAGTTCCAAATTCTAAGCACCTATTGCCAACAAATTTGTATTTTTATGTTGATTCTTTATGGATTGCCATTGGAAAAAGAAGAATGGAAAGTCAGTTTTTGATATATTGAAAATAATGTAAGAGACAAGAAAAAAAGAATTGCAAAAAGACAGACTCAGTAGAAAACAAAATATTAACTATTGAAGATTACCACTTCCATTTTTTTATAACAGTTTGAGATAGAAAATTATTGTAGAAAGTAACTTCAAAAGTGCAGTCTAACCACAAATGGTGATACAATCGTTCTATAGCCCAAGTAGAAGCCTCTCAAATGCTCCTTTATTTTTCTGTGTTCCTCCAAAAAATATTTGCCAAGTAGGCCATAAAAATCTTATATAAAGTGACACTGGCATTCGTTACTGTCCTATACATTATTCATTATTAAAGCAGCTTTGTTGTCTTCTTTAAAGTAGTTATCCATCTGAATAATTGATAATATAATTGCTTGTGCTTATTCCTTTTACCTAAGGGCTTGTCTGCTGTTTTAGGATAGCTATCTGGAAGGAGGCTATTGACTACATGTAAAACATTTTTCAGTTCTTATTCAGGAGCATAAATGGTGATTTTTTTGTGAAGAATTGCTACATATTTATACAAAATCTGTGACACGAGTGTCTCAGGAAGAAAATGCCATTATGCTTCACCTTGAGATATTATAATATACAGTAGGCAGTCAGTACATTTTTGCATTCCTCTCATTTTCTTTCAGCCAGGCAGTCGCTGAACTCTTATCTCTTAAGCAGTAGTTTTGTTAAACAGCACCTGTAATCACCTTGCACTCTTTGTTTTTCACATCTTGGACCAAATGTCAGCATGCAAAGCAACTTAAGACTAGTAGAATAGCTGTCAAGAGGGCAGTGGTGAACCGTTAAGGCAGGAGGAGGGGAGGTAGGATCAAGATGAACATGCCTCTCGTGATCACGTGTGTGACGTGGCGGCCATGCTTTGGACCTTAGGTCCTTCAGACTTTTTGGCTAATACTGTGAGAAAATTAGAAATTGTGAATGGAATTTATGTGGGCATTGTGTAAAATATTTGTTGGTTGTGCAGGAGGATTGGCTATTGAGGACCCAGGCAGTGAGCTGCACCCTGATTGCTAGGCCTCCAGTCCGTACCACAAAGTGGATTTTTCCGTTAGGACAGTACTATTACATGAGACACCTGCAGGACATGAAGCATTTGGGGTTTTTTCACTTGCTACTGTAAACAGAAAGAAGAGCAGCCTCTCCAGCTATGTTCAGCTCCACTAATAGTCACAGAAAACATGATAAATGGTTCATGATTGGTTCTTTGGCTTACAGGGTCTTTGACCTGGGAGGCAGTGTTATAGGAAAGAAAGGAGCTCTTCACCCTGTTGTAAAATTGAAAGTGGTCTCAGCATGGCTATAAAAAATTATTAAGGATATGATGAAGGAAGACATAATCTCTATGGAGAGTCATTTAATTGTGATGTTTCACTAGGAGACGAATTGCACCAAAAGCTTTAGAGCTGTCTCTGCTTCTTTATTATATCACACAAAATGGATATAATATTATAGTCCTTAGTTCTGTGGTTAGGTTTATACTGCATTTCTGTAAACAGCTAAAGACCATGAGCTCTGGACAAATTCTAGGTACTTAACTGCTTTGTAAAACATTGGAAAACCAACTGCAAAAAATTTGTAAATGGAGATGTTTGCCTTTTTTTTTGCATGTTATAAAAAAGCAGATAATACTTCTTCTCAATTAGTGCCATTGTCAGAATTTACAAGACTTTGTTTTAAGCAATTGTCATGCCACATATGCAACACTGTGTGTGTTGGCTGCATCCCTAAACTGCTTTGTGAGAACCTTACAAGTACCCCTTCCGCTCTTTGCCATAGCAATGGAAAATAAACATCTGTCTCTCTATCTCTTCAGAAAATATGAAATGCAACTTCTGAGGGAGTGCTTACATACCAAAGCATTACATTTCAGAGAAATAATGCTTTATCTAAGGAAAAAAAAAAAAAAAAAGCCAAATCTTTAAAATAATGGTGTATAGCATTCACATCTGGTTTAAAGTGTGTTAAGAGCCAACAACTCAATGTCAATTTGGTCTGTCTTTATGGTATTACTTGCTTGATTATGGCTCTCACTGGGGTAGCTGAGCATTTCGATATCATCCAAAGCCCCTGAGAATGATTCAAACCAGCTGGTATTCTCTATATTACATAATTACGAAGCACACAGTGCCATTTGGCATACTGAAGAGGCACTGGGGGCCCACTTCTCAAAATATTTACAGCCTTTTATTCTTCTCTAAACAATCATTTGCATAGTAAAAGTGATATACAGCACACCAACATGTGGGTTTACTTTCATTTTGCTTTCTCAAGCTTACCTGGAAGTAGCTGTGTTTAGCGGTGAGTAGGCAGAAGGGAGATGGAGCCAGCAGGGATAAAGTCTGTAATGTTTCCAGGAAAAGATTTATGTTGACTCAGTTGAGTGAAAGATGAGGAATCTTTCCAAGAAAAACTGAAAGATGTATCGAAGTTCTTTTGCATATGTGAAAGCATAGCATGAAACATCTACCCGGGAAGATGACAGTGTATAAACCAGAAACTGCAAGTCAGCAAGCCTGTCATGACAGACTAGTTCATGTGTAGGTGAGATGGAGTGGCTGCACCTTAGTAATAAGGGGTGGAGGGGGAGAATGTATGTATGGACCTTTGTTTTAAGTAACATATTTCTGATCATGAGATGAGGTTTTTTTCTAAGGCAAAGATCATAAAACTGTATTTTATATAAAGTGAACGAAAAGCCATAGAAGTTATTGATAGTTAGGATGCCGGGAAAAAAAAAGGCAAGATGGAAAAAAGGAAAATATTGTTTTGTATCCAAATTTCTGAGTAATTGCATCATTATGTATTAGCCTGAGTGATTTAAGTTACAAAAAATTCGGTGAATGGTTAATGATAACTGTCTCTTTTCATCCTACCACACCAATAAAATATATACACTTCTTGTACATACACCACGTGAACTACAAACCTTCATCAGATCATAGCACCCACAGTGTACCAACATGCCATTGGTATGGGAGGCATTGTACAATGTAGCTAAAATCCTTCAAAGCCCCGAATTCTTCTCGAGTTTTATATTAATTCATTTAATTCATATTTGACAAAGGAATCACATATAGCAACATTAAAGAATTTTAAAGACATTTGCTCTATGTAGTGCAGGTTTTCTTTCTGTTTTGTATTTAAATAGTTATGTTGTGTGTAGGACTAAACCCCAAATCCTTTGTCTTTTTATACACAAAGCATCTAATCTGATTTGAACCAAACTTTCACGGCTTATAAAACTGTTTTGGGGAGGAAAAAAAATATTATCTGAAAGTGAGCATAGTCACCATAGGGAGCCTGGTATTTACATATTGTTCAGGATCTGAATGGTTGGTATGAACAGATATGATTAGTTGTAAATCTCTGCACCCCTGCAGGGGGTGTTATCATTCAATTTCCACACAGCAAGAGTTACTGAAACTAATTTTTGGTGCCTATTTTTTTCCCACTTTCAAGATGTTTTAATGCATTGCATAATTTGGACTGTAAGTGAAGGTATTCTAAGTGCAAAATCAAAACAAGAAATGTAATGGCAGTCTTGAATGAACCTTTTAAAGTGGTTTGCTGAGCACAGACACACAGTAGGGCAGGTGTCACTGTGTAGTTAAATCTCCAGACTGCAAACCTTACCAAATTCTGGACTATTTTTTGCTGTCTGGTCTACTGCAGAATTTTACTGAGGGCCAGTGAGTTTCACAGCTGACTCCTAAATCTGTTCAACAGCTAAGTCAAAGAAAGGGTGCTCCTGTATCATAGAACAAGGAGACAAACACCTTCACCGTGCAATGTCATGTTAGATAACCAGACATAAGCAGATCATTGGATCTCCCATTGCACTGTTTCTTAATTCAGGCATACAATCAGAGTACCTGCCACAGGAGACGCTAGAAGAAATTAGCTTAAGCCTTTTGGACAGCTGGAGATTAAATTGTTTATTGCCTTGGTTTCTTCCAAGAAAACACCTGACTGCATTTTAATATATGCTTAAATAGGAAACTATACCACTCACTGTTGCTTTATAATTCATCTCATCCTGATTCTCATTTTTTATGATTCTGCTTGTTTTGTCTTGCAAGCTCTCCTGAGCAAAGACAACATCGTGCAGAAAAATAAAGGATTAATTGAAGGAGAAAAAATATTCATTTATGACACAAATGATCAATGAGCCAACAAAGGAAAACACTCAGATGGATCACACAATTACAAACAAAGAAGAATTGGTTGGGAACTTGAAGACTGAGAGCAGTCTGGGCTGCAGTATCATGTAATGGAAGGATTTGGGATCCTGCACAAAAGTAACAAGGCAAAAATCAGGATCAGAACACTAGGCTTCAGAACAGGCTTTCACCTGTTGATGGACCTGCTTGGAAGGATCCCACGAGATATGTCCCTAGAGTGAAGAGCGGTGGAGGGGAGAGCTGGTTGATTGTCAAGTACGTCCTCTTCTTAATTCCGTAACAGTCCAACCTGATGTGCAGGAAGTCAGGAAATGTTAGCAGGTGGCCTGCATGGATGGACAAGGAAGTCCTGACAGAACCCAGGCATAAAAAAGGTAGCAGACAAGAGGTGAAAGCAGAAGTAGGTGACTCGGGAGGGATACAGAGACACCATCTAAGTGCACAGGGATGGGTTTAGGAAAGCCGAAGCCATGAACAAAAGGCCACGTACGAAACAGATGCTGACATAGACAGCTTTAGTTCTTGGGTCTCACAGATGGAGAATTTCTTTTCAGAAGTGGATCTGTGTATCATGGAACCTTTTATCCTAATAACAGCCACAAAGCATAGAAGGAAATTTGGTTTTGGTTTGCTTTGTATTTTTTTTCTGTTACTGTATCTTTTCTGTATGTCATTTCTAGGTTCTTCTGAATGTTCTCCTAAGGATAACATAGATTTAGCCAACCACTCAATTGAAGTCCTAGCATTTATCAGGCATCCAATCTTCCAAACAAAATAAATTTTTGTTATGTTCTGATATATTTTCCAGCTATTCATACTTCCTTAGTTACTCAATATAATGTCAAATCCTAGTTCTACCTTGTATGACTGCATAGATGCTATGGGGTTTAGATGAAAAAAAAAGAGACTGTAATGCTGGGCAGAAATACTTCTGCACTTTTGGTAATTTATTTAGAAACAGCAGAAACCTCCTGCACAGTAGCTCACTGAACTTCAAATGATACCATTCCCCTTTCTAATCCAGACAAGTAGTGTTCCGAATCTATAATATATACCTGAGAAGTGCTCCAAAAAGGTGGAAAATTATGTCCATCTGCTCTCACTAAAGAAAATCCAAGGTAACGATGTTTCTGATGAAGTTTGTATTCTTTAGACACCACCTGTTTTAACACCATGCTAAGGTTTTCAAAAGCCATGTACTAGAGCATCCCTCTTAGCATGTATATCTTTTTACATAAAAATGCCCTTTGAGTTTGCATTTTGAAGTTGAATTTGGAAGTCTGCAGTGACAGCTTGGAGATTTCAGCTACATACTTTTTTCCATATACTCTCTGCTCATTTTATAGGTGAAATTAGAGATGAAGGAGGGGCAACAGCGTCACTGACATAATAAAATCTCGTAAAAGAGATGCTAGATCTAATTAATTCCTCTGGAGCCTCAAACTAAAATCCATAGATCAGCTATGAATAAATCAGCAAAAGTTTACCTCCCTGGTTTTCAGATTTTTTACTATAGCACAAGATCTATTAAGGAAACTTAAATCAGTGTAGGGTTTGTATAATAAAAGTCTGATTTCTACTGATAAGACCACTCGGAGAAAACTCCTCACAGATATCCAATCAAGCAATGGGTCCTTCTAGGCTGTGACTGGAAGGATGTTATGGATTGAACATCTATCTCCCTGAATAGGTTCTGGTCTGCACACCAAAGAGATGCACGCTTTGCCTTTCACCCTGACACTTCAAACACATTTGCATGTAGATGAGTCAAGGATATTTAAGTCAATTTTAAAACAGATTTTTGTTCCCCTGCTTGTAGGTCTTGACTCAATAGTTAATGTAGCCTTTAAATAGGTAGTCTTTCTCTTTGTCACATCTCCAAAATAGATTCCTTTGTGTTCTGACATCTTTTAGCACTTCTCTTAGCTCTCCAGCTACTTTAATGGAGCGATGACACCTGGCTCAATCCTGTGTAATTACATTGTTGTTTATGGAAAATGAAAAAAAGTATTTTTAGCTGGAAACCTATCTGCCTTGAGATAGATAGTAACTACTAGTAGTTACTGAAGGCTGACTGAAGATTCCATTAATTACATGTCAGTATTTTTCTCTCCACAAACCTAAGATAATTTACAGTGTATTATTCTGTATTCTAACCTGCTTCTGAAACAGAAACTGCAATGAAAAGTTGCCATAATCAGCTTTAATGATACAGGCAGAGTGGATAGTGAATTGCATGTAGAAGAGACAGCACACCTCACCAAATGTATGTAAAACATACATACTTTGTTCTTGTAAAACATACTGCTTTGTTCTTTGCTAAGTTCAGATCTGTTTTTTAGCCATCGGTCAGTAGTCTGTGTGGTGCTACTACACAATTTTATTGTGTTTAACGATTGCATTCAATACTATTATTGATAAAGTTCAACAAAAAGAACAGCGTTGTGGAAAAGCAGTAATATCCTTTATGATAGCTCAAATAAGGAAGTAACCATTATTCTATTGAGTATGTGTTGTATCCTGATATGATTAACTTGAATTCATGTTGAAAAGACTTTTCACCTGTTACAGGAGAATAGAGTTTTCACACATGGTTCAATTTCTTTTACTGGCTTTAATAATTATATTCATCTGGTACTAATTTTTCTCCTTTGCAAAACCATGCTTAGTAATTTTTCTGTGTATGTATATTAACTTGAATTGCCTAATTTCTTTACTCTAAAGCCACACTTTAAAAGTCTGCAATCTTGTAACAGCAAAAGGAATTTCTATTGTGCATAACCAGTGTTGAAATGTTCAGGTGGATAGTGCAGTTCATGCTCTTCTGAATAGTATTTCTGCAACTTTTTAAACATTGATCTGTATGCCTTTGTTATAATTTGTAATCAAATGACTTATTTGCCAAAAGGTTCTAAAAACGATCACTTTAAAATGCATCTTGAACCATTCAGTTGAAACTGATACCATTTTAAAATGCATGGCAGCTAGCATTTTGCCACTTGAAAAAAGAAAAAACCTAAAGCTTAATGAAGCAAATGCATCAATTAGGTAATTAGCTTAAAAAGGAAAAGGAAAATTTATGTCACTTTTACTTACTAAATCTTAGGACGTCTTACTAATTTATACATTATTTTTTTTCTCATACAGAGGTCAATAGATTGTGTGCTTGTAACATTATTTACCTAGATAGTAAAAATACCAGACATAGCAAACTTGAAGAATGGTGCCTAGTATGGAATTTTAGTTTGCTCTAAAGCAGGTCTTAGCAATAGTTCTCAGCATATGAAATGAAAATGTTGATTAATAAAATCATGCTTTGATTTCTTTAATTCAGTTGCAGGAAGAACTTAAATAAGAACAGTGCACAGAGAGAATATTACATCTTGATGCTATGTTGCAGAACCGGTAATTATTCTCAGAGCAGAACATTTTCATTTCCCTCTGTTATAAAAGCTAATTACCTCTTTTACAGAGACAGAGTTTCCAACCTTTCTTTCTCTGCCTCTATTTTGTGGGATCCAAATGTGATTTCCCTGTTATAACTTATCGTTGCCTACTTGAACAGAGATGGGATCTCACCGTTGCATTGCAAATGCAGGATGAGGCAGATGAAAAGAAAGGATTCTTGGGATTGTGTCCTGATTTGTAAGATCATGTGACATTCTTTAAAACAGGCAATAATCCATATCCATTTCTAAAAAGCACCTAATACCATGCCCCTCCTGTGAATTATGTCTGCAGGTTTTTTTGATTGGTGAGAGTTGTTCTTTTGTATAAGCACAATATTTTCCAGCAATGGTGTTTTAACAAACTTGTGCATGACTACATTGGAAATGAAACAGAGAATTTCTCGTGGTGTTATCTGTTCTATAGTACTAATATGTAACTGATGAAGGCCCAAAGAAAGGGGCATAGGTATCATCATTTTTAAAACAATGACATTACTGAGAGGCTTTTTGTATAATTGTTAATCATTGAATATCAGTAAATCTGAAGCTCTCTTATATGAGAATTGTATCCTGATACAATTCTTGATGCTCTCATTAGAAACTTCTTTCAGAACACACTTGGATCATTTCTAGACTTCTTATATTGCTTTCTCAGGTTGATTAATATCAAAAGAAAAATCTAATAAATTCTGCCTAGTTAAAATCCTGTCTGTGAGTTCTGACATCTTGTCTTTGCATGCAACATTTACTCTTGGAGACTGATTGACAACTAACTGGTTTTTGAAGCCCTAAATCTCACCTGATTTCTAAGCAATGGATTTTCAGATGTTCACCTAATTTTTCATGTTTCTTTGAAAATCTCAGATAAATTCTTGATTCATTTAGCTATTGACTGCACAGCTCTTTTTTTCATGTTACCATTGGCCTCTGTCTTCCAATAAATTAAGTTTTGTTTATCTAGATTTTATGGATATCTTTCTTGGTGGCATCTGTAAGGGACTTCAAAACCCAATCTATATATATAATATAAAGCTTAATTCTAATTCAGAATTGTAAAATCCCCAGACTGACCCAAAAAAACTGATTCATGCCTACAGAGCATAAGCTTCCCTCTAGGCTGTTCTATAAGATAGTTTTCTGTAAGCAGGCTGCCAACCTGGGTGTGTTTGAGATGTATCTGTACAGCTGCTGTAAGCCTGCTGAGGATTTCTATGCTTCAGCAGAAGAGCAGTAGAAATGCAAGAGTTTACTTGGCTGTATCGAATTTCCATGAGAACTCTTCTAACCTAGTCGCAACCAAAACACAATTTTTGACAATAAATGCTTATAAAATAGACCACTATGCTTCAAAAGGCCATTTATATTTTCATATATCATGAGGCAGTATATTTCAATCAAGGGCACTCAGGTGCTATCAGTCTATTTCAGTTCTCCATTTTACCTTTTCTTTCTCCTCTTTTCACTCCTTCATTTTCTACTTCATGGTTCAACTGCAGTCCAGAAAGCTCTACCATGGTCTGTGATCTTGCATGTCTGCCATTTGGCCTCCCTTCTGCTTAGGGACCACCTCGTCTTCACAGCTGCTTTTACTGCCATTATCTGTATTGCAAATCTGCATAGGCCAACAGGTGCAAAAGTAACTGGAATATACTTGAAGAGGTTCAACTAACCATTTAATTTTTTTCCCCCTCATTTTTCTTTCTTTGTGTTATATCGGCTTAGCCTGCAATCTTACTAAGACTAGCAATGGCTTTTATCTAAGCAACATTGCTGAATGTGTCTAATTTCTCGCCCCATTGGCCTGCCAGCTCTGGTGGACTGGCTAAATGGTTGTGAACCTGTCAGCAATAAAGGGCAAGAAAGCAATATTTTGTTGCACAGCTATAAAACCATTTCAGCAAAGCCCTAAGAACTGTGGAATGTTACTGTACTAGGATGCATGATATCATCTGAACCTTTCACAATATTGAAATGAAAAAGTATACTGAAAGAATTAAAAGCTTAGGGGGGTCTCTCCTCACCATCTTTCAGACAGTCTTGTTTTTATTGTGGACATGAGGACATTCCTTGGGATATTTTGCCCTATGTTAGTAGCTCTTTTGCTGCAGCTCAAGAGGACTCTCCCCTATCAGTGGTCTGTACAGCTTCCCTCCAGGTCCATCCAGCAGCCTCTGGTTCCACACATGGCATTTTGCTGGTAGAATTCCCTTTGCTGGCATGCAGCAGCCATATGCTGTCTCCAGGCTTTGCCCAGGCTGGGATGAACTGGGGATAAGAAAATGCAGTGTTTTGACTGTGTGTGGGACTACAGAATGACACAGGTCTGGTGCCACCAATACCACACTAACATTAATATGTAATACCTTTGGTAATATGAACAGGTTTCAGTTTATTGCTGTTCCAGGAAGAGGCTTCAAGCAATCAAGATTGTTCCTGATCCTTTGTCTATTACATGTATGCTCCTTATCTGCACAGGATGATGGGTTATCTTGAAAGTGGAAGTATATCAGGGAGAAGAATATTGGAGGAGTTCATCAAGTGAACAATCTTATTTAATAGTCTCCTTAATGACCTTGACTCACAAATGAAATTGCTGATAAAGCAGAGATGGGGTCAGTCTCAATGCAGAGGAGGTGTTGAATTACAAATTGAATGAACTGGGTAATATTAAGAGCTGAAATGAGTAAAAAAAGATGGATTTTAATAGGAAAGACAAAGCCTGCATCAGAAGCTAATAATAATTTCTGCTATAATCTGAGCTCTCATGAGCTAGAATAAAAAAGACTAAGCGTGTTAGGCAACCATAGGATGCTTATGAAATACTGATGAGATTTGGCTGTGCAAAATATGTGATTGCAAGAGACACATGATAGTGTATTTCAAGCACTTGTACTGAGTAGTATCAACTATTTGAAATGTTGATAGAGTCCCTTCTGAAATGTCATAGACGATGAAAATTATATTGAAATTACTGCAAATAAGGACTCCTAGGATTGCAGGTTAAGGAAAGAACGTGTTTCTTCAAGATCAAATAGATGTCAGCCAGCTGTGTATACCTCTTGCTTAGAAAATTTCTGCAAGTACTGAGAAAACCACTGCACTAGCTTTCCAGTGGGAATAGGAAATCTAACCAGATTTAAGATGACACTTGATAAAGTTATAAACAGGATTATGTTACACAACTGCTTGTCTGCTATAGCAGGGGACTAGATTTGGTGGCATGCAATTGCTTCAAGTGTATGTTTCCCCTTTGACAAGAGCTCTTAAGTTTTCAAGCATTGAAAATAAAATTTAATAATCCACATCAGAGAGATGCATTCTCACAACTATTTGACTTCTACAAAAGAGGCAGTGAAGGATAGAGCAGTGAATTACTTTGTCAGAAATATTTACTTTTTTGTTTTTTCCATAAGGGATTCTGGAAGGTTGTGTTTAAGTTTCTGTGTAACAGAAGAAGAATCTTTTCTTCACATAATTTGGGTCTCCTTTGTTTGGAAACAAAATTATTTATGTCGTGAAGTTTCACAATTTTTCATCATCCTACAAGGAAGCTTCTCTATTAGTGTTAGTTTCTCTGAGTCACTACTCATTCTTGAACTTTGCCATAGCGCCAACTGATTCTAGGCAATAATTTTTTCCCCTTCTTTCTTTTTTTCCCATCTACAGCGTGTGTCTGGATTATGACAGAAAATGCATAAGCAACTTGTTGATAATGATAAAGTCTATTCGTAGTGATACAGTCTTTCAGCTGAACACATTTCTCAGCTTCTTCATTTTTTTCCAGAAGGATTCCTTTATTCTCAGCTCAGATTTGGCTGAGTTTTAGTTCAGATGCCAAAGAAAAACTACAACTCCTAGTTTCTGTTCAGGTACAAAAGAAAAAAAAATCATTGCTTTTTTTCCTAAGAATTCCTAATTATTTGCTCTCAAGAAACTCCAATTAGTTTGACAGCGACCAGACATAATGCTGGTTATTTTTCAAGTTCTCAGTAAAGATCATTTCAAAGACTAAAGTATACAATTATTACAAGTGCCTACATCTGAATAAAAAAGGTCAATGGTTTTACCAAATCCAATAAGATTCATGAGAATAACAGAAGACTCTAGACAGTTCACAGAAAAGTAGTAATTTGGTTACTGTCAGAGTTTTAACAGATACCAATTCAGCATCCACAAGCGATTTTCTCTCAGACTTCAAGACAATCATATCTTAGACTTCAGGGCAAGAAACTAGGGGATTTACTTTCCAGACAATAAGCATCATCGTATTTCTCAGTGTTGTGGTTTGGCCCAGCTAGCAAAGAAGCACCACAACAGTCTCTCGATCGGTGTCCCCATCCACCCCCACCCTCGTTAGGATGGCAGAGGCCCCAGCGAAATGGGAGTAAAAACATAAGCAAGGTTGTGGATTGAGACAAGGGCAGGGAGAGCTCACTGCCAATTACGGTTTTGGGTAAAACTCCAGTACTCGACTTAGAGAAGAAAGTAGGAAAGTTTATTCTACTACCTACAAGAAACAGAATGGAATAAAAGCAAAACGGAGTAGGATGATGAGAAAATTACAACCAGCACTTTAAGATCTCTCTCCCCCATCCCTCCTTTCTTCTCGAACCCAGCTCACTGCTCCCGATACATCTTACATTAGAAAATACACACTTTTTTTTTTTTTGCATGCATTTCAGAAATTCACCTTTAATGTGGTCCAGACAGATGAGGAATGCATATGTGTTCCTGTACTGTAAATTATAGCTGTATTCTTGTTTTGTGAAGTTTAGAGTTTCAGTGGCAGGGTGGACAGAGAGATTGTTCTCAAAAATATCTTTTGTATTATCTGTAGAAAGAAGATTCATTTTAAAATATTAATTAAAAAATACAAGTATTATCTGTCAGTCTTGTTTTGATAATGTTTGCTATTTCTTAGGATTTCCACAAGCCTGCTCTAGATTAGCCAATATGAAATTTGCTGAAGTGTAAGAAGTGTGCAGCTCGCTATCAGGATAGTCATATTCTTCCCTTTTGTCAAGGAGTGTCTTCCCCAAGCGAGAGCTGTTCCCAGGAAGTAGTGATGGTTGAATGTCTGACAGGGAGATAATTTCTTGTCTTCGGATGTATAAAATTTGATGGGCAAAAAGACTGATACTTTTTGTGGTATACTTCTTTTTGTATTAAGCACGTCTGGGGAATTTTTAAACCCTCTTCTAACATAAATTCCCAATAGGTATTACTCACTGAGTTTCAGCTTATTCACTGCCATTTTAATCAATACCTTTCTTCTTTGTTTTTCCATTGCTTCGTTATCCCACTCACACAGTTTTTAATTCAGAGTACTGTCTGCAGCTGTTCCACCTTCAGGTAGGTGCCTTGAACAATTATCAGCTGTGATTACCAGTTCCACTGGAGAAAATAGCTGATGGCTTTTTTTCTTCTTCTTTCTTCTTCTTTCTCTTGCATGCCACTCCAAAAGACACTGACACGTGGCACTTCAGCCTTTGGACACAACAGTTGCCATGGGAATCTGAATGTTTACCCCCAGGTCCTTTGCAAAAGTACACCTTCCTTGTGGCAAAGGTGTTTCTATGGTAACATTTTACTGGAGGCCAGAGAACTTACACAGGATGTGCCATAAGGCTTCTTTTTCACATTATCTGTCTTAAATATGTCAATATAGGTTTAGCTACATTAAGGCAGCTACTAGTGAGAAGAAATGTTTCCCTTGGCGACTAGACTCTCTAGGAGTTATTGAACACAATTCATCAGAATTTTACTTTATTCCAGGTTTTTATCCTCTGCTTGTCATTATTTCCAATAGAGTGTCCTATTTTTCCATGATAGTCATTCTCTAAATACTATTGGCTGATTGTATTCTTGTTAAAGAAAATATTATATCAGTATCACTTCTAGCCCATCTTTAATAAACCAATGGAACTTTTGATTTGTGAGAAGATAATGCTGGTGTGGTTTTCAGTTTCCTAAGGTGGTGTTTTGGTGTTTGTAAGGAAGTTGCTATCAGTAGCAAATGTACTGGACTGCGGCGTTAAGTATGACTTTTTGTGGTTTCTTTTGATTCACTATAGATCACTGTCACCTCTGATAATGGCTTTTACCTTAAAAAAATGAGATGACACTTCCCAAATTAAAATGGGCCATGTTTGCTCACTGAGAGTCATCCATTGATGTCGGTTTCCATTTACAACAGAGCCTGAGCAGGCAGCAGTATTCTTGCCTTGTAATAAATAATTTGGGGTTATCATCATTATTTTATTACTGTGCTATCAGCCTTTATATTTGTTCCTATCCATCAGTGAAGGGACTCTTATTGCTGCCAGGTATGTGGGACCATGTTGTTTCCCAGACTGTTTCAGAATGCTGGTCCTGGCTTTGCATGAGCCATTGCTTTGCTTTCACTATTGGGACTAACTAAAATATGGGTTATTATTAATGACAATCATTCTCTGTTGGCAAAGTTACAAAAGAAGGCTTCAGCCAACACCGTGCTACTTTTAACAAGAGTCTTAATCACATCATCTTCCTTGGCCAGAGAAAGGTGTAGAAGACAAAATGAGCTAAATGAATTAGGACAAATAAAAGCGTTTTGTGAATGTGACAAATTAGCTCAGACTGCAAATAGAGATTGATTTGTTTGGATGAAAGGAATTTGTTCTTCAGGAATGTAAGGATCAGCTCTTCAAGTTTAAGGTGTGGGAAGATACATTTAGAACCAATGTTAGCTTTTCTCTTGGCATATTAACCCTAAACTGAACATAGAGTCTGAAGTTAACACTGTTAAAGCGTCTTAGGTATACAGTCCTCTTGGATAAGGAGTAGCTGTTCTCATACAGAAATCGGGGAAAAAAAAATGCAAATTCTGAAAATGAGAAACAAACTGAGTTGTAACCCATAGAATTAATACTGCCTGCCACCTTACCCATACTGTCACTATGAAGGAGGAGGCCAACATCCTTTCTACTTAATTGCCAGTAAGGCTGTAGAGTCATATTCACTGCTGGTGCACTTAGATCCACGTCCACTTGAGATAAGTCCCATAAGTCCCAAATATTCAAAGCTGCTTGCCAGTGTAGGATGCTAATCTTTACCTTTGCCGTGTAAAAGCATAGACTGTAGAGAGGAAGTTATTTCCATCCAACCTGAATTTGGAGTGTTTGGTTCAAGACATAATTACTTTATTCCACTGTTTAATATGTTATTCAATTAAGATCTTTACATGTGAAAAAATCATGCATATGTTACTTTATCTGGCATTAAATCTTCTACTTTGAAAAATAAGAAATTCAGTAAACTATGGAGACTATATTTTCAGAAGGGTCTCAGTGAGGCATGTCAAATTATTCAAGTACTTTTTAACAAGCATTCATTGCCATGCATAAGTTAGATGACTGTACACAGAATCATTTGATCCTTATGTGTACCATTTGGTGCTCAGTTTCAGACTGACTCAAAATTGGAACATTTGTTTGCTTAGCTGGATTGTTTAGAAATGTGTTTTGCCAGACTTTAAGCTAGCCAAATATTTATAGATGCTGTTTGCTAAGGGTTCTTCCTAGGAGCAAATTTCCCAGACGTCAAGAGTTAAAGTATTAAACTAGGTTACCTGAAAGGGGATAATATATGGTCTGTGTTTCTACCTGTTCCCTCTCCTGAATTTCTTTGTTTGATTTCCATCCATATATCTTCACCTCTTTGAAATAAAAAATTTCTGTGCTCAAAATAATCAGTTTATCCCTTTTGTAATTGAATTGTGCCCAGCAAAGTCAGTTAATTCTAGTACCTTGGCCAAATCAAATTAATTAATGCTGGCCTCCACTTCTTCCTCAGGTCTCCTGTGCTGTTACATGTAACTACACCCTGGATAAGTAGCAGACCTTCAGGGCAGCATTTATTTCTCTTTACCTACTACCCCTCCTCTCAGCAATTCAGAAACTATTTGATACTGCCTTTCAATGCCCAGGAAGAATGAGCCATAAAGCTTAGTTCTCAACTCATAAACATTTTTCTCATCTTGTAGAATTTGAGACTATAGATGCTTCCTCACTTCTTCTTGCTTTTCTTCTTTTAACTTCTACCTTTACTAGTGTTTGTATTGCTCTTTTTTTGTACCTTGAGTCTCTCTTCCTACCCATGCATGTTGCTCTTGTAGTGTAGCCCAGTGATGGAAGACAAGAGAGCATACGAAAGGACAGCAGCGCATGTTAGTTTTTTCATAATTTGCCGGGAAAGGTAAATAGATGTTTTATTTCATGTGCTTTTCCATGGTGTTAGAAGATAATGATTAAGATAACTAAGGAGCTTGGTATGAAATCTGCAGTTGACATGCAGGGAATTCTCCCTTGAAATTGCACAGCTCCACCTAGGAGATGCTCACCTAGGAGGTGACATGCAGAAATGGAGGGAGAGACGGCCTGGTCATGAGTTATAGTCTCCTTTTTTCCTTACCCTACCCAGTAGCAAGTTTTCCTTATCCTATGAAGTACCAGAAGAGAACTGTCTCTGTTATCCAGTTATAGGTAGGGAACTGGCACAGGGAGGCAGTCCTGTACCTGAGAAAAAGGGATTGTAGAGAGGGTCTTGTAGCTGCTCTAGGATGAAGCCTGCACGATGGGATCCTGATCTCTCCTGCAGGATTTGATTTGCAGTAAGTCTAGTTTAAGGCAGAAAACGAGACTCTTCTCTGCTCAGTGTCTCCTCTAAACTCCTGGAACTTTTTTGGAATATTTGCATTAAATCCTATTGGAATTTTGGTGAGAAAGTTCAAACAGTATCACCCTGGATACCACTGAGAACCAGGTTATCACAAGTAATATTCCACCAATGCACCTTCTTTTATGGCAGCAGTATTTGCTGATGATTAAAGTAGAAATTTCCATCAAACCGTTGATTTTGGATCCTTCAGTGAAATCTGTCCAGGGATTTCCATCAGCTTCAAAATGGTTTAGATTTCCTACAGGACTGAGAACTTCTCTTCCTTCCTTTCTCCCAGAAAAAGGACAGGAATTAGTTATTTGCCTGAAGATGATGTCCCTTAACAAGAGGAGGATGTGTATTCTTTTGTATCTAAAAAAGGAATAATAAAGTAAAAATTGGGACTTCAGATTGGCTGACATAGGAGAACGAACATTCTTCTTGTTAAGTACTGAATTTTTATAGTGGTAATGTATTAAAACAGTCTAATGAAGATTTGTAATACAGTAATTGGTAAGGGCACTGTAATTTGATAGTAGATTTTCCCATCAATGCACTTTTACTGTGACCATACTTCCTTTTGTTTCTATTCCCATTTACGTAAAATGAGAGCGATGACGTGTTGCTTATGTGTGTTAATTAATTTCCAGTTAGAGTGAATATGGATGTACTTAAATGTACCTAGTATCTTTGCAAAACTAATCATAAGGCTTTCAATATTTTGAGGTAGCATTCCTTTGACAAGTTAAGTAAAAAGAGATCCCTAAACCTTCTGTCAATACAATTACCTTGAAATCACTCTAGACAGAGAATTAAATCCAAGACTCCTGCTTCCTGGGCACATCCTGTAGCCACTAGGCTGAGACTTGATACCACCTTTTCTCCTCCTGAGTCCTTAAACCAAAAAATTAAGCACAGCTGAAAGTTTGAAGATTTTCACATTTCTTGCAGGAATGTTATTTGGGGGTGGGGCTTGGCTGGGGATGTCTCTCTTTCACCCTACCTAGCCAGTAATTCCAGTGTCACTCCTAATAAGTGATATACAGTTCAGCAATACAGCACTTGGTAACATTTTGGATATTCTGTGCAGCTATGTTAAATGAAACTCTGGCAGTATATCGTGGGAACTTAGTTATGACTGACATAAGAATGTGAAAGAATTGTTGTGACTGATTTTGCATTCTCTTATCTAGCAGCCAAGGTAGGAAATTCCATGTTTGTCCTATGGGAGCAAAAATAATTTTAAAACATATGAATTAACAGAATTTATTATTCCTCATTATACCAGATTCTTCTTATTAAAGTAAATAGTAGTAAATTATGACAATAATACATGGAAGCTTGTCAAATAAAGAAATAGTTTTATTGAGAGACTTTATTGTATCTTTTTCTTATAATGCTTAAGCTGCAATATTGTGCAGTGCTCTGTTTAGGGTGTTGTGTAGTGATTTGTTATTTTAAGACATTTTTCTTTCTTTTCATGATGGTTGACTATTTTTGGGGTACAATCACATTAAGTCCTTCATAGCAATATCCTTATGTAAAGACCTGTGAGATGGGTCCACTGTAATATACTGAGAAACTATTATTTTTAAATTGCAGTGCTTGGAAATGTTCTCTTAGCTTTCTAAGTTTCTCATAAGCAAAGACTGAATAAATTAGTAAGGAATTGTATTATCAAACTTAAAGTCTTCAGATTGCAATTCAGTATGTTCTGCCTTTAGGTGTTGGGGTCACTCCAGTATAGCACATCTGTAGGCAGAAAATGTCATCTAAAATACAACTTTATTTTAAAGGAGAATTGAAAACTTCAGATCGGTTCTCATAGCAAGAACAGTCACATTATCTAAAACTCCAGTTCAACCTAACCCTTATAAAAGCTCAGTGGGCACAGAAGTGCAATTACTATTTTACCCAGATACTTTAATTCAAGGAATTATAATAAGGTGAACATATATCTGTATATATATTTGTCTTCTTTTGTCCTTTGCAAGCTAATTTGAACAAAATTCACTCATAATCTCTTTCTGTGAATTTCAGTTATATAACACTGTGTTGCCAAAAAACAAGGGGATTAGGGTGACAAAGGATTGTTATCATCTTTGTTCTCTCAAACACATTGAGTATATACGATAGGAGTCAACTTCAAATAGCAAGAGTTCAGAGATTTTTTTTTTTTTCAGCACTGTTACCTTTGATTTTGCATAAATTCCATGTGCCTCAGGGGCCTGCTAGCTTGGACAGAGGTTAGCCAGTAACTGCTAACCTTGTCTGTGTTATCATTGATTCTGTCTCTCAGGCACAGTTAAAAAAGACAACTTTCTAAACAATAAAAAAAAAAAATTGTGTCACAGTCCATTGCAGAGCGTATACCAAGCAAGAGTAACAAAAATACCTAAAACAGTCCCTTCTGTCTCCCCCTTAAACGGAGGGATTATTTTTAAATAAATGCAGATGCTTTTCTAAACAATTATGGTTAATAGTGTAATAGAATATGATATTTTTTGATAAGCAGGAGAACGTTTTAGATGCTTTTTCATGTTTCTTGGTTAAATATTGAATTTTAAATCGAAAGACAGGAGTTGAGGAACGATGACATGATCACCATTCCTTGGGTTTAGTCTTCTGGAGAGAATGCCGGAGAAGGTTCCTCTTTCTAAAGAGCTATTGAGCTCCCACTTTTGTCATGGCAGGATAGACGAGGTCAGGCAGCAGAAGCCTTCGGCTGTGGCACAGACAGGGAAACACAGAAGAAGCTGGAAGCTGATGAGCACTGAAAAGCCCATCCCTGAGCTTATGAAAAGAACTGACTGTGGCTTTTCCATGCCCTCTGATATGATGACAGGTAGTTTAAACCTAGGCAATAGTTTGTCTTCAAGCCCTTTTGTTTCCTTTTTGTTACTCAGCAGTTCTAAATTTCTTTAGCTGCAATTATTTCTTTCTAGGAATTCTTCTCAGTTTCAAAAGAAAAACAGGCTTAGAGACTGAACTTCTATGGAAGACTGCAAATATTGAAGACTCTCTTCAAAGATACTTGTAAAAAGGGAGGCAGTTATATCCCAGGGCTCCAGCTGACTTGAAATTATGTCAGTGTTTTCTTCAGCCACTCTCTGGTTTGCACCATTAACCTGAAATTCAAACCATCCTGACAGAAAAGAGTAGGAGGGTCAGGCAGGGAGACAATAATGTCTCTTATCCAGACAGTTTGGAGTTGTACTTTAAATCATGAATAATGTAGTACATTGTGTCACTTTGTCCAGTGTACTGTTAGGAATCACAAATGAAAATTTCCTTCTCATGATCTCCTTTCCTTAATGTCCTTGTATCTTAGATTTTTTTATCTTCCTTATAACACCTGAAGTATTCCAGTCATACAGGTTGCTTTTGAAGTCCTGTGGCCTAGTGTATACAAACATATTAACACCTGTCTGCCTGCTTTTCATGAACATAGATAAATGATGTACAGTGAGAAGTCCTCCTCTTTAACCATTACTGGATAAAATTAGCATGAGGAAACATATTATTGACTGAGTGAGTCACAGGGTCTTTGACTGTGAGCTTTCCCTCACAAACTAATTCCGGCACTCAAAATAAATATCTGGCTATCCACATATTTTCAGTAGGAGCAAATGTTAGAGTGTTTTAGAAGTTGATTCATAATAATTTAACCACACATCAGTTTCTACTGTCCATTTTTCTCAGCTGTGTAGCAAGAGAAATGTGTACAGAGGGACTTGGGCAACAAGGTTAGGGGAGAAAGGGGATGAGGAAACCTCAAGGGAATCAGTACGTCATCTTCCTACCTTAAAATGATATTGCAGTAGTAGTAATATTGTTCTTACTGAAACCTATTCTAAGTTAATGAAACATTCCACTCTAAGAAATGGAAAGAAAACTTGTTTTGATTTCACAACATACTAATAAATGTTGTCTTTTTGGTGGTGTGAAAGGAAATCTTTGCAATAGCCAAAGGAACAGCCTATTTCTATTGTAAGAAATAGCCTTAAAAAGCAAAACAAACTATGCAATACATTTTCTTTAAACAAAATGTCTTTAATGAGGAAATGGAAAAAAAAAAAAGTAATTATTTTCACTCGACAGCTAATCATTAAGCCCTTGCCTTGGTAAACATATATTTCTCTCACTTTAGCTGCATTACATAATAAAATACTCTGGTTTCAGCAAGTGTGTTTTCTGCTGAGTGTTATGAAATTTAATAGAGAAGTAATGTCTTACTGATGCTTAGTTTTTGTGACCTTTTCCGTCTTGTATTAGTGACATATTGGTCCTCTGTCTCCAGTACTTTGGGATTCTAATGGATAGTATAGAATGGGTCAGATAATGAAAGTCCCTGGTACATTAACTTTCAATTTCATGAATGTCTGAATACTGCCTGGAAGATGAATAACAGGCATTTCCTTCCTTTTGCATTTTAACATTTATGACCTGGTTACAATTTTTTTTTACTGTGTTACCTCACAACAGGTCCTATATTACCATATTATACTGTTTTGGCAAAGATAGAATAGTGTAATTTGCAGGGGAAGCAAATAATGCCCAAATTTTGCTAAATGAGTTAGTCTAATGCCCTTTTTTTATTATCAAGTGCTAATTTTTTTCCCAAAGTCATGTTCCTTGTTTAATAAGATCTCAGTTTAGAAAGGCAGTAGTACTTTGTTAGTGGTTGATCTGCGACTGGAAAAAAAAATGGTATTAAAGCATGATTTGAGCTTTGTAAGGCTGTAACAGTAGGCATGATATATGAAAGATACCCAAGGATAAGGATTAACCAGTATTTATAGGATGTATGTAAGTGTATATAGGGTACATATTATATATGTAATATATATTATATAGTATATATGATGTAATGTTGCTAGTGTTAAAAGAAACAAGGAACTTTTAATTATATGAGTGAAGATACAGGAAGGTGGGAAATCTATCAGTCTTCCCTCTCTACATAATATATTAATATAGCAGTTAGGGTTTTTAAAAAGGCATAGGAACTGACCTAAAGCTTTCTAGGCAGGACTTTTAGACGTTTTGGAAGGTGTTACCTTGCAGGTCAGAACAGCCTCTTCTGCTGGTTTCAAGACGCCTATGCAACATCAAATTGTATAGAAATGGGTATCAGAAAATTTCTGAGAACACCAATGATAATAATGCCCAATGTTAGATAACATCAGTGCAGCATCTTCAGAATTTTTCTGTCAAAAACACTATAAATTTTCAGGGAAGCAGAGGGGATAAAACCCACTTTCTATAGAAGAGTTTGACTGCATTTACTCTCCTTCCATTCAGCAGCATTCAGAAACTGGAAGCAAAGTTATTAGTGTCAGTACTTATTTCATTCATTGAGATTGATGGATATAGATGAATAGGGTGGTTAACAAGATGGGAATGTAGCCAGTGCACTATGTCTAAATAGGAATTGGACTAGATTTCCTCATTAAAGTGAGGTCTGTGGTTTGTATTCCAGATTTTAAACTGATCTGAGGTTGGGACTAGCGGGGAAAGGATGTTTCTCCCATGTCATGAAGGAAGAAAATCCACTAACACATTACATTTAACTGCAATTTTCTAGAGAGAGACATGAAACATGATGCTGAATGCAGGGTAGGTTACATTAGAATGTTTTATTGTTTTGTGGCTTGCAACAGCTGAGTCAGTTCACAATGCATCTTGGAGACAAATTATATGTCAACATTTTTTTTTCAACTCCCAGCTTCAACTTTATTTATGATCTCAAAAGAAGAATTCTAAACATTCTGGAGCTGAATTGAATATGCTGCCTAGGATTTCATTCTTTCTCTGAAACCAGTTTATGTTCAAGAATTTCAGAAATGAGCAGCATATGACAATATGAGTTTAGCAGAGGTTTTGTGGAGCCAATCATAACACTCCAGCAGTTGTGTTATAGATGTTTTTTTGAAACAGTCTGTGTTGATGTTTTTGCTTTCTTCAACAGTGCAATTTAAAGGCCAATTGTAATTTAATAATGGAGTTTGAATACCAAACACATTACATATTTTAGTGAAATAGGAAGTTTTCTTGGGCAGGCTATATGCAGGAAGACCTCTACATTTGAGAAAGGAGGAGTCTCTAAATAAATTTTTGTCGATAAACATAGTGTACTAAGATAATGCCCCAGATGAGTTCTGCTCAAGGGTGTCTTTAAGTGAGAAGTGGCTTGGGAAGGCCGCTGGGTCTGCTCGTAATAAGCAAAGCACTTTCAGTTACTGGCAGTTCAATTCTCTATTAGGTCCTTTAGGTTCATAGGTGTTGAGGTGGTCCTGCTGCAGCCTTACTAAGAAGCACTGCTCTGAAAACATATGGATGGCTGTTCTGCAAAAATGTGCCTGACCTCTAGGTGCCTGACCTAGAGCAGAGGCTGGAACAGCAGCTGGTGTTTCTTAGAAAAGGCTAAGAAATTCCCTACAACAGGAGAATTCTCATACGAAGAAGAGAGTTGGTGGTGCTTATTGACACAAAATGTAACTGCGTATTTAGAGGGTGAAAATCCAAGAGACTGATGTATTTGGAGCAGGCAACTTCAAGGCATGTGCTTTAGCAGGGGAAAACTGATTTCAGTTTCCAGTGATTACAGCTACAGCTTGATGGGTTATTGGTAATAAATTCATCAAGTTCCACTTGAAAACTAATTAAAACAGTTGCCTCCCTTGCTTATACAGCCCATGAATTTCTTTTTAATTCATAGACTTAATTTTTTTTTGTATTTAGTTTTAATAGAGTTTTTCTCTTGCCAACGTAGCCAGTTTGTTTTGACATCTTGTATTCTTCTCTATCGTCTGTACACTCAAGTGTCTTTGTGGTTCTTTCTCTTATTTGTACATCCAATGGAGTTTCTACCTTCCTCATCTGGCAGAATTTTCCTTGACATAAACACTATCATTAGTTACTATATTCTTATCCCTTACAATTAAATCCTCCACTTTGCCATTTAACCCCATTTAATCTCTCTGAAATTATACTCCCTAATGCTAAGAATTCAGGCTAAGAGATTCTCCTCTTATGAAGCAATATAAAATGCTGATCTTTGAACATATTCCTCCTGCTCAATTCAATCAAAGCAAAACACATTAAAGCTCATTTAACTTCCATTCACCAGAACTGGGAAAAGTGCAACCGAGGAAACTCTGTGACAGTTATCATATTTATCTCATTTTGTTAGAAAGCTTCCTTTAACCCATACATCTTTAACATCTTACAGTGATTGAGAAGGAGGTAGTAAGTTACTTCATGGATTGTTCACAGTCTGATGATGCAGTGACATACAAAAGTTTTCTCTGAAGAGTCATTAACTGATTATTTCATCTTTGCCAAGGCCTGAAATTAATATTTCTTTCTAGGCTTTTTTGGAAGACTTAAGTGAAAGGTGCGATGGTCATATCCTAGAGATATGGTGTCAGAAAATTAACAGTGAATAAATAATCAATATATTTCCAGCATCTGTTGATTTCTATCAGTAATTACTTGTGAATCCATAATGCTGGCTGTTGTCGAAATAGCCTGTTCTTTATGGTAAAAAATACTAGTTGTGACAAAGGATTCTGTATTTATGTGAATAAATTAAGTGTAATAGTCGTAACCCTAAGTGACTGATGATATTATATGGCACCTTTGACAATGCCCAGAGAGTAGCTCATTCAGAAAGTTTCTAGGCATGAATTAGTAAAAAAAAAAATAATTCCTGTCAGAATCCGACAGCAAAACTCTTGCAGAGTCAGACTGGGAAATGCTGATATAGAATATAATTGAAATATAACAACTCAACTTTCATAAAAATTTACACAGATTCTGTTCTGATTTGACACTTGTATTTGAGTTTTTGTGGGTTTTTTTAAATTAAAAAGCAACAGTCTGAGTTGTATTGCTAGGGAACTCTCATTACACAGTAAATTACAGCTTATGTAAATTGCAATACAGCATTGCATTTCTCTAGGTTAGTATCTCAGATTCTGAAAAAAAAAGAGGCCTGCAAATACACCAGTTAATTGCAACTCTGTCCTGGGTGGTTTGTATTGAGCACTTCTAAAACCAGGAGCTTTAACTTGCCAACTACATAATGCTTTCTCAAGGTATAAGGTGTTCCCAATTTCAGCAAAATTCACAGGGAACTGAAGAGGACTGGAATCATGGATTTTCAGTAGCTTATGTGTATTCTCAGCTCCTTTCAAAAGCAAACCCACAGAAACTGTGGCTACATGTCCTGTTAGTCCATCTTGGAATACTTACAGAGTGGTCTCAGCTTTACACCTGACTTGGTTGTAATGATGCTAATTATCACAGTTGTAATTCATGCCTTGAGCCACTTGACTATTCAAGTGTTCACCTGTTGCCTAAGTATGTTCTTGTTTTGTCTGTGATAAACACCCTCCTTTCCTGGTTCCTTATTTTTGTGTTAAAATCAGCAAAACTTTAAAGAAAAAAAACATAAAAACTATCTTCTTTTTTTTTTTCCACTGAAAGAACACTAAGAATATGGACTCTGATTAAATTAGATATGATGGCAAAGGCCATTTGTTGGTGCTGTCAGTACTGCATTACACTAGAGCTTAGAATTCTTAATGGAAGTTGTTAAACTTTATTTTTCTACCATTATTTAATATTGGCAAAAGATTTTTGCTGATCCATGCTGCTTTAAGATTGATTGTTCAAATTAGCAGTGTATTTTGTACAGTTCAAAGTTAGCGTAAATGTCTGAAAGATCTTTTACCACAAAAGTCACCAAAGCTATAAAAACCCCCATTTTTATAGCAGAAATTCTCTGGATGAAAAATGGTCATCCCTTATGTGTTTCTCCCATGAATTAACAAATGCGGAAGAAGGTCTCCTTTGTGGTGCCAAAGTCTAGACGCCGAAGTGAGCCTCACATCATGGGAACATGCCTACTTGGGCAGCTTCCAGAGGCAAGAGCTGCAGAAATCAGTCCTCCAATCTGGAGTTACCCTATTTGTTCCCTATGTGATATAGCTGAAGCCATCCTTTGCTAATGCCCGCCTGCCATGCTGATCTTGAGAGATAACTAAAAATTAAGCCTAGTAGAACAGCAATTTACAGGCTATTGAAAACCGTAGTGAAGGATTCAGCTATCACGTAACTGCATCAAGATCACTAAAGAATAACAGCTTCTGGCAGCAAGGCTACGTATCTCTTGATTTTGGTATTTTTATGCTTCAGTAAATAATAAATTATAAGAAGTTTGCCAAGTAGGATTAATAAAATTTCTTACATTTACCTAATTTGAAATAGACAAATCAGAAATTAAATTGTCCTATACAAGTTATCATTGTAATTAATGTTCTCTAAGTTTTATGAAGTTAAGATATAATTCATTTTTATTAAAACACATAGTTTTGCATTCCGACATGAGAAAATAAATATCACAGGATATACTTTTTCTTCAAATCTCTTAGCTTCTGATTTCTAATTCAAAATATGTTTACCTTACTAATCTCTATGATATATTAGAACATTAGATTTTGATTGAGTTCATTTGCAACAGTTAGTAGGATCAGAAAATAGAGAATATAGTAGAGAAATTATACAAGTGCCTGACAGGAGTACAGGAAAAAAGAATCAAGCAGTGTGTTCAGAGGATAATAGTTCAATAAAATTAATTGAACTAGACAGAAGACCTCCTCCTTCTCCAAAACTGTTCAATTATCCTGATAAAACTTTTGTGGCTGGGATGTCAAGCAGATAGTCCCTTGAGGCTTGCCTGATAGCAAGTGAAAGGATTTTTTTTCCGCATTTGCTATAAAATTAGCATAGGTGTGGGGTAGAAAGTAATTAACTACAATACAACCCCTAGCACCACAGAAGAGTAATGCAAAGTAATACTTGGAGGGAATTTTGAGTTTGTGGGAGGACCAGACAAAATTAAAATAGAGAGTGTTTAGCTTACTGCAGCACAATATGACATAGGCACTTGGAGGAGTAGGAGCAAGATTCCTCCAAGCTGGACAGGCAGGGCAATGTTGAGGGTTTCATTTCTTCAACCATCTCCATTCCCGTTTCCAGAGACAATGGGACCCTGCAGTGTTTCTGTCTGTTTCTGTTTTCTCTTTCTGTTCAATCTGTCTGCGGGTCTCCTCAAGCAGTTTTCACTTTTCATCTTGAACAGGTTCACTTCTTTCCCACACACAAAAATTGGTGGCTGAGTATTATTTCTGACTCACTTGGAATTTCAACAGCCACCTAATTCACAGGGGAGGTCTGCAGTGGACTTAACAGGAGGTTTCACTCGTTCTCATCCTGGAGCACATGGATGCTTAGCCTTGCTTTACAACTTCTCAGATTCCCTCTATCCAAATCAAGTAAAGGACATTGCTTCCTATTTCTTCCCTGCTGAAACTATAGTCCACGAAGGTCTTGATGTTTCTTTGAGAATTAGGAAATACAAAGCAATATCCTTTGACAGATCACATCTACTGAAGTTTGCAAGAGGAAGTGCATATGATATAGTGAGCTTCTGTCATTCAGCATTTCATTTATGATTGGTAATACTATAGCCAGCCCTTCTGCAGTAAAGAATTTAAAGCCTTGATATCAACTTACATTATGAATACTTCAAAAGTTAACTAGCAAAAAAGCCCCAAAAAGTTCTTTTTCTGAATTACATTATAAAAGCATTGAATCTTCCTTTTTATCAGAAATGGATATTGATATTTTGACTAGTATAAGCATGTGCTGCCACCTGAGAAGGAGACTATGGAGTTAGCAAACAAGGAGGAGAGAGAACATTGTAACCTAATTTTAGAATTCTTTTTCATTCTATTTTTATAGATATAACCTATTAGTTATGGAAAACAAACCCAAAACAAAAGAACCCTGAAAAAAACAAAATCTAATAACACCGGAGAGATTTAAGCTGTTAAAAACTATTCTCCTTCTATGGTGCTTTGTTTTGTAACAGACACAGCTTTTAATAACCTTTCCCTCGCTGTAAGAAGCGTTTCCGTGAAGGCTGCAGCTAGATGAGTATTGCAGCCACAGCTGTGATCAGCAGATTCTGCTGCCATAGCTATTACGTAAGGCTCTTCTTCAAAGAGAAAAGCATCTCTTTTTGTTGAACTTAGTATCTTGAGCTCTCAGCATGACACATGAAGTCCCAGTTGCCTATGGCAAGACTGAAATGTCAACTCTCAAGGAGAGTTTGAATTCCCATCTGGTCCAGAGAAAGAAGTAAACAAGAAATTTAATACTCACCTGTCTGCCTATACACAAAAAATTCCATTAAATCTGGAGATGAGGCATTGCTAGGGGTATGTATATATTTTGAAAGGCTGTGGCTTCCTTTACAGGCAGATTTTTCCCTGCCTGCTGACCATCTAATATATGTCAGTTTCTAAGGACTGTGGGGCTACGCAACAATAATGCTTTTCTTGATCTTTAGGAAAAGTCCTGGTAACAGCTATTCCTTTGTATTTTTTTCTGTTGTAATTCCCAGAAGTTTGCACCCTTAGCATTGGGAACTACTTTGAAGTGTTTCTTTCAACGTAACTCATTTCTGAGTGCTGAATATGTCTGAAAAAAATGTATACCATGAAGGTTTTACACCTTTGTTTTATCACTGGAGGTACAGCAAGTCCAGAGGCAATCTGTTTAATATATTTAGAATAGTTTTTAGTACATGTGAAATCTGCTGTGTTGAGAGAACTAAAACCAAAAAATACAAAATAGGAAGGTTTTGTTGACAGCTCAGACTGGGCTACAGAAGGATTAAATCTTGTAGGGAAGGAAATTTGATTTAAGACAAAGGGCTAATAGCTGTAATCATTGTGATGAGTGTAAAGTAAAGTACATAGCTAGCTGAACAGCTCATAAAAATAAGCTACTATTACTAAGAGCAAAGGATAGTCCAAATCTTACCTTGGCCAGCACAGGAAAGCTGTCCAGCTGTAGTGTTGTACTCTGTCAAAGGAGTCCTGGCAAATGATTGCAATGCAGCTTTTGCGTACTATTTTTCTGAACTAAAACTGCAAAGCTCCATCTACCATTGCTATTGACAACTATCCAACAGACACATAGTTCACAGGTGAGTTCTGCAGTGGGTTTAACAGGACGATTTTCTCATTCTGGAGCACATGGATGCTCAGCCTTTCTTTACAACTTTCCAGATTTCTTGCATACAGATCGAGTAAAGAATGGGACATTGCTTCCCGTTTTTGAGTAAAATTTACTTCCAAATATGAATACTTGGGGATATGCACTAGAAGTTATCTTGACTTGACTTTTTGTGCTTTATTTCCTGCTACTTCTGCTGCCTTTTTGCTTTTGTTAGGGAAATTTCCCTGTTCTTGCTTTCTCAGCTATAGCTGTAAAGCAGACTGCAATGATCAAACTTGTGCCCTGAAAAATGAATATATAAGATCTGCTTACTAGCAGTTTGCTGTCTGGTATTGAGCACAAAATCAGTGTCTTAGAGTACGATCAAATTTTTACCTCTAGCTTTATAAATATTCATTATCTTACATTTTCACTAATTCCTCTAGAGCAAGAGAAAATGTTAATTTTTAATCAATAATACAGCATCCTTGAGAACATTATACAAATTAGGAGTTCATTTGAGTCCATGCATATGTTGTTAATGTTGGTTGTTAGATGCTAATTAGTTTGGATTTTTCAAATCAGGAGTAGCACTGTAAATGCAAGCTATGAAACTGGCATTGAGTAGAAATTTTTCAAGCAGAGGTCAAGTAAGGGCTCCTGTATAGAAGAAGCAGAATGTAGTTACTTGCTGTTTGAGTTTCTTCTGTGAAATTGGTTGATAGGGAAATTAACTCATTCACCTAATATAGGTTAACTAACTGTATCTGTAACGCTCAGGAATTTCTTCTGATTAGTGATTTCACCATTTTAAGGCACCATGATTATAAATTTATGGGTTTTTGAAGGTTAAGTATTTTAAAGCACACAGATTTATTCATGCAGACTATCAATTATTTTGATATCCTTTGAATTAGCACTAAAGTTAAGGGTCTTTGAACTGAAAGTATTTCATTAATTGCAGGCAAAATATATGGAGTCCATAATTCCTTTGTATGTAACTGTCATGAATCTTGAAATGTGGCAGGAAGAGTCATTAGCAGAGTGCCATTCACACTGTCTTATCAGAAGGGAAGTTTGATGTGATTGCCTCAAGCAGAGTACAGGAGGTCAGCACGGGCCAATACCCTCAGCTAACAGAAATGTAGAAAGTTCAGAGAGCTGTATGACAGCTAGCTCCAGTAATCCTGACTCCTCTGTCTGGATGAGTTGTTTCTTTGGGAGGAACCTATTGTCAACTGCTCAAGGCTCTTGCCTTTCAAATTCTTAAAGGGATTTTATATTTTTACTAGGTGACATTTCTGTAATATTCTATATGACTTAACATTATGTTTAGGAGGAATAGATTCAATTAGAGATTATAGATCAAGATGATGACCTGCACCCTATTTCTTCATGTTTCACTTCCAATTTTTCTCTGTGTTTAATGATCTCCTTCTATAGCTTGTGTATAATTTCACAGACTGTTACATGCAAAAAGAAAATCCTGAATCCTTGTAGACTGAAAAGATATGTGACAGATCTGAAAGGGAAATTTCTCCACTTCATTTACTTGGGCACAAAAAAAAAAAAAAAGGATTTGTGAGAGAGAGCAAGCAGCAATCACCATTTCTCAGTTCTTTTGTGCTTTAGGTTATTCTACTGGTGCAGGACCAGGAGAGGAAGAACACTTAAATTACTAGAGACACTGTACAACTAACATGAATGGGCACAATTCTTGGAGCAAATGAGGAGGTATAGATTTGCAACTAGACATCAGAGGTGTTTCTATTCATCTTACCCAGCATAAAAAATATGAGATCTGGAGCTGTTTCAACTCCTTCATTGATTTTAGTTGCAAAAGTTTAAACCTTAAGTAGTTCTGTAGTGGATAACAAATACTTCACTCAATACAGCTGTTGAAATAATATATATAATTTCATTACTCCTACTTGACACTCAGAAATAACTACCAGGGGTACCTGCTTCAGTCTTTCCTGCTTCTTAATCCTTCTACCACCCTACTGTCCTATGTTAAAATGAGATGTTGAGACATCAAATCGACCCCAGTGTCCTGGCTTTGTGGCTAACACAGGTTGTGTCTGTCTTCATGCCTACAGAAATATATAGGGAGGACATTAATTTTTATGAACCTCAGTTATTTCTGTTGCTTCTGGACAACAGATGGTTTCTTCACATGACACTTCTACTGATCTCAGTCTCTACAAAAAGGTTATTTGAGACTGGGACTGACTGAACAAACCACTTGATTCATAAACCTTCCAAATATCCATAGATAAATATCTAAATAGATAAGTCTGGAAGGACAGAAAAAAGGATAAGAAACACTTGGATCCAACTGATTGGTAGCAAAAATTGCTGTCATGTAAGGATTACAGTGCAGAACAAGGTTAATATTTTGGCTTGGAGAGCAAGAGGCTTTCTGTACTGGTTTTTACCGTGGTTGTTATGGGGTTTTTTACAATTGCCTTTTCAGAATTGTGTTAAGATGCACTCGATTCTGGTTGCACGAAAGTTTACCCCCTCTGGGGCTGTGAAATGGTTCTGTTGATAGTTAAAATAAAAGGTACATCACTTACTACTAGCTATATTTTAAATTTGGTGATATTTTTGGGGAAATACTTTCCGTGCCGTTACAAGCAAAGATACTTTTTCCCATTTTAATTTGCTTTTCAGGTTGTACCTGTGTTTTCTCTCATAGTCAAGTCTTGAGCTTTTCTGTCTCCTGTTATGGTGACAAAGTATTAATCACTTCAGTATAGCAGTCAGCCAGTCAAATAAAGTTCTTATTCCATCTATTTTGTTTATCTTTCTCATCCTGTTGTCTTTCCATAGTACATTTTATCTCTAATGGTCAATGACTGTTAAACCTTGACCAAAGTTGAAGTCCAAAGGGTTATTTTGGGGTTTTCTTCTTCGTTGCTTAATTAAGTATATTACATCTATGCTCCATCACAACATCTGCTTTAATTCAGTCTGATGCATAAGTTTTGGTGCTGTGTATATGCTCAGATTCACGCCTGCCATGCAAATTCCAGCCCTACTAGTCACCTCTGAATCAACAGCAATTCGAAATGTTAGAGCTTGGGAGAACCATGAAGCCACCAATATTTGTATTTATAGTAACAGCTTCCCAGATCTTCCATGTACCTCCTGTTTTATTATTCCCTGGCATGTGAGCTACATTATTTTGACTGTGAGCTACAGTATTTTGTAAGTATGTGCAGTTTTCCTGGTAGTAAATGCCATGGTTTAAAAAAGCAGTAATTAGCGGCACTACTGCCAAGCAATGGAGCTCCATTATTTCTCAATCTTTTGCATCGACACCCAAACGCATGCAGTATCTAGAAATACTACAATGCTATATGAGTTATTTACAACTTATGAGATACTTTCTGTGGATAAACACAGTAATTTTAAAAGAACATTTAAATTTTGTAACTAGTAATGGTGATCTGCCCAATGGTAAGTACGGCTTCATTGCAGTCCAATAAGGAAGATGCAGTAGCCCCATTTTGTGAGACCCAGAGATGGTACTATGATCATGAGGGAAGAAAGAATAATGAACAATGAGTTGGAGGGTTAATGCATATCTGTGTCTCTCTGTGCATATATATATATGTATAAAAAAGTACATAAAGCAGATAAAAACCAATGAGTGTTTTATTTTGGCCTGATTTTCTAGTTACCTCAGAAATCTATTGAGTAACCTTTTTTTCAGATGAAGATTAAATCTAAATATAAATCCACAGCAAATTGCATATCCCATTTCATCCACACAAGGGAAAAAAATGCATAAATAAGCTTAAAATCAGCTTGGAATATTTTTAATGTTCATTTTATTACACATAACCCATGATAGTTGTTTAATTTTAAATGGTTTGTGCTTTGAGTCCTAGATTTTGAGCCCATATCTCTTCAAAGAGATTGTCAGTGCTGCTGCATTCCAAAATAAACTGCTATAAATAGAAAAGTAAAAATGTTCCAGAAACAAAATTTAAATGTAATTAATGTTTTAGTTCACCAATTCAGATAATTTAAAACTCCATCTGAGTGTATTCTAGGTGTTTTCTTCCCTTTTTAATTTTTAAAAATGTAAGACATAGAATATAAACTAGAAATGGAAATATGTACAGTGCATTTAATAAAAATGTAATAAAATATTGATGCACTATATACATATTTTCACTTACTGTAAGCTGACTCAAAGAAAAAGCAAGTCAAATTCAAATTAAATTCCCCAATATTCAGGCCAGCTCACCTATTAATACAAGGCCTGCTTTGATCCAGACATGTATAATGTGGTCTAAAATGGGGTTAGGCAGAAACAGCTTTGTTGTTAGTATGTGAGGTTTATGTGAAAACACATCCAACTGAGGTGATGCTGTAGATGGAAGTATTGCAATACGGTAACTGTAATAGAATACCTAAGTTATGTTTGCTTGGGTTTGCTTTGTTTTTGTTGTGGTTTGGTTGTTTATTTTCTTTTAATTTAGTCTTTGAAGGAGAGAAGTCAGTCAGGACTTTCTTTAAGATACACGTTGCAAAACAGAAGAAGAGAGACACACAGAGACATGCAGAGAAAGAAGATTCTAATAATACTGGGATAAGAAACATTTTTCTAGCACAAACTCTTAATCACAGTAATATTTTGACTTGTAGGGTGGCCTTCCCCTTTTACCTTATATTTCAAGGGCTTAGAGAACTCGTGGCATTCCTAGGAAAAGCCTTATTCTGAAGAAAGAAATTACCATGGAAGCACTCTAACTAGTTAGAAGTGTCACTGCCTGACATTAATTTAAATGTAAAGATCCCAGCAACATTGATTTTTTTCAGATGTTTCAACATTTTCAAAGACACAAAATGATCTCTCTCAGGCTATCAAAGGCTGCTTTAGGATTATATGAGCCCTTTGGAAGAAGAGTCCTTGAGGATTCCCTGCCATTTTTGATCCAAATGTGTAGCTTTCATATTGATTGAATTGAAATTTCCATGGGAAGAAAACTCCTTGTAGCATCTTTCTCTTTTATACCTCTGAGTAAAGCTATGCTCCCCAGGTCTCAATTAAATCAGCATTGACCTTGCAACTCCCAGTAGAAAACACAGGAGTTTCTCTTGTCACTTCGTTCCCCTGCTGTTTTCAATAAGTTGTTATGCCCTCCAGAAAATATATCCGAAACACACCATGGAAGTATATTAAATATAACCAGTTACACAACTCACTCTGCTTCTTCTGGAAATGCTTAAAATAATACAGAAGCCCATCAGAATTCATTCTTTAGTCCTCATTTGCACCACTTGCTAACCTGAAGCTTCCCTAAATTTCTGTCTGTGAAGGTGCTGTGCCACTTGCCCAGCTGAACTTAGTAGCAGGGATTATTGGAATAGAACAGAAGCAGGATAGATAGGGATATATCACAAGTAGGTTTTAACTACTGTTAAAGCAGGAGTGCATTTTATCACTTGACTCAACTAAACTAAACAGCACTTGTATCACTCACAGGTGTATTATAGCAATCATTTGGTATAGAGGACAAGCTGGATAGGAGACATATAAAGACTGGGAGCCTGAAAAAAGAAAATCATGCAAAACTGGTATATGTTTTTTCCTTTAACTCCTCAGAACGGCTTGTGGGCCTATGTCATTTCTACAAAACATAGAATATAAACCTATAGTGAAGCTAATGCTTCTTGAATTCTAAAGATAGAGGAATATTTTTATGGAAGTACAGACATTCCTAAATAGGGAATGGATAATACGAATATAGTTATAATTGATTTCAAGGTACTGTATTTTGCATATTATTCTCTACATTTTATTGAGCATTAACTCGAAGATAAATTCCAGCATATTTTGCATTGTGATTATTCTGCCTTTTAAAAATAGACTTTTCCAGTAGTTTTAACAGCCTGTAATTTTTTTTTCATATGTCTAGAATATGACGCAGGTGTTTTATTTTGATTCTAATCCATTTTTCATACAGGTATTTTGTAAAACCTCTATTACATATTGGAAGTTACACCATGCTTTGTTCCAGCAGTACAACAAGCCAAATCCTAAACACTGTCCTATTAGGTTTAGTAACATTTGATGCAATTTTAACTATTGCCAGAGGCATCTGTTCTACTAACTGAAGGGCTTTTTTTTCCTCCTTTGAAGCAGTTTTGTAAGGTTCCATAATTCACAGGCTTGTTAAATCTCTGATCAAGGCAGACTGTTTATCTGTTTTAAATTTCAGTCTGTGTTGTTTTTTTCTCTTTATTTTTTATTTTGGATGAGTATTAAAGTAATTGTTATGAATTTAGTGAATTTACTAGCCTTTCCTGCTATGGGCTCTTCAGGAAAACATGTTTCTTCATGTACTCTCCCCGGAACTACAGAAGTCAATTCCAAATTCACTTGTCCCTTTCTATTTACAAACCAAATAAGATGTTCTGACTGGCCGTTTTTCATCTTTCTTGCAGGCGTTTGTTGTCTGTAAGAGTGCGGGCTTTTTTGCTCAGTACTGTCTATTATAATTACTTTTATTATAGTAGAGTTTGCAGGATCAAAGACAGAAAGACCTAATAAATTATCTTTTCTAGGTACTCTAAGCACTTGTCTCTAGTCAGACCGGAGTATGTGTATTGATTGTAATTTCTTCTCCAGATGCTAAAAAGAGACAAGAAGAGTTGATGTTTGATTTTCCAAATTTCTAAATTTCTGAGAAATTTTGAGAGAGAAGTGTGGCCTGGTAAAAGCAGGATGAAAAGAAACCAGATATAAAGTATAATTGGGATTAAAGTCTGAAAATCTGGGACTCAGAAGCTGTCCATTCATAGCCTGATCTGCTGTGCTTAACAGAAACAGGTCATGTATTCTGGGGAAGAAATATAAAAGTGGCAGGCATTTTTCAGAGTTTGGATCAGTTTCTTCAAGTGTCATTAACCAGTACAAAAAGATGTAGGATGTAGGATATATATAACCTAAAGTGTAAAGCCATTGTTGTCTAACTAGCACATGGAAGACAGGTAGGATTTAATGAGCTACTAGGCTCAGCATCAGTCCGTAAGTGTTAGCAGTAGCTGTTAGCCCAAGCATGTAGCAGCTTCAGCCAGCATGAGCTCAGCAGGGATAGGGGTCAGCCTCTGCAGCCCCCGGCACTGGCTCTGCAGCGCTGCTGAGCTGCCGTCTGCCACCAGCTCTGTCATCACTGCTGTCACTGGCAGCTCAGAGCTGTGACCCGTTGGTTCCCAACTCACTTGACCAGCATCTATGGCTTTTCCCTTTAGGATTTTATACCCTTCCATGTTGGTGCACCTTTCCCTCTTGAAAGTTATCTTACCTTTCCCTCTTGAGTCCTTGAGGTATTAGCAAGCCCCATCTCAATGACTGTACCCAAGTTTTCTCATCTTTCTGCTCTTTGACACAGCTCTTTCTCCCAACTTGATAATTGCACTGGAGGTGCATTTACATAGTTGGGATGGATCAAATCTGAACTTTCAGACCTGGAACCCAATTGGCCAGGGTCCTAGGTGATGGAGAGGGAGCTTATAAAGCATCACTGTGTGTTTTTGCTATAGCCTTGTGTTTTTACTGGGAACATTTCGTTTTCTCAATTTTTGGTAATGAAAAAAATTTGATTTTTTTTTTTTTTGTTTTGTTTTGTTTTGTTTTGTTTTTTTCGTAGCATTGCGTTGCATCCTGCTTTCCTCCTTGCATCAGTAGAGGCAGTTATTCTATAGTGAACCAATATTTCATCTTTCTACATTGACCTGTATTTCTACATTGATATATTTCATCTTTCACTACCTTTTTGAACCACTGACTTTATTTTCTTTTCACAACCACTTTCAGGTGCATGGCACATGCTGTAGATTTATAATACAGATTTTATAACCAGGAAATGTATGTGTTGCATGCATTACAGAGGAAAATAAGTCACATTTCCATGAGGACATCTGGGCTTTAACTTCACTGCGTAACTAAGTTACCTTGCTGTATTAATAGAAGTAGTCCTTATAAACTGCTATTTATGTAAATGCTAAAAAAAAAAAAGACATCCAGAGAAACTTTTTTTTTTCCAGTATAGATTTACGTTTGGTTCAAATTCCTTTCTTGAGTGCAGATCAAAAATCTACATTTTGAATATCAAGGGGGAATACTCTCTATTTCAATGGATTTTGTATACTTACGCAAATTATTACTCGAGTTATATAAATTTAGTTTGAGGTTATTATATGGATAATTTGTTACCGAGTAAAATAGTTTGTCAGGTTATGAGACATTAATCCTCCAATAGGTCTTTAATTAGGAGAGATGAACTAAATAATTCATTGCAAGACTTGGCCTGAAAACATTTATATGACTCGATTATGCCATTTTACATGCAATGACAAATTGTTTCGGTGTAGTCTGGAAATAGCAGGACTTAATTAATTACTTCCAAGGTTCTAGACATCTGTGATATGTTCTTTAAATGCATTAGATTGTAAATTCATACAAAGCTAAAAATAGAGTTGAAGTCCTTGGGATTAAAAAGCTGAGATGAAAAGAGAGCATTCTTCTTGCAGAAAAGAGCAGGAAGCAGTTGAAAGAGGAGAGGATGGCAGCTAACTAGTTTGTCCAATTCCCCAAATATTATCTTTTTGGAAAACTGAGCTGTAAATTATTAAATAATGAAAATGGTATGGTCTTAAATTTGAATAAAAGGAATATGCTAATTACTTTAGTGTCTTACTTATCTGGCCAATTAGATGGAAGAAGTGGCTGAGAAAGGAACCCAAACAACTGAAAAAAAAATGAGCTATTTTTCTGTTCACCTTGCAGATTAAATCAGCTAAATGAGAATAATTTAGTAAATTAGAAGGAGAGATTGTTTTTTTCAAAATAAAAAAGAGAAATAAGATGGATGTTGTAGTAACTGAAGGTTTAGTATATATTATTAAGTGATATTTTCAGACAATGAAGTGCTAAATCACACTACTATTGTTGCAGCTAGTGGGAAGAGCAAATAGCAAAGGATTATAGTCATATGGTCATATAAATCTGGGGGCAAAATTTGTAAGAATATTTTAACAATTTATGCTATTGAGAAGGGTATTTTTTACAAATTAGATACGTACTTGAATACTTAAGTTGAGAACTTAAAATGTTGAAATTCATGACCTCTGAAAATGGTCCTTTCAACTATGGACAAATATCTAATTTTATTCCTTTTTTCAGTCAAGTTGATGACCTTTATATGTAGCCTTGCGGTTAAAGAACTCATCCAGTGCTTTGAAGTTCTGACTTCAGTTTCCTATTTGGCCTGAGAAGACTCAAACACACATTGCTGTCTTGCAAGAAGATATCTGTGTTCAGTAAAAGGACCTGTACTATTGTGCTGAATCCAACTGTGGGAGACCATAAAATGAGCAATCAAAAGGGAGAATGATGGAAAAGAAAAATCATTTGCAGGCTACATGATGAGAAATGGCGGTTTGAACAATGTACAGACTGAAAAGGGTGTTTTATCTGCTTTCTGATTTTTCTTGCTATAAATAACTACTACATACGTACCAGCAGACCTTGAGGTTATGCCTGTTTAGTTTATTGATACAGATATGACATGTGGGGATAACTGGAAGTTTGTGAAACGTCCTCCATGTATCAAGGCTGCTGTCTCCCACTGAAACTAGACTTTAGGGGCCCCAGTGCTTGTCCTTTTTTTAGAAATTTGTCAAATGATTTTCAGGTTATCTGCCTCTTTGTGAAAGTACTGAATTGAAAGCTTCCTCTGATCAAAGCATCGCTACTAGGTACATTGGCACTGAGGAAAGCAGCAGAAATGAAAATGTAAGGTGACTGAATGGAAATAAGAGGCAGCTAGTAGCCACTGCCCCTATAGTGTGCATACACAGGCTCATTCGGTATAGATTTCACCACTAATTATCTAGTGATCTTAAAAAGTCTTAGAATATTTGCCAACTTTGGGATGATTCTAGACATCCACAGAAAAATTCAAACAGGTCCATATTTAATAAAGGAAGAGTCTGACACCCACCTCAAAAGCAAAATATCCTCATGTATTATAAAGAAGTATTGATAATAGTGATCCAAGAGGCAGAACAAAAGGGATGTGCATGGTATCAGCAAAACAATGTAGTTATATAAAGAAGGGTAAATAGCCAAAGAGTGGATGTACTGATTGTGTTTGTCCAATGCAGGTAAGTGGGCTAGGTTGAGGCTGAATTTGATGGGTTACATGTGAATAAAGAAGTTGCATATCGTAGCTTCAATGCAATTGCTTTATTTCATAATAATCCAAAATCAGATTCTTGTTCCATTTTTTGGAAACACATTAATACAGAATCCCACTTTTTAGCAAGTCAGGGCATTTAGCAAGAGCTGCAGCAAACTCTTTCAATTCTTTTATCAAAGCATTTGTAGTTCCCATTATAAAACAACAATAGATGTTAACAAAAGGAAGTTAATCTGTATTCTATAAATAAAAAGCTAGAGTACATCAAAGCTACTTGCAAAATCTTGTATTTCTTTCAAGTTTCATTCCATTTCCCCTCTTTGCATCCATATGATGAAAGTTTATTTAAGGAGCACAGCTAAAATATTCAACATTGTAAAAAAACACAGCAGCCTACATAAAGAGAAGTAAGAAAAGTGCAGCTGAGTGAAAAAGATGTCAGAAAACAGCTTAGCTGTCGGTAGCTGTCATATGCCGCTGAGGCAAAGCCCTGCAGACAGGCTTTAGTTGGCTGCTGCCCTCCTCAGCATGAGAGGTCAGCACTCTGAGCAGATCCAGCAGCACCATTTGAAGGAATCACAGCAGCACACTGTGTCCCTCCAGCATCCACAGCCCCAGCACCTGCCTGAAGCTGAGGCTGGGTTTTGAATTAGCTAATGCTGCCAGCATGGTTCCTCCCGGGCTACCTGAACAAAACATGAGCTGTTGGCCTTGCAGGGTCTGCTGTGTGAAGCTTTGCAACCCTGCTGCATTCCAGTCTGCTGTTTTAAGTTTGTTCTGAAGGAATTGATTGATAGAAAGGATGGTTGCTTCTGTGCTTCTGGCAGTGGGAGCAGCACCAGTGGCTGTGACATTAATGCATAAATGACACTAATGCACACATGCCAAGACAGCACCGAAATAGTCTCTGCCTAAAGTCTTAAAAGCAAAATAAACAAGGGGGGAAAGGTGAGTCTTTCAAGACAAATTGTAAGGTTAGCGGAAGAGAACGGCATCCTCTGCCAAGATGACCCATTACATGTGAAGGATGTTGGACATAGGCTGTAGTGCCAGTAGAAGTCATCACGATGCATCTCACCAGTGACTGGCTGCTGAGAGCCAACATTAGGAAGTGCTGGATGCAGTCCAAGCTTCCTTCCCTACAATAAAGTCCATAAAACCTGAGACAGGTGTCCTTCCAGGGCTAGATTGCCTTTGAAATTTTCTGAAGAGCTTTTTATTATAAAGCTTATTGTGTGTTATTCCATTGTTAATGCATCTCGGTTTCCTGCATAGATTTTTTTGTGGGCAGAACAGGTGGTTGCTTTGCCTTTTTGGAGAAGCTACCAAGACATCTAATGGTAAAATCCTGTACTGATGCCACTCAAAGATGTTAACCTCTGCTTATATCATAGGTGAATTTGGCTTGTGAAATTGTTTGAGAATAACTTAAGCTGACTTGTATGATTTATGTTTTTTTCAGAGCAATTCTTCAACTAGATAAAATAGATACCATTCAGTTATTTTATTTTGTGTTTGGAAAAAAACAAACAAAAAATATCGAAAGCAAAAACACAAGAACTGTTTTCAAAACATTAGTCTATGTTGTCAAACATTTATTTGTCATTCTATGAATGTTACTAAAATGAAGAATACTGACCATTTCTCAAACTCCTTAAATAATACTTTGCATTTTTCTTATTTTTGAAGTCATTACTCAGATGCATACAGCCCTTCTAAGTGTACACTGCAATTCTGGGATCAATCTTACAACAAGGAGATACTCTATAACTCAAGCACAGTTTGTACATTTGACTCTTTGCAAAAACAACTATTAAATGTTTTGAGTTGCAAGAAATGTCAAATCTATCAATGAGAGGGAAAAAAAAAAACAAGAGAAGGGTTGTGATATGCAGGAACTGTGCTGAAGTTAATCGCTGTGCCACATCTCAGGTTTGGTAATTCAGATATTGGCGTATGCTTGTGCAGTTTATGTCTTTGTTGGTGTTTGGTAATGGTAAAGTCTTTCTTTCCTGTGACAAGGTGGATTAAATGCTGGACTTTTGTCCTGAAGAGCTGATCCTTTGGGAACCTGACAGCTGCTCCTGTTTGGCCAGAAGGAGGGCTCAGGTCACACCTGAGCTGTCCATATTTCTATTTGCACCTTCTACCCAGTGAAGAGGCAGTGCAGATAGGCTCTGTGAATGCCCCTGCATGCCCAGCTTTCCTTCAGCTGTCCCAGGGGCACATTCAAGTGGAGGCACATGTCTTTCTCCTGCTCCTTGTCACTAATCTCTGGCATCCTTAGGAGTGACAGTTGCTGCAGCCCACCTCATCCTCCGGAGCCCACATGCAGAGAGTGGCTGTAACAAAGCCCCCATACTTTTGGGGTAGGTAGAACCTTCAGCTCTGTGCTTTGGAGAGCTAGTTAAGTAGAAAGGATTGAAAATGTGATTTTGAGTTGAGTGCATAGGGTTAGGTAATAGGCCAGGCTTGTAGGTAGGGAGGGTGGCCAGGCCTGGCCTGGGGTAGGCTTGTGGCCCTGCTTTGAGTAGTCAGTAGGACACTGCTGGCCAGGCAGACTGTATTTCACATGGTGACCAAGAAGGGTGGCTGCAAAAAGTTGAGGGAGACGTGGGACACATGCCCTGGTGTCATGGTTTAGCAAGGAGCTGCTTTTCCTTAGTAACAGGGGGAGCGGGTTGCAGTGAAGACCCAGTAAAAAGTTGTTGGCTGTCCCCCGGCTCCTGGGTTTAAATCCAACCCCCGGCCCAACTGGGCCAATCTGGTGCCTCTGCGATCACTATTTAGGGACGGGAATTTGAAGTGTTTGCAGGAGGTGTAAGGGTGGTAAAAGATGGAGGTGACCATGCGGACCCCACAGTCAGAGAAGGAGGAAGGAAGGCGAAGCACCGGACCAGAGACCCCTCTGCAAGCCGTGGTGAGAACACAGGCTGTACCCCTGCAACCTATGGATCTTTGTACCACTCTGTGTTGGTTTGTTTTGGTTATGTTTTGGGTTTTATGCTTTAGTTGGTATTAAATTATTTTCTGATTTCTTCCGCAAGGCAAGTAGCCTTGGCCTGTTTTGTCCTGGACCTTAAGAGGCAATTAAGCCCTCCCTGTCCTTGGTACTTGAGGCTAATCATGGTCTTTTGTTCCCTGATGGACTTAAACCAGTACACCTGGGCAGTGTCACACTGCTCTTGTGGCCTGGCCACCATGCAGGATGTTGATATGATGTGCTTTTTTTCTCATACATTGTAGCTTGCTTGGTTTCTAGGGAGTCACTGCAAATAAATGGCTCAAAGTTTGTTGTGTTGTACAGATGTACACAAGAACCTCTTGAGCATAAGGATTTTTTGAAGTTGGCTTGCCAAAAACAAGGTTGCCAAAAACAGGCTCACTTTCCTGGGAGCACAGTGGCTGCCCTGCCTGCATCGTTGTCCCTGCCTGGCATCCACAGCTCTGTGCTGCTTTTGAGGTCAATGTGCTGGGAAATACAAAAGTCACATAAACATAGTGCTTTCAGAGATACAAGTATATTCATCTTTTAAAAGAAGATGTATCTTCTATGGAACACTCTTTCTGTAGCTATGAATGAGAAATGGCTGAAAAACACTGAATTAGCAAATAGACAGCCGTTGCTGTTATCTGATCTGTCACATTTTCACTTCATCCTGGTTGTAGTGTGGAGAGCAGTTTGAAAGGCTGTCTCATACTTCCTTCCTACAACACTGCATTAACTTTTAGATAGAAATAAATCAAGTGGTAATGTTGCTTTTGTGGAAACACAGTATCTGTGATTACTGGTAGTTAAGGAAATAATTTACTCTTTTCCAGAAACTCTTGACTCTGCCTTCCTTTATTGCTGGCTGTCAAAAACAAGAGATACTGTGTAAAATACCTGCATAATAAAGTCATCTGGAAAATTAATGGTCATATTCAGAAGACACATTCAGGATACTCTGTGTTCACATCATTAGATAGCGTATCCTAGCTTCTTGGCTCTGGGTAATTGCTGAATTTGCTCACCAATATTCAGTGTTTTAAAAGCTTCATTAAAGTGGAAAACAGAGCTAATTTTTAAACTGCCTTCTGGTGCTCTTGCAAAAACGTTTCAAAAGTAAAACAAAGCTTTTGAAGCCTGTCTGTACTGAGCCCCTCAAGGTGATGTTTCTTGACAACTCCAGCCAGACTTCTGCACAGCCAGATCATATGGTAAATTAAACTTGGTCTGTAATTAGGCACAGTTACATGCCTTGTCTCTGCTACATGATGGCAATCATCCAGCAGCGACTTTAACTTTTACAAAGATTCCTGACTTTTGTTTAAAAAATTCAGGCGTAAAAACCAAACAAATTATGCCTTCTCTCCCCTTTACCCAAGTGCCAGTATCTGAGACCATCTTCTGTCTACCGAGAGTTCTTTTTCAGTGCCTTTGAATGTGTTCAAAGCATATCTCTCTGAGATGGTATCATCCATACAGACCTTGATGAGAATTCTCAGGAACAAGTAGTACTGGAAAATATACAGTAAACACTTAATGGGAAGTCTTCTGTGCCATCCTTGTCCTCTGCCCACCAGGAAATCAATTTAACACTTCTTTGTATGATGTGACCTTATCTCAGAAGCCCTGACACTATAATTATTCAGCCACTAATGTTTCTCTCCCCAATACAACTTTGGATAGGGATATTTTTCCCTCTTTGGCCTTTGACATTACATACCCTGGGAAGTGCTGGTGGAGGAAGCTCTGTGAAAATGTTAGTTAGAAACGAGGGAAGAGGGTAATGAAGTTTGCTTCAGTCTGCAGAATAGCCTCCTTAGACTGGCTCATAAAACTTTTATTCAAAATGCGATTAAAATACACTTTTAAATGTCTGTGAACAAGAATATACGAAACATTCAGTTGTCTCTGGTTTAAAATGCGCTCTGTGTCTCTCCTCAGGCCTGTGTTGTTTGGGCTCTTTCTGTGTAAGCATCGTGTGCCTGGGCCTGGTTTTGATGCCAGAAGCACTCCTTGTCCCTTGGTATAGCAATAACTGTCTGAAATGTAGATGGAATTTGTCCCATGATAACAGTAATATTGAGTGAAATTAATAATTTTGTAATTTCTAATACTTATTTAATAATATATTCTATTGTAATATTCAAGTATTCAGTCTCTCTAAAATAACTTGTTATCATTTAGGCTGCAAGAATACCTATGTCTTTCTTATACCGATATATTTATTGTTAAGCCTCTATCATGTTAGTTTAATGGTATTGGAGAAATAGTCAAATGATTGTGTGGTCAGAACCAAAGGACAGAGGTCCAGTATGGCCTAGGGTGCCTCGTATGCATGTCTCACATGCAGAGAATTTTGCACAGAAGTCTCAAATTGAAACAGCCATGAAATCTGTGTGAGAAAAGGAAAGCATGAACAAGGAGATGGTTTTGCAGAATACAGTCTATAGCAGGTAACTTGGAAAATTGACTGTGGTGTCTACTGGAACCATCTACCAAAGCCTAAAGAATATGCTAGATTTGGTGTGGTACCTTTTATCTTAAAGTGATTCTTTTTATGTATGGAAGACTTTTACGGGTGAATGACACTAATTGTGCACTGTGATATTTTAAGTTTGGGTAAAAGGTGACAAACTTGAGGGAAAGGGAAGTACATACAGTACTGCTTTCAGGATTTGCAGCTAGTAAATGCATGTAAAATGAAAACGTTTCCTTACTTGTCAGTCAAAGCTCTGCCATGTCCTTCATAACAGAAGACAAGAAAAGCCATGCTAGTTCACTTGTGAAAAATCTCTTAAATGGAATTCTCATTCCACAAATGGTCCTTTGCGTATTACATCTTGGTAATAAAAAATGAAAACATGTTCATAAATTGATTAGATAATTCTTATTATCAAAATAACCATTTTCAATAAAAAATTACCTTTTCTTATATTTATTGGGAAGGTGGCTTTACAACACATAAAACTGAAGCTTTTGTGCTGGCACTGAAAAGCTTGCTGTTCAACAAAGATGATCTTCAATTTTCTCTCTGCAACCCTTATTATAAACAACTGGCTGCTTAGTAAGATTTGGGTAAGGGAGGTAGGGTAAGTTTCTCACCTCTCCTTGCACACCCTGTTTCCCCCTTGCTCACAGTCCCTCCTCTCCACCCAATATTTTGGCTCAGTCTTCCCAATCTTTCAGTCTCTGCTGCCATGTTACTAAGTCAGCTTTACAAAGCCTGCTTAAATTCTGGGCATAAAGAAGGATAGGTAAGAGTGCTTTTTCAGGTAAAAAGTTGTCCCATGGAGATGATGCAGCAGCCTTATTATATGAGGTACTGCATCAATGATATCTTTAGATGTTGAATAAGTGTGTTTGAATTAGGTTATTTTAGAGACTGTAAATTTGCTATTTTCAAGATTTATTCTTATCTCCAATCTAGTTCTATTACTAGTTATTGTTTTCCAGTAATAGCATTTTTATATTAAATATAAAGGCTCCTTTCTGAGCCTTTCTCATCCTGCTAAACAATATGGGGAAAACAAAGATCTAACTATGTTAGCATTTGAAAGAGAGATAAAGAAATTATAGGAGTTAGGTGCTGTTTGGGAAATGCTTTCACCTGCTGTCTTTCATGGGGTTTTTTTTCTGCTCAGTGATACATTTTTCAGAGCAGAATTTTTGTGCTTGTAGAAGAGTGCTGTTTGTTGTGGTTCTGTTTGCTAATGATCATGGTAAGGAGCTATTCTCATAGAATATTGTCTTTTGCTACAAATCATGTAGTATTTCCTGTTTTCCTACAGCATTTGAAAGTACTTGAGCATCTGCTTTTTTCCTGTAGATCAGTTTCTCCTCTTTGTGTGAAAGTGGAACTAACACTTGTTATTTCTTGTGCTGAAGATTTTAGCTTTGCTTTTTCAAGCTGTAGTTTTTCAATAATCCATCATTGCAAAACTCCCTTCCAGATCCACCAAGTGTTTTAAATGTCTCAGCCATAGTATGTGAATTATGTTCTTCAACTTACAGAAATGCTAAACAGTACAGAACTGTGTCATTGTTTACACTGAGCGTAGTGTATAACTTATGTTAAAACATTCTCAACATGGATGTTCACAAGTGTACTGGTGGTTTAGATAACCCCCTTTGTAGTCAATGAGGAGAAAAATGCCTCTAGGTCGTGGTCAAGATCATCCTAGTGTTAGTGCCAAAAATATAACTGAAGTGTCTGTTTCTCTCCACTGTAACAAAAGTCATCTAGAAGTTGTCATTCTCTAGACATGTAAAGCTAAGTGACATTTCTATCAACCATTCCCTCAACTGTGGAAAAGGCACAGAGATAAGTGTTTGAGACTAGGGCTTACTGGGCTTTAGTAACGCTTCCATGTGTTCAATTGCTGTAGTGTTTTTAAGTTATTCTGGAAGAAGAATTGTTGGTTTTGAGAAAACAATGACTTTTATATCGGAGATAACTTTTAAATAGTAGCTATGCCTTGTTACAGCTTCTGTGTATATATATCTATATATATAGATATATCTATATATATAGATATATATACACATAGTTTGTTACTTAGAGATGTCAGAAAGAGACGGGAGCGCAAGAAAGAGAGAGAGGGAGAGATGCATTTGTGGGCAGAGGGCAGGTGAAGAAAGCCAGAGGTGCACAGTGAAACCAATTTATCAAGTAGTTTTACTGCAATTAATTACAACAAATGCAGTTTATTCTGTAGATGCTTGCCACATAACTTTTTTTTTTGCTGTGATTCATCATAAACTGTGCCTCCATCATGCCACTGTGAGAGGCACAAAGTAGAGAGTGACTTTTTTTCTGTTCCTATACAGGAGACTGGCAGAGGCTCATAATTCACCTCACTGCTTCTTATGAGGTTTTGTGGAGGTTCTTACTGTTGTCATACCTTACCTAAGATTTTGTGGAATACTACTTCTATCTGCAATATCAAAGAATTACAATAGATTCAGAGAAAATTTCTCTTTTACACTTTGATTTTTTGATGATGTGACAGAAGAATGTTATTGTCAAATGGTATACAAGCTTCTTGGAACTCTAAAAGACAAGCTCTCTGCTTAATGTGACAAAGTATCAAATGAAAGAAACTGTGGGCTGTTATTTCGTTTTCTTAAAACCTGTTTAAATTTGGCTGTGTGAATATAAAAATCTCCTAGAAGACAGAGAAAAATTTAATTAAAAAAAAAGAATTCCAATATGTGTGTATTGGACAAACAGGCATAATACCTCCAGATGTTTATAATCAAGGGATAAATGGGCCACAAACTATCAACTGTCTATACTTTACTGGCATATAAAGTTACCATACATAGATAATATGACAGTAGATTAGAATACAAGCTGTATATCTCAATGTTTTTTACATAAGGAAATTGTTTTCATTGCAATATAATTATATTATTATATAATGTAATTATATTATAGTATCCTGAAATTGAAATAGGGCTTTTTGTCTGAGAGGTTGATGTGTTTTGGGGTGTTTGTGATATGGCTTTTGTACAGGAAAATTTACCAGGTTACCTCACATAAAACCTTGAAATTAGCTGATGTTATCATTGCAGATACTACTGTCTCAAAGACTTAATTTAGAAAAGTTTTGACAAATACATACAGAAGCTCAAAGCATTTCTTTACTTCAAATATTTTACTTCTAAGAACAAGTAGTGTTGGTGGTGTTGGCCAGCTTTAAAACTACTGAAAGAAAATTAGCGAAGAAAAGTTTTCATCAAAGCAATCCTAGTGTACAAAAATGAGTTATTAATGTTTGTATGTAGTGTCGTGGCATAAACTACATGCGAGGTACCAGGATCTGTAGTGATGTTTATAACTTCCTAAGGCAGCATTCTAGGATGGCTCTCACCTTGAGCATCACAACATGGATATAGAAGTTAGATCTAGTGTCAGTGAACTGTATGAAGAGCAATCTGATAGTAGTGTAATTTCACTCTAAGGAAAATGGTACTTAGAGAAATGGTCTAGTCGTTGATAGGGCTAGGTGAAAGGCTGGACTCAATTATCATCTTAAAGGTCTCTTACAGCTGAAACAGTTCTATCATTCTATTAAAAAAACAACAACATTCAGAAGATAGTTTCCCTTCATCAAATTGAAAAACCAAAGGAAAATAAGAGCAGAAAAATTCTTAAGTTTGCTCTTAACTTACTCGGATATGTGATTACCGGAATGGGTGAGATAATGTCATTATTTAGGCAAATTTCTGACTTTAGACAGATAAAAATTCAAGGAGGCAGAAAATGTAAACACCACACTAAATAGAGACTGTTCTTTTTACTCGTGGTTAACTGATTGGAACAAGTGGAAATGAAAAGCAAGCCTAGAATTTAGTGAGCCACTGATAAAATGCCTCAATTCAAGTATGAAAAGGGCAAGAGAAAAATTCATTGGGTTAAAGAAATAATACGGAAGTGTGCTGGTACTACACAAAGAAGGGTCAATGTTCAGACAGTGCAAACTTTATTAGGAGTTTCTCACAGACTTGCAAGAATGGTTTTTATATATATGGAAAAATTGATGTAACATGTAATTGTCTTTGTTGTAATTGTATTGTAATTTATAATTTACATATCATGTTTTTAAAGAATATTCATTTTCAAATGGCATATTAATCTGCAAACCTTCTTTTGATCCCTCAGTATTCTTTAAAGAGAATCATTATGGTTGGAAAAGACCTTTAAGATTATTGCATCCAACCACTAACCTAATACTGCCAAACCCATCACTAATCTACCCCATATCCCTCAGCACCTCATCTACAGAACTTTTAAATGTCTCCAGGGATGACAACTCCACCATGTCTGTGGAGAGTCTATTCCAATGTTTAACAATCATCTCAGTGAAAAAATTCTTCTTTGTCTCCAATTTCGACCTCCTTTGGAACAACTTCTGACCAACTTCTCTTATCCTATCATTCATTACCTGGGAGAAGAGACTGACCCTTACCTCACAACCCCTCCTTTCAGGTAGATATAGAGTGATAAGGTCTCCTCAGCCTCCTCCAGAATAAACAATCTCAGCTTCCTCAGCTGTCCCTCATCAGATTTGTTCTCCAGACCCTTCACCAGCTTTGTTGCCTGTCTCTGGACGTGCTGCAGCACCTCAGTGTCTTTTTTGTAGTGAGAAGCCCAAAACTGAATACAGTATTTGGGATGCAGGCTTACCAGTTCCCAGTACAATGATATAACTGCTGACCACACTATTTCTGATACAAACCAGGACATCGTTGGCCTTCTTGGCCATCTGGGCACACTGCTGGCTTATGTTCAGCTGGTTGTCAATTAAAAACCCCGTGTCCTCTTCTGCTGGACAGCTTTCCAGCCACTCTGCCCCAAGCCTGTAGCATTGCAAGAGATTGTTGTGACCCAAGTGCAGGACTTGGTACTTGACCTTCTTGAATCTCATAAAGTGGCTCCAGCTTGTCCAGGCCCATCCAAAGAGCCTTCCTGCCCTCAACCTCAATCTACAAACCCAACCAGTCATCAGCAAACTTCCTGAGGGTGCACTTGATCCCCTCACCCATGTCACTGATAACAATGCCAAACAGGTCCCAAAACTGAGCCCTGGGAAACACCACTGGGGACCAGCTGCCAGCTAGATTTAACTGCATTTCCAACCACGCTCTGGGTCGGGCCATACAGTCAGTTTTCAACCCAACAAAGACTACATCCATCCAAGCCACAGGCAGCCAGTTTGTCCAGGAGGATGCTGTGGGAAATAGTGTCAAGTCCAGATAGACTGTATCTACAACCTATCTCTCATCCATTGAGTTCCCAAACCCTGTTCTATAAGAGTTCCCATTCAACTGCCGTCCTCCCACCGCCTGTAATCGTCTTGATTTTCTTGCTCTGTTCCAGCCCATGTTGTAAAGTGGAATACAAGTGGCTGGGAAAAAAAAGCCTGACTAGACCCTTTCCATCTACTGCTATGGCAGAGAGCACATGTAGATAGTTATTGCTCTGCTTGGAAGAAATAAAGGATATAAATGCCAAGCTGAGTGAAACCACAACACTAAGTTGTGAGATTATTATCACTCTACTGGTTTGGGGGGGTTGTTGGTTTTTTGGTTGGCTTATTTTTTGTCTTTAATGATGTGGTTTACCAATTGTACATTACTAGCAGGAACTTGGCAGTGTTGTCACTTACTGAATTCTGTGAACCTTTACATGTTATATATTTTTTTCCAAAAAATCATTTTCCTTTCCCCTCTCTAAGCTTCAGTATCTAACTTTCATTTAATTTAGAATGGAGATTTAACAAACAAGGGTCACTTACTTATAATATCTATAATCCATACAATTGCATGGAATCCATGACCCAGAGGACGGGGAGGAGTATTTTTGGTTTTAATGCTCTCTTAGAAACTATATTTCAGCCAACTAATCAAATCTGCTCTCGCTTTTCTAACATTGGAAGTGGAGAAGAGATGCTTTGCAGTAAAAAAAAAAAAAGCTTGTGAAGTGTAGTTGATGAAAATCAGTACAATACTTCTCCACGCTTCACACACATTGCCTGAGAGATCTCATCCTTCCAGAGTTCTCCGTTTGAGCTTTTTCTCTGATGTGCGGGCATGAAGCACTGGTAAAGGCTGGATTATAGCGCTTTGCTTTCTCTTGTATTCAGTAGAACTTTTCAAGGAAATAGAATCATATCCCTGTGAGTTTTCAGGAAAAATATCATTTTGATGTTGGAGTGTAGAAATCTTCTCTGACCTCAATTTTCAGAAGTGACTAATGCTTTGGGGAACTGCATTTTCTAATGCTTGAGCTGGGGTTATGTAAGGAGAATGAATGCTAACAATTAGGGAATTGACAAATCTTACATGGTCTAAACTGGTTATCTGAATGTTTAATGCCTTACAAAAAAAAGGAATACACTTCCTTCTCTCTTAATTACATAAAACAAATACTTTTTTTTTTGCACTATGAAATCTCCTCATTGCTCATGCACAAAGGTGTGTTAGCATGAGTCTGAGTAGGATTTTTTTCTTTTCTGTTCTGATTTAATTACTTCTTGTATCTTTCTCTCTTTCTGATTGATTTTATGAAAGCTACATTAAGTTTTGTAGAAAACAATCATTAGAATATGGGTAAAAATTTAGATCCACAAATGTCAGGACAATAAAAATTAGGGTGCTTGCAATCTGTCACTTTTGCTATCCTGTATAGATACACACTATTTTGTTGCTAAGGGTTGCAATGCTAAATGTACAGAGTGAGGGAGCTGATACTGGAAGAAAATCTTTTTATCTTTTGATTACTTTTGTGATTTTTGTGAGTTTTTCAACAGAAATAATTCAGAGGGTTTTTTTGTTTTGTTTTTTTGGCTAATATCATTAATTTCATTTAATTCCATTTGAGTTTGGGAAGAAAATGTAAGACACATAATTTAGAAGAGGGATAGAGATGGATGTAGAGTTTCTGTATTGTCTGAAGGAATAAAATTTGCCGGCTTTCCCTACACTGAGTGGCTTTGAGTGGTAGTCCAGCAGATGTGAAGTAGCTTTTCTAATTGTGTTTGTTGTAGCAAGTTTTTCATAGAATCATTGTGGTTGGAAAAGACCTTTAAGATCCTGGAGTCCAACCACTAAGCTCACACTGCTAAGCCCATCACTAAACTAAACCATATCCCTCAGCAACTCATCCATGCTTCTTTTAAATAGCTCCAGGGATGGTCACTCCACCATCTCCCTGGGCAGCCCATCCCAATGCTTCACAATCCTCTCAGTGAAAAAGTTCTTCCTAATGTCTAATCTAAACCGCCCCTGGTGCACCTTGAGCCCATTTCCTTTTGCCCTGTCATTTATTACTAGAGAGAGGAGATCCACTCCCACCTCACTACAGCCCCTTTTGTGGTAGTTGTAGAGGTGATGTTTAGAACTTCAAAGAAATATGTGCCAAGACAAACTATATTCTCTTACACATGTAAAACATGTAGGAATCACACTTTAAAAATGGTCTGATTTCTTCATAACATTCCTGCATTAATTTACTGAATGCTGTATAAAGTGTATAACTGTTCCAAGGAAAATGTATGACAATTTGCAATGCAAATAACTATTTAAGATAAGCAAATTTAAGATAAGCAAAGTATTCTTAAATTATTTATGTCTTCTTACTTGTTTCTGAGAATAGTTCAGAGAAAAAAATGAAATATAAATCATCAGGATTAAGGCTTGCTGATTTAGAGAGCTACAAAATCTTTAACTTTCAGTGGGTTTCATATTCAGTAGCTTTAGAAGGGCTGCTGTCCTGTAACTGAAGTTAATTTGTTGTGTATGAGAACTGACAGTCTTTTAAAGTGCGTTGTAGAAGAAAGTGGTTTACTGATGAACTATAGGTGACTTCTAAAACCAGAGTGTTGACTGTATTGGATAAAATTTATGTCAACTCTACTTGATTGAAATTTATGTTGAGAAGGATTGTTTCTTTTAAGGGTCTTTCTTTGATAATTAGCATTTCTATGTCCTTTCTTAAAAACCGGCTTAAGCAATTAGGACAAGATTTCTAAGTGTATGAAGTGTCTAAAGATGCATTGAATGCCTGGAAGGGTCACGTGCATCTGAATGTTATTGATTTGTAGAGTAACTCTTGAAACTTAATGTGGAGGGAAGAGTCTAAGTAACAATGCAGCTACCTAGCAGTTGGGCCATAGTATGACCTTAAGCACTCTGAAAGTGATGGGAACTTGCTGCTTTCAAGACATTTCTGTAACTTAGAAAAACTTTCACATTGTCTAATACACTGAAATTTTTTTTGCATCTTTGATTAAATGGCAGATTATGTCAGAGAGGAAAATCTGGATAACGAGAGAGATGCACATACCCTATGAACTTAACTCTCTCTGCCAAGGAAAACAAAAGGGATGCCACATTATATGGTCTTATTGAAAAGTTAGCTTAGTTTAAGAAGCTTTTAAATCTGACAGAAAAGTGTGGAATTCAGCTGCAAAATAGCTGACCACAAAAGCATGTTAAGATTTACCCTAGAAGGTAATTTCTTGATGTTGAATGCTGCATTCAATCTTCTTTTTTTTTTTTTTTCTAAATACATTTGTATGAAGAGCTCAAGAAGAATTTTCCTCCTCTTGAATCAATTTTATGACTGCTAAAATGATTTTTTATTGTTGGCATGAGAAAGTTTCTTCTTACTCTTGTGGATACTCTTGAGTATTCAGACAGCTAATTTGAGGTATTAAAGCCAATGACAGAAAAGTAAGTTGTATATGCTCTTCATTCTGTTTTGTGAAAACAGCTCTCTTTTGGCTGCTGGATACTAAGAGCTATAAGAAGATTTGAACTGGAAAAGACACAGAGCACACACTAGCACATCTACTACTACTAGGAGATTCTGATGGCCTACCTGAATCTTTGCACAGGGCTATCAGGGAATGCATCCTATAGGATTTAATTCTCTTCACTGACTTCAGAGAAACTGTACACAGATGCTAGTGGAAATGTTCTGAAGTAACATTCATTAAGTTGCCTTCAGTAATAAGATACTCATAATTTGCAAGTATTACAGTAAAACACCTATAAAAGCCCTGACTAAAAACACCTTTTCAGTTAAATCCTTGGTTTGAACTGATAGTGAACTGTTCATAACTTCTGTGAAACATCTTTATGTTGGTATAACCAACAGAATAAAATATAAGGGGAACTAGACAGTTACATCGAAAAATCTGTTTGTGGATGAAAATACCCAAATACATTTGAGCTGATGATGAAATTCTTCTTTTCTCGTACTATGCAATTGTTTAGATCTTTGGCTTATGACTTATATGTAAAGTGTTAGTACAATTATATTATTCCTAATTAGCATTTAAATTATTCCTAATTAGCAACACAACATCAGGTATTTTTTAACATGTGAGATTACAAGTAAATATTTACTGAACTTTCAACAATGCAATGTTACACTCTACAGTGGATATATTGTAGAATAACTGTAATCCTTTGCACACACTTAATTTAAAAATAATTGAGAATCTTCTTTCTTTCATACACTTCCTTCCTCATTCATTCGTAAATGCCTGTATATAGCTGTCTTCACATGTATAGATATGGATAGTTTTAAATTTCCTTTTGAGAACTGTGTGGGTATACTTGAGTTTGTAGTTTCCTCCTGTACAAGGTGGGCCATGGGAAAGACTGACTACACTGCAGCAGCCTTATTTATTATATCACAGCCCCTGATCCTATGAAAAGACTATGTCATGCTGCATTGTGCATGTGTATTATTTCTCAAAGAAAATCACCATTTAGAATAATTAATCATAATTAACAGCAAAGCAGGAAAAAGGTCAAAATACTAACCGTGAGGTTTTTTTCCTTCACATCAATAACACCTATTTATGATGCAGTCTGACAAAAAGTAATTTTTCAGAATGTCTGTTTTTGTAGTTTGAATCTAGCAGCAAAAGACATAAAAATGCAAATGTTACAGATTATGCTTTTCTTTGTCACCTGAAAAAAAACTGCAATCAAGGATGCAAGTGGGGCAGTGTTTATTTTCTCATCCATTAAAAATCTTAACTAGGATACGTTCGTCCTATTCCAGGTTGCAGGTTATTGAGATCTTTCTTAGTTCCTTGTATTCCGATCAGTGCTGGTGACATGTATCAGCACCACAGAGTGAAATATAGAAATGAAAATAGAATTTGAGGCCAACATGTTTGCTAAAAGCCCTGAAAGATATGTGTTTAGCAATAAACAAGAAAATAAGAGGATAGACCACAACAGGATTTTGTGCACGTCCTCCAAACATGCACTGATGTTGTTAAGCTGTATAAATGGAAATAATAAAGGGAATGGTTTTACCTCAAGGCTTGACTCCAATAACTGATAAAAAATAAGAAGAGGGAAAAAATCTGATGACCTGTGCACTGAGGACCGAGGAACTCGAGAAAAGGTTATGATTGATTTGGTCCTGGATACATTAGGAAGTCAAGCTGAATGCAAGACCATATGTGCTAGTATTCCTTGTAGATAAGAGCCAACTGGTTGCGGGCATATTTGAAAGTAAGAACTAGATGTTTTGTACTTAATGGGTCAAAGCACTCTGAAAATATTGCATCAGCTTAGTACTAGTTTAGTTACCATGCTTCTACTTGAAGGACAAAAAGTTTGATGAACGTATATAAACCAACAAATTTTCTTCTGTTCTTGAAAACTTAATGATTTTCACCACTTCCCTCTTCTTTTCTTTTTGAGTGTGTGTGTATAAAAAAAGATAAATCACTCCTGGCATAAGATTATTCCTGACTGCCCCAGGAGGTGATGGAGTCACCATGCCCAGAGGTATTTAAAAGACGCATAGATGAGGTGCTGAGGGATAGGGTTCAGTGATGGGCTTGGCACTGTGAGGTTAGTGGTTGGAATTGATGCTCTTAAGGGTCTTTTCCAACCATAATGATTCTGTGATTCTGTGAATATCCAAGTGACACAATATAGCACTTTTTTATTTATTTATTTATTTTATATACATTGTGAATATGTATAATGAAATAGTTAACGAGTAGTAAATTAGCAAGTTTCTTTTCTCTGAAAGAATACAAATGTTTAAGACTTGGCCCTACTCAGAAAACAGGGGAAGGCTGAAGGAAGTCACGTACTCATCACCTTTGCATATTTTCTGTCCTTCTATATTTGTTAGTCTAAGTTGCTGGGAAACTTAGGAACCACCAGGAACGAGATTTTAGATGGGAAAGGGTGGAATATCTAATTATGAACACTGTTGACTGGAGAACAGACATGAATTGGAATAACACTATTTGAAGTGCTTGCAACCTCCTTATGAATTGCTTCAATTATTTTTTTGTTTTCATTACTATAGAAGAGTAATTGTTTATTGCTACTGCCCTCTGTTCCAAAATACTGCATCACTCTAGAGTGCTCTGCTAAAGAGATACTTCCCCAGCATCCTAAACGTTGTGTTTTAATGAGCAGATACGTGAAGCATGCTATCATTTTTTTTTTTTCCAGATAGTTCCTTGCATATTAATGTTTCTGAGATGTCTTCTAGAACATGATTAAAACGTATTGTTTGAAAACAATGATTCTGAGACACCAAGGCAAGACAGACTAACAAAATTTAGATGAAAAGCATGAAGACAGCTTTATGGTTGTTTGATTTTACCTTAGCAGCCAATATGCCCTTGACCAGATAGTGTCTAACCATTTGGTACAAATTCTTATACTTGCTGCTCCAGTGGGTTTTGTTGAAGATACTTGCTTCTATTATATGAGTCAGCAGTGTTTATCAATTTTAATATCATGCCTCAGGAATATTGCCACTTACACTTTAATATGTCTCGGCTTGTCAATTCAAATCTCAGGGCTTTTTTTTCAATTTTAAACTCCAGGATAATTCATAAAACTATGCCTCCTGGTTTTTAGATAAATAGTTTAGGAAGATGTGGCTTTCTGTTCTTGTTCTGGACTGGTTTATTTGATGGGTTTTATTTACTATATTTAAAGGTGTAGCAATGACAAAATTCTAAATGTGAGTTTAGAAGTTCTTATTTTAATAAAAGTAGACATCTCAATTGGAAAATATTCCCATAGAATCCATTTTGTAAAGATTTAATTGTTGTTGCTGGTATGCCCTACAAATTTTTTTGTATAATCATGTTTTAAAATCATACCTTTTCTCAGCCTACTCACGTGGGAAATAATCATATTGTGCTAGAAACTAATACCTGAATTTAATTGTGCCAGTACCCCATAAAAACCCATCAGAAGAGCTCTGTTTCCCAATATGTTCACAGCCTCATGACCTCTTGATCCAACCTTCAGTGTAGAATTTTGCAGACAAAGCACTGTTAGAATTCAGGGAGTTTGCAGTGGTCTTCTCAGCTTTGCATCGCCTTCAGCAACTTGCTTTCCTTCTACTTACTTTGAAGTTCTTTGGCTGAAGACAATAAACCTTCTTCCTGCTCATCGCACTCCATATAGATAAATTAATCAAGGAACTGGCACGTTGGAAGTCTGAACTCAGTTCCTGGCGCAATGACATTATGTGGTAACAGTGTCTTCCTGTACAGGAAAACACGTTTAGTTCATTGCTTTGGCTTCTCAAAAATAGAGATAGGTTGCGTTATCCATGTCTTAAATACCACTTAGAACTTTTTGGCAAAGCAGTTTTTCATTATTTATATAAAAAGAACAACACATTAGATTGAAATAAGCAGTATCACTATTTTGTGTCACCTTTCATTCAAAAGTTGTACAAACATTTCTCTAAAAAGTCTTCAGACATATTTATGATATATCAATTCTTTACATGCATCAACTATTAGTAAAACAAAGTTGTTTTTAAACATTTGCTGTGTATTATGATATAAAGCTGGGAGTATATTAGCAGGAACGGTGTTGCCCATGTATTGCGGATACCTAAATACTACTTTTTGCTTGGTCCCTGGACCTTTCAATGTCTGGAGATTCTTCAGTGTGAAATATGGCCTCAACACGTTCCTGTTGCGGTACCTTAGCCAAACCTTGCTATCATTAAGACGGAAAATGAAGAGAAAACCCAACTTTTTCCTTTATAGAGACTTTTGTCTCACAAATGGGAAAATGCAAACTAAAATCATGCTGAATGTATACTAAATCCCAAAAGCATGCTGATAATTGAGTGTTCTGCCGATCAGTAGCTTTTGTTTGAGCCTTGATTAGGGGGAGTAGTGAGGGTGTGGTTAGGGTTTATAGTGTTTCTTGTTGTTGTTCTCTTAGCCAGCATTTTATCAGACCCAGTTTTTTCCCTGTTTTCTCATCTGTAGCCCTCACTATTTACACATTCCCAAGTTGCTATGTACACTTTTTTATTCCTGCCATGAAAGTACTTGTTCCTTTTCAGAAGTGATGTTCCTGGCACATGGATGATAATGGGTGGGTTAAAATCTTTTTCAGCTGTGAAAGAATAGTTTAGGAAGGAGGTTTGCTCTGACGTGTTGACAGCAAAGGTGGGCTCAGAGCATCTACTTTTGAAAAATAGTATTTCCAAAACATGTTGCTGCTGTACTGAGTGATAGAGAATACATACACCTCAGTTGTTGGTTATTCTGTCAGTGTATGCACGCAGACTGTAATAAGGGAAAACAGAAGGAGGCTTCATAGATTTAATTTACAGCATATGCTACAGTTGTAAAATTGTATTCTTGTTTTATGTGTTTAGTTTTCTCTAAACTGAAGTTTATGGGGGAAAAAACAAAGGAAAGAATCTCTATATATTGCTTTCCTTTATTCCAAATTTATGGCTTTAACAGTCTTCAGTGAGAAGCTGTTTATCTCAGCTCTGTGCATTTTGACGTGCTTCAATTATTTAATCTAAAGTGCTTTTGAAAGAAACACCAATTGCAATGGTGAATATTGAGAAACATAGTGTGATTTTCTATGAAAGCAGGACATTTTCTTTACTGTATGGTCTTTCTGATCTTTCAATACTTTTTTTTTTCATTAATAAAGTAAGCATTTAGGTACAATTTGTAGAAATTTAGTTTAATTCTTTTTTTAAAAAATAAAAGCAAGGAAATTAAACTTTTTTGTGGGTTTTTTGTGCTTGTGTATATATATGCATACACAAACTAATTTATTAAATATCAAGCATATATATATACACACACAGGGCTCTTACATTTACACAAGATAACCTGAGAGTTGTGCAAGTTTTAGACTTTCTCCTGCAGACATCTTCATTTTTCCATTCCACAAGCTGTGTTTTGGGTTAAAATAACAGTGTTTGGAGCATATTAATACTAGCAGAAGTTAAACAAAAGAAGGGAGCTGTGATATCTCTAAGGGTTTCTGTAATTTATAATTTCTTGTAGGTGCTTTCTATTTTCATGTGGATTTGTTGTTGTGAGAGTAGAGCTGAGACAATGAACTGCTCCATAGTTTTACACTGTGCAGGTGACAGAGGTGACAGACTTGAGCTGTGAGTAAAAGAAATTTGTGATAGCTTCTTAGAGGTGGGTTTGGGGTCACTTGCTTGTGTGTTTTTTCACAGTGCTCAGCAACTTGATAACTTTTGTTGTGTCAGAGTCAGCTCTTCCTCCTTTTTTTGTCATCTTCGTTCCACTCACGTAGCAGGAAACCATTTAAGTGATCTCTGTGATGTTTACAGTGAAGCTCAATATTGTCCTCCTTAGATACACATTGCACATTGCTTCCATAAATTGGTGTGTTCCCTCTGGGCAGATCTGTTACATCTGGGCCCACATAGAGCTGAAGAGGCTCTTTTGTATTTGTATTAAGAGTGCTATGTGGTCATTGCTGCCGTGGCTATCTGCCGTTTCACAGATAACATCACAGTCTGATGTGATGTGTGTAAATAACTCCCTGCACTGAAAACAATCCTGTTCTACTGATGCAGCCTTCCAGCTCTTTCCTCATCTTAACTACTCTGCAGTGGGGTTTTACTCCTAGAGGATAAACTTCCTTCATTATGTAACTGCTTACATTCTTGAATTTCCAATCCTTATTCATATGCCAGAAACATTTAATATATATTCAAGAAGCACTTGCACTCCTTCCTTTCTAAAGCTGTGTTTTGTTCCTCCCTCCAAACACAACATATCCTGGAAATACATTGTATTTCAAAGAGATTTAGACTTCTCATCCACTTCCTTGTCTGTTCATGCAGCACCCTGTATCACTTTTAGACACCTTTCTGACCACCGGGTAGTTCTGTTTACACTTAGAAGACCTCCACGACTGAATTTCAAATTATGATAATGGGATTTAACAGCAGCCAGCAGCTCAGCCCCACACAACCACTTATTCATTCCTCTTCCAGCAGGATGAGGAAGAGAATCAGAAGAAAACTCCTGGGTTGACATAAACAGTTTAACGGGTGAAGCGAAAGCCATGCATGCAAGGAAAGCAAAACAAGGAATTCATTCACCACTTCCCATCATCAGGCAGATTGTTCAGCCAGGGCTCCATCACATATAATTGGGAGGACAAATGCCATAACTCTGATTGCCTCTGCCCAACCTTTCCTACTCCTTCTCCCACCTTTTACTGCTGAACACAACATCACATGGTGTGGAATATCCCTTTGGTCAGCTGGGGTTATCTGTTCAATCTGTATCCCCTCCTAAAATCTTGTGCTTCCCCCAGCCTCCTTGCTGAGAAGGCGGAGTAAGAAATAGAGGAGGCCTTGATACTGTGCATGCACTGCTCAGCACTATCAACACCATTTTGGTCACAGTTCCAAAACAGCACAGTACAAGCTATTGTGAAGAACATTAACTCTATCCCTGCGAAAAACCAGTGCAGATATTTATTTTAACTCTATGACCAATAGCACAAAAGCAGTAAAGGGATGTATACTTTAACAGCAATAGATGAAATTCCATAGGATGGATAAAATTTTAAGTAGCTCCTGGTAGAGTGGTCAGTAAGAGCTGCAGCAACAGAAAGCATGTCTCTGAGCTCCCCTGCCAAGAAAATTTCTCCTACCTTGGTTCTTGGGTGCATTAGGGCTGTTAGGTTACTTCTAACTCCCCTGTACAGACCAAACACCTTGCCTATGTGTTTGTCTCTCTCCTAATCTAGTGAGTCTTTAGGACACAGTCTGAAGTGTGATGGCCTTGACATATGGTAATGTTTTACCACATAGTAAAGCCAGTGTTTTGTGATACTGCTATTCCACTGTGTTCCTTTGTGATTTACCTAGAGAGGTTCAGGCTGCCCATTTTAATGGTCTAAGTACGTCTAAGTGGCTTCTGACCTTCTGTTCTTGACTGCCTGTGCATGTATCACAATCAGGCGTAAATGAACTGTGACTGTCGGTAGCAACATGGCATTTTTTTAGTAGCAATGTGTAGCCCAGGTGATGGCTAATCAGACCCGCAGCCTGTTTTACTCCTGTAGATCAGTGCAGTTAGCTGTAGCTATGAATTTTGATCAGAGTAAACACCGAGGGCTCATTTGTTATTGAGATAGGTGAGGGCATGGCAACAGGCAACGATGGAGGAAAGCAGGTCTGTGTGCTGCTAAGAAATGAGACAGTCAGATAATGTTACGCTTCACAAGTTTTCAGACACGAAATACAGTGTGAGGGTTTACAAGGATGGTATATAGCAAGTACCTGGCATTATCTGGTAGCACTTGGAATGTGTTCGTACCGGGCAACTTAAGTGCCTGTGCCTACACTATTCAAATAAATCTTTTAGGCAATGTCTTTAATAAAAACTAGAGAAAAATGAAAATGCTTTCAATAAAAGGCTTTTGTAGACTGCCTGTAGGTGCACCCTCTCTACAGCTGTTAGCATATATCAAAAGAGTATGTGTTAAAATTGGCTTCACCAAAGGGAAATAGCATCTGACGTTAGTTAGACGTTTTAAATTTTGCTTCTCTGTAACATTTCCTTTGATTTCTCTTCTCAGTCCTGATTACATGATCTTGGGATTGTACAAATTCTGTTGTTCTATTTAGGATGTTGGCAGGGTCTATCAAAAGCAAGGGAGCTTGTCTTTCCATCCTTTTGTCATATATATCTTATACGTTCGCTTATAGTTTAAATATGCTAAAGAAAGGCACGTGGGGACAAGTGGGACTGCATTTGAAACATTAATAACAGTCAAGATTTTGGTTACATTGCTAATTAGTAAGCTCCTAAATATTTCAGGAAGAAATATTTTGCAACTAGGACCTTTGGTTTCTCACCTTCTAGAAGCTCTCACTTTCACAGCAAAGGACTTCTTGTGATACTTAGCTTTAAGAAATATTGAGATAATTGGAAAAGATACTATTTGTTCACTGTTGGCACTGTACAGTATTTCTAAGTCCCAGTCAACTAATATATGGCTACATTTTAACAAAATGTTGGCCTTGCGAGCTTGCATCCAGCTCTTTGATCTGTAAGAATTATCACGTGCTGTTCCCCGTTTCCTCTACTCCCCAAAAGCCACTGCCTCATGTAGTACTGAAGATTCTTAGTGCTAAACAGAGAGCTGATGCTATTGACTGTAGATCATCTGCCTTGTTTGTTCTCGTAGTGAGAATGTTGACTCCTCATATGTACCATTTTGATGCCTCCAGTTACATAACTTCCTTGGGTATGTGTGTAGAAGTTTGCAAAGACATGTTCATTGCGGTTTGTACATCACTCAGATTTTGCCATGACTGAACAGTACAAAATTAACCATGTCAAATTTAACAATTCTGTCAAGATTTTGTTGGGGTGCCATAAATACAATTTGGGCTAACGGTTTGACAAAGATAAAGCCTGACTGTCCATTAAGCAGGTGCTACATGGAGATGAACATTTCATCACCAACGTTTCAAGATCAATACTTTTAACATTGTGAAAAAGTTTTATTTATGTGGTATTTATTTTGAGTTTTGTATTTACAGGTATTAACAGGTCATTTAGGTGCCAAGATACCAGATGCAGAGAGTTTACAAAGTTATGTTCAATAACTTCTGGAAGGCTTGTCAGTGAAAATAGTTTTTATTTTAAAGAAGATACATATAACTAGATTTCTCAAAAGCAGGCAATGGATTTTAGGATTAGCGCTGATATGGTGTTTCTGTAGCATGGTTTTATGAATCAGGCATCAAGTAGTGACCAACTTTATATTGAAAGAGATTCATCAAAATGAATTCTATTCACAATGGCACTGAGTGAATTCTGAGCTGAGAAAACAAAATAGATATATTCAGTTTTACTGGAAGTACTTTTTGCATATTTTTATGAAAGAATTGCAAAAATAAGCCAGAACTATAATGCAAAAGCCTTTTTTTATAAAATGTTCTACTGTTTTACTAAAATAATGAAGACATCCCACCCCAAACTTTACAAATTACTTTATAAAATAATAAGCAACAAGAATTGTTCTGGGAAACACATTCTCACATTTTATGCGGTGTGTGTTCTAGAAACTGGGCTTCTGACAATTTTTTCAGTGTCAGAGGGGATATAGTTCTCAAAATGTTATCAAATTGTATTTTATGCAGCATTTTGTTTCAGATTTTCTTTTTTGGCTTTGGTTTGGTTTGGTTTTTTTTGAGAACACAGTGCCCTCGCCACTGAGATAGTACATGCAATAACTACATTATTTTAAATCTCACTTAACAAGGCATCAGAGGCTGAACTGACATTACCTCCAGTGGCTGATTACATTTCCCGCTGGTGGATTACTGTCAGGAGAGAGGGAAGAAACTCTTGGTGGGACAGACAGAATCTACTGATATGTTCTGTTGTAATTAATGCAGAATTTATAGCAGAAAATCCAGACTGTCAGTGATGCATTCAGTAACTCCTGCCAAGGCCTCTTTATCAATAATGCTTATCTTTGGAAGGGGCGTAGTTAATTTCTTCAGTAGTCCATAAATTATTACAGAACGTGCAAACCTGCTATAAAATCAATACGACTAATTGTAAATTAATAGATTTCTAAGTGTGAAGGAGTGTGTAATAATGTAAATGAGTCCTTGAATGAACATACCAGTTCTGGTGTCAGAGGTGGGAGCTTCCCACTGTTTTATGTGACATCTTCAAGTGTAAACACATTTCTTTTCCTTTCCCCAACTGATTTAGCCTGCTACCGTAGCAAGTAACATTTCCATTAGCCTCCTACCGTTAAATCGTGGAGGAACTATAATCACAAAAACATCCACCATGCAAGCAAACTAATAGAGCAGCAACTGTGGTCATAGCTTATCTCCATCTTACAGGCATTTTTTGTGAGTTCACCACAGTCAGTGCATAAACAAATCCCTTTAAACTGAATCTAATGAAAGAGAATAAAAAATGGATGGTTACAATACAAAATAAGGGTTTATAGATTTTCTTGAGTGCAGTTGCTAGAAAGAAAAATACTGTTTGTTTTGTTTTCCTTATGTGCAGTACTTAGCAAGACAAAGTCCTATGTGTTGATGTGTAGACTGCTCAGGACTGAAGTGGCAGAAGAGGAACTATCCTTCACGATACTTCAGATTTTATTTAACATAAAACATATGTAGATGCTGCCAGGTTTAGCTGTGTTACAGGCAGCAGAACAGAAACAATTTTATGGCAAGAAAAGCTTTCCTATTTATTGCTTGTACTATTTTCATTCTGAGCTAAACCAAACTGTGTTTGCCTTTGTGCAATATCTGTAACTTTCTGTGATTTAGCTTTCTTCTTAACAAGATTTAACTAAGATAGCTTTCATTGCAGAGCATACTAAGCTTTTGTTTGTATAAAATCTGTTTGATAAAGCACATAGACTCTGAAGCAAGGTTAACACACAAGTTTTTCTCATCTGGGATTTCAAGGTGTCCTTATCTTCCTCTGAGACTGAAGTCTGGAAACTTGGCAGAAAGTCATTCGTGCCAAAGGCTTATCTTGCAGCACAGCTTCTTTCTTCTGGATCTAGCTATACCTGTTCGTATTAATGAATTTGACAATAGCACCTTTAGTACCCATGCGCTGTGGATTTGGTTTATGTTTTGGGGTTTTTTTAACAGTGGAATCATGAATAGGATGATGATGATACCAGATCTTATAAAGAGCAGTCTATATATTAAATATATGCAGTAATAGTACATTTTACCTAGGAGTAATATACACAGTGTGTCATAGTCTGAAAGGAAGACAGTGCCTTACTAAGCTTTATAATGAACTGCTAGAAGTAAAATATGTAGAAAGTAGATCCTTTTTGGCTCTATTAATTTCCCTTTTTTTAATTAAAAGTGAAATATGGGATTTTTCTAACAGCATGTTAGGTGACCTAACAGTGGAGTGACGTGGAGGTAGAAAGCATGGCTTGCTGTGCGGCACTGCGCAAGGGTAGCAGCAGCAGCAGAACTGTAAGGTAATTCCTAACCTTATCAGATTCCACCCAATCATTCTGACAGGTGCTCGAGTAAACATTTTGGTAGCTCTTTCCAGGGTTGCTGCTTGCAGTTTAGTGACTCTTAATGCTTATATACCTTTGTTAAAAAGGCAACTGTTCTGGGTTTCTGACTATCATGTAGCAGTAAGACAGTGGCAGAAATAAGAGGTACCTTAGAAAGAGTATCTGACCTGAATTCAGTGTCTTCCGTCCTGGTTTGTCAAATGTATCCTGACCATGAATTTTCTTATTCAAATATGAGCATTTGTGTAGGGCCTATTTTGAGTCCTTCCCTGCAAATGTCTTTTTGAGTGAAAAGATACAGAAAAGCAATGTCTTAGCTATGAGTAATATGCAAGCATTAAGTAAATATTGAAGGGAAATGTATTTCTCAAAGGTCTTTGTTCAATGGGCAGTTACATGAGTTTTAGGAAAAATGAGAGTCAACCAAAAGAATTACATAGATTGATAGAGGTTGATCTTGGTGTTGTGTCATCCCCATTATGTGGTATGCACTCCCTTGGGATTAAGAAATGGGGTAGAGTGTGAAATCTGCTGAATGCTGGGTATGAGTAGAAAATATCTCCTTAACAGGCTTTCAGAGTTTCTTACTTAAATGCACATATCATGCCAGCAAATTTAGAAAAGGAGCAGTGCAGTTCAAAGGTGGTAACTTTCAGGCACTATCTCATTTCAGGTTTCACTAAATTCATCTTTATTATCACAATTTTTGCTTACAAAGCTAATGAATTCTGGAGGTCTTCTAATCTAACATCACTCCATTTACTAAGAACTATTTTATGCATACTGGATTAAATAGTATACCAATTGTGTAGTTCTTGATTTTATAGTAATGTATGAATTCAGTTTTCACTTGCCCTTCAGTAAGGCCGCTAAAAGCAAATCAACCCGTTCAACAGGGGTGGAGCTGCTTCAGGTGTACCTTGACTGAGTGGTACATTGGCTGTTGCTCCATGCAGAAGGATTAGGTCCCAACACAGCTTCAGGAAGGAGGGAGCTAGTGAGCTTGGGGTGGGGGGCTAGCCCTCTGCTCAGGGAATTTCCCAGAGTATCTGTTTTATCCATCCCTGCCAGATAAGGTTTGTCTTTCCACCTCAATTCCTCCTGTCACCCTAAATTGTATATCCCTTTTCCAGTGTTGTGAATTTCTGCAGTGTTTTGGTTAAGAGAAATGTTAATGATGATGTGTACTGATTGCTGGTTGTAGCACATATGCAGACTCCTGTATTTTTTTTTTAACTCCTGCAAAACATCTCTTACCTCTTGTGTTGTGGGAAGAAGAAGAAAAATGAAATTCAAAACTGAATGAAGGAAAACTTTTCCTTCCCTGAATGCTGAGGGACATAGTTTAGTGGTAGGCAACGGAGGGTTAGATTAGTGGTTGGTCTTTTCCAACTGAAACAATTCTAGGATTCTAAATGTCAGATCTGTAACATAGGTTTCCTGATACATGATTTTAATCTTTTTTTTGTTTTTATTTTAGGTAAGTGGAAGCTTTCCATTCATGACTTGGGGATGCATTTAAAGGCTGTGGTAAGTGCTCTCCATCACATTAATATAGGGATCAGCTGTGTATAAATTAACACCGTAAACTGGCTTCCCAAGTGGCAGTGAGTGATTTCTAGAAGGCTGTGTTTGTATACAGTCCACGTGCTGCTTTTCTTACACAAGCTGCTGGACTTTTTGAGTACAGCACATGATCTGTCTTGTGTGGAGGTGTACAGCTTGCGTGCAGGTATGAAGATTTTTATCCGTGGCTGTGGTTTAGCATTAGCTTGTTTTGTTCTGCTTGGTCTTACAAAACAGAAGTTTGTTAGCGTGATTTACCTGTGTTTCTGATTTGGCTACTTGCCCTCCAAATTTTGTGTGTTCTGTTATGGTAATAAATGTTGGGTTTCTTCTCCTCCTTCAGCTTTATTTCACACTGCTTTGTAATAGTATAGCTCCTGTTTTTAGTGACTTGGACTTAATGCTTTATGCATTTTTTGAATTGCAGATAAATTTATAAATTGCATGTGTGTATGAAAAAAAGCAAACAAAAAACCCCAAAAAACCAATACCTAGCCATGAGTTCTTTCAAAAACCGAATACTTGACTTTTCTTTTATGCACTACCTCGTCCTCATAATTCAGGTGAAAGGAAAGGACAGACTGGTTTTTAGGACCTTGTTTTTTATATGGTAAAGGGAGAACTTGGGGCAAGGAAATTCCACAGGTTTGTTTGCCTAAGCAGGTTTATGATGAATGAGGGGGTGGACTGCAGGAGAGAGGAACCTTCTTTTCTGTTTTTGGCACTGAACTGAGAACAGCAATATGCGTGTATTACTCCTGTTGAAAGGACTGTGGTCTCACATTCTAGCATTGATTATTCAGTTATGGATTTGAAATTAAATGTTGTGACTTTGTTTTATTTTTGGTTTCTTTTGGAGAGGATTATGGGTTTTATGACTGGAAATCTGTGTGGATTTTGTTTAAATATTAGGTTAACGAATGCATTATTATGACAGTAGCATTTTTAGCATATCCAGCCCGCTTAGGCTTTGCCAACAACATTATTTATATTGATGGTATTTTTGGATGCAGGTAAAAAGGTTGTGCTAGTGTAGACTAGCTCTTCATTAAAATGGCTTTTTTTTTTCTTCCTGTGTTTTTTTTTAAAGACACGACTTGTACACTATAGCATACATTTGTGCAGCTATAACATAAAAGGATAGTTCACATTTTTAACCACATGAGGTTGACTAATTTGTTGTGTGAATTCACTTTTGTTGCTTCATGAATAAGATGAAAAAAACCTGAAATAACCACTTAAAATTTAATATTAAAATGATGGAACTACAATATGTCTTGTTTCAGAATGACCATGTCTTGGAACAGTCCATCTTCACTAACATAGCTATTTTCTGTGGAAAAAAAAAAATATCATTGTATAGTTAAGTTTGTACTTGTAAAATTCAGGTTTTACTCAAGGAATTTGTGAATTAGCTGGAAGATACCCAGTTGTGCTTTGTTTTTATTTTTTGTTTGGTGTTTTTTTTCTTGCTTGAAGGTAAACTACTTACTCAATACTATATCTAGATTAAAATTGAATATATGGGGTTTTTTTTAAAAGGCTATGTATTATTACAACTGCAGAACTAATACTGGGGTAAAGGAGAAGCTAATACAGCAGATAAAGTCACAATATGTGTGTCATATACATATATGAACCTCTTATTTAGAGATGTTGTCCAATGATTTAAAATTCTTAATTGCTTAATGGAAGGTGTTTAGTTTGTTTTAGTTTTTAAATGCCTGAACGTTTGACAAACAGAATTCTCAAGTCAGTTGTATTAACATGTTTGGGGGTTTCTTTTATAAGATTCAGTGACCTAATTAAGAATGTTTACTTCTTGTTTCAAAAATTTTGAATTTGGAATGCAAAAATACTTCTTTGCTTCAAATGTAATTTCCTCTTTTTTTTTTTTTTTAAAGAACACTCAATAAAATATCTGATTTGTATTTTGAGGCCTTGCCAAAAAAAAAGGATTACTGTATATGACTCTGTGTGTGTATGTATAACGTTGTCCAAAGAGGCAGGTAGAAAAAGTCAAATAACTAAACCAAAAATCCAGTCACTCATTACCAAAACAAATAGTATTGCCTGGTGATGTAGAGTAGAAAAATGAGTACTGTAGGAAGTACAAAATGTCCAAATAGAAGAATACTTCGTGACGAAGTTGAAAGAACAAACTCCTAGAAATTGTCATCCTTATTGCTTTAGTTGAGTATTGGCTGTGTGCTTAGAAAGACCAGAAAGTACGCTACTAGTGATCCTCATTTTAATGGGTGAAGGAAGCTCTGTGTGCGTGTGTGTGTGTGTGTAACGTTACATACTAACATCTCCTGATGAGTGGCCAGTGTTCTATGTGTGAAGAAAACTGCATGCTTGAGAACATAGTTATATCAATGTCAAGCTTAGCTACATGTATAAATTTTTTTAGCTTTTAAGTTTTATCTCCTTGGTGAGTAGAAACTGAAATTCTGGCAGATTATTTTTTTTTTTTCTTGAAATGTACTGAAAACAGCAGATTTTTCCTTTAGATATCACACTGAGGTCCATGCCTCATGCTGTTTCCAACCCTCTTACAGTTTTCTATTAAAGAAACAGGACTAGAAAGATCAGAAAAATGATATGGTGAAGGTTAGTTTTTGTGCTTGTGTAGGATTTTTTTTATACTTGTGCTTCTAACTCTTAAGAATGACAAAGGCAAGCAGATCAGATGTTTGAAGAGCTACCTCAAGGGAGGATGGTAGAGCAAATCACACCAGTATCAGTGCAAGCTGTGCTCTGGCTTTTTGTGACCCTATCTAGTCCAACAGCTTGACAGCTGCACCTCATTTCAAGTGTTAGTGGTATACTAACTTTTTCTTTTGCATTTGATTTGAGGGAGCTGATTCTTGATACCTGAAGTTCTTCACTGAAAACTCTGCAGTTAAGAATTTGTCATCGGGGGTTTTTTTGGTAGTTGTTTTTAAATACTGCTTCCTATTGGTGATAATTCTCACTTCTTTTCAACATCATTGTATATGAAGCTTTTTTTTTTTTTTTCCAGTGGTGATAGATATTCTTAGTTTGCATTTGTACTTCAGCAACCCTCAAAATGTTAAGAACCACACTTGGGATTAATGCAGATATTCAAAATTTTCAGATTCATTTTACAACTCGGGTTGCTTTCAGATTTCTGTAGAGATGTCTTTAATAGCTCTTAAATCCACCACAATTCACAACAAACAGTTCAATTAGCCTGCCTTTGCAGGGTTTTGGGGTCATCATTATTTTAGGTTGTAAATGTTTCTAGTGTCCCTTTTCCATATTCAGTCAAACAAAACTCTTTTTCTAAAACTTGTTGCTTAACAGCATCTATTACCATATTTCTTGTTTTCTTGCATTAATAGCTAAGTGAAATGCTACAGTAAAGACATTAAAACATCAAAAGAAGCAGCTGTGCCTTTTTCTGCTGATCAAAGAAGACACAAAATGTAAAATTAGACTATGAAAAACTTGTAAACACTAAAAATCTTATGTTTCAAAATAGCTAGTCAAAGTAACAGAGCAAGTAATAAATGTTGGATTTAGTGTTCATAATAATCACTTTAGACCTGTAAAGTTTGCTATGTAAGTGTGGGAGGGGAAAGCATTTCCAAACAGCTCAGCAGGTTACTTCAGCTGAATATGATTTTGAGGTATGCCTGCAGTGCACATATTCCTAGGTGAATGAAGGTTATAATAAAATTTCTCTATCTGGCTAAGGGATAACATTCCTATCCTTTGAAATATTTGATTCAAGAAAGGGCTTTAAGTTTTTATCTTAAAGCATAAATCACTGCATTTCAAGATGTTTGATTAACAGGAATGAAGCAAAAAAGATCTCAGCCTTCTGACAGTAAAGAAAACCCAAAACAAACCACCTTGTCTTGCTTTAGGAACAGATGTGCAATTTGCAATGACAGATTGCTTCTAATAAATTTACTTCTACTGCATTAATCTGTTAACTAACATTTAACTTTGCTTTTCATGACTATACCATTGAGATTTTCCTAAGCAGCCTTATTTCTACAGCAAGCTGGTTATGTTCTCTGTCAAAGAAACATCAATTCCACTGAGAAAGACCCAGTGTCTTTCATTGAACTAAACCACTAAGAAAATAATCTAAAAGTTTTGAAACTGTGTCCATGTGAATAAACGTGTATGTGTATGTGAAAACATGTATTTAATAAAGGAAGTTTATAGTAACAATCTGGCTAGATTACACTTTTCAATTTACGGTGATCAAACCAACATTACTTTTCTGATTTTGCTCACAGACGTTTTGTATTGTATGGTGATCTGTTGCAGTCCACGACCTTACCTTTACCTTACCCCATTTTGTGTGAGATTAGTCCAAATTGCATTCCATAAAGCAAAAAGCATATTTGTGGCACTAATTCAGCAGTCCAGTCTGGAGGGATTGTGGTCAGAAGCTTATCACTGTAGTTTTTAGTCTGTTAGACAAAAAAACCTTAATAAACTTGTAGCTTCAGCTTTTTGTGCATGTCTTTGGTTTCTTCATTTGGAAAGTAAGGGGTGAATTTGTAGGACAATAAACAGTGTAGTCTTGGAAGATGCAAGCAATCCTCCATAGCAGGGTTTATTTCTTTATGCTAGATTGAGTAGAACCACTTTGGGCAGCAATAATAGTGAACTTCTGTGTGAGACAGTTTCAGAGTACTTGTTACACTTGATTTGCTCATTTGTACCCTTGTACAAACCCAAGGTGCAGTAAGTTAGAGGTCGTATAGTCTTGTTAAATTGGAGTGCTGAGATTTGACTGAGATCCTGTTGAGAGCACTTACCTCAATGTTTACCTGTCCTTATTTATGTCAGTCAAAGCAGGAATGCTTTATTTATGTCAGTGAAACTTAGGATCTACTGGTTTATATGTTAATGGGACAGTCAGCTAGCCTTAAACATTTTATGAAGCCTTGAAAATATCTTTATATTTTTGTGCTTTTTCCATTAGCTAGTGAAGATAACCTGCAAGTCAGATTATGTGGTGTTCTGTAGTGAAATTGGACGTTTAAGAAAGAATCATAATATTGTTTATGGAACAGAATAACTCCAGAGTCTTTCACCACTGTGAATGTGCAAAATGTAACAATCATAAGTATGGTTGCAATATAAGTATTGATCTATGCATTTTACAACCACTTTTTTTTTTAAACAAAGTGGAATTTATGAACTGCAGCTGAGACACTTTTTGTCTTTGAAAATTATTTATTAAGTATTTAAGTGAAACATTTGTTATTTTACAATTATTATTTGAATGAGTGCTTCCTAATTATATGAAATATCTGTTTTCCTCAGGGTTTGCCTGACAGGAAACAGTAAAATGCTATTTAATAGCTTGTTTGTAATGGCTTTTTTTTTTTTCTTTGTCAGCTGTGAGGATTTCTCTCCTGTTTTTCTGTATTCAGAGCTTAATTTTTCCTATATGGAAAAGACATGGGGAAGGAAGCTTGTAAATATCTGTAACACCCTTGGAATGTAGTGACAGCAGCAGTGTTTGCAATAACCTTTATTTACAAATGTAATTAAGAACTGAAAGGATAACCTTAAAATAAAATCATGGGGGAGCATCTTATGCATGGTAAAATCTGCTCCTTCATTACTGCACACTTTCAGCACTCATTTACATTATTATTTCCCGAAGTCCCTGCAACTGTTAAATTATGCAAATCAAGTTACCATAATATTCAGTGCCAAAATGTTTTATTTAATAGCAGTCATTAATTTATTTCCCTAATCGAATCCACTAGGAAATAATTTTAAACGTATCATTTTGTTTTAAATAGGTCCCAGTTCAGCAGAACGAAAACCTGTTGGGCCTTACAATCATGGGTTTTTTTCAACACGTACGTGATGATGTAGTGGTGATGCTCCTCTCTTTTTCCTCCCATTTACTCAGTAATTTTGCATAATGGCAGAAATGAAACAACATATTTAAACATGACATAAGCAGGTATTGTATAATACAGTGAATAATCGCTATTGTTAATGCTTCAACTTAAAGCAGAGCATTGTAAGAAAGAGAAGTGTTGAAGCAGACCTGAGAGAACTAGGGTAGCACCTCTGAGAGATGGTGAAAGCAATGCTAATGAGATTTAAAAAGAAGATAAATTCTTGCATAGCTCCGGGTCTCTGATTCACGTGATCTTTAGGATAGAACACAAGGACATCCTGAAAGCTGCAGTGAGGTAAGTTCAAGCAGATCTCCCCAGGAAAGTGATTTATTTTCATTTTCTTTCTTCTTTCGCCTAAGTCTTTGAGGCAGGTGGTTTGTCTCACAATGAGCACAAGAAGACAATGAGCACAAGAAGGAGCATGTCTATGGTGGAGTTAACATACTGAAAATACTACTTGACATACACAGAATTTTGTTTTTTTCACAGGAAGCTATTGTATTTGAAATCCTGATTTTTTAGGTATAAAAAGATAAGCTTTATATGCACAGATTTATAAGCAAACACTAGGTGCTGGATAGATTTTCATTCCACTGAACTCTAAAGCTTTGTGCCCACCCCCCCACACCCAGCTCATCCCAATACTCTTGTGCAGCTGTGGCAGGAAATTAAATTCAGTACAGGACTGGAGATTGCAATCATCTTTCCTCCTGTATCTGACACGTTTTTACCTTGTTTTGTTGCAAGGCAGTTCTGGCAATGTGTTGAAAATGTGAGCAAAATATTTTTTGCAGGGACAAATAAGGTTAACTTTGCACTGTTTAAAAGCCACAGGGAGCAGAATATCCTGTTGTCTTTGAGAATGTGCAAATGAGATTCTTGTCTAATTGAAAAATGGGACATTTCTGGGTTAATTGCTGGAAATGACCAATTATCCAAACACCTTCAATAATAGAAACACCACTAGCCCTCTGCTGTCTTCCGTCAAAGAAGCTATCATCTTTAATCTGTAGCACATTTACCAGAAAACTACATGATTTTTATTATTCATCTTTGTAAATAACTGTCAGATTGTTACCCAACTGCCTTATTTGCCTTTTGAAATTAGATGGGCCAACAGTTCTGATAACAGCGCATTGCCTCAAGCCTGTCAGTGCCTGTCTTAGGGACAAGCTAAAGGTCCTTAAGCACATGAAGTGATGTGAATAAAGAAGTAGGTAGTCATCACCTCGTATCTTCCCACTATGCAATTTTAGCCAGCCAGTGAACAGGATAATTCCTTCCATATCCATTCTTCCTTCTTGGCTTTGCTTCTAGAAGTGTTGTTGTAGGACGCAGAAAAAATAAAAGGAGTGGACAACCTGTCCATTGTTCATATGGGGTGAAGGGCAGAACAAGGCTTGCTTTGGTCTCATCATGCTTTCTCTCTCTCCCTCTCCAGCCCCACTTCTTCAGATAGGGTTTGGGAAGATCTGGCAACAAGGAAGAACATTACTAGCTTTCATCTTTAAAGCATCTATAAGTGCCTGTAAGATTCTGTATACCCTTATTTAATATGTTTTTCACGCAACACCAACATAAAATAAGTAACATGATGGAGTGTATTTGTGTTTTTTCTGTGTGATGGTGCCTACCTCAGTTCACTTTGTCTCTTGGTATGAAAAATATCAGGATTTTAAATGACCTACTTATTCTTCTAATGTCTTTTGATAATTCTGCTTGTTTCTTTGATTTGAAAACTAGGAAGTTCTTAATACTGAATAAATGATTATTTTTGTACTCAAGACGTGTTTTTTTAATGCTTTTTTTCTGAACCAATAAAAAATTAAAAACAAGAACAGCACATAGATATTAACACTAGCCAAAATAATAATGGCCTTTGACTAATCTCACCATACATAGATGGTATATTGTGACAGAATGAAATATTCCATTTATTTTAAACTAAAGTAAAACAATAAAAAAGGCAGCATGCAAAATTGCTGACAATCAACTCTTTATCCCTTCTTCTTGACTTCGTTCTTGGCAGGTTTCCCATGTGTGATTATATATTCCTGCATTCTCAAGATAAAAAGCTCTCTGCTGAATCTCAATGACAAGGAGAAGTCTCAGCAGGTTTATTCTTCAGTGATCTGACCTTTCCTCTGTCAACTTGTTTACTTAAACAGTTCTGCATCTCTGATTCAACCTACAGCTTACTGAAGAGCAAGCAGCAAAACTTTTGAGTCTGCCTCTCTACTTCTGTGGTCTGTAATAACTGTTGCAGAATAATAGTTTGGAAGATTAAAGGAAGGAATGGGGTTTTTTTATTTCTTTGGCGCTCAAGGTCTTAGGCTTGGGATTTTGTTGGCACATTGAGCTATATTGGTATGCTATTTGCCTCACTACTGTGTCAGATATTAATCAATTAAAATTGAGGCAACCAGCTGCTAACACTTCACTCTGTGTAGATGCAACAGGAGGTAAAATGCCAGCTCGTCAGTCCTAGGCTTTTTCCAGTTTTCTGGTCGAATTTCTTCAGGATGATCTAGGAATACTTTTACAAACTCACCAGTGAGGGAAGCATGGCTGTCAGCTTGAGGAATGAGGGAAGCCTCTGTCAAACTTCCCAAACTCCTCAGTCACTCACTTATTTCTAAAAGTGAAGCTCAGGCTGACAATACTTTTCATCTAGGTCCCATTTCCCCCTAGCCATGCTGTTATCTGTTTTCAGTGACTAGACTCAGCTAAACTGAGTCTACCTACCCCTCTCACTTTCTGTGAGCACACATCATTTTTATTGTTTTGCTGGTCATGGAAAATGTTGTAGGTATTGGGCTTTTTTTAAACATAACAATATAGTAGAGGCTGAACTGGTACATATAAGAGTTAGGGTTTGTTTGGTTGGTTTTTTTTTTAATCTAACAAAACCTTCTTAGCTGAAGACTTTGAAAAGCTCAGACAGCATATCTCCTTTCATTAGGATGCTTATTCTTGTCGTGTATTGCAGCATGTCCTACAAAGCAATCCTGACTTTTCTTCCCTCTTTCTTTTGGGATTTAATTATTCTGATGCGTTTGGTTGGGTTTGTTTGGGTTGGTTTTTTTTAAGGTAATTGGACCCTGACTTAGAAGTTATTTAGAGAAATGTGCATGAATGGACTGTCACTTTGTCATCTTTTATCACTATCCCTAGACTGCTCCTTGACCATATTTCTTTCTAGAAGAGCGTCTCTCTCTGCTCATGACTCGGAAGGATGCTTGGGGACCTTTCTGTTGTCTAGAAAGTGCAGGGCTCTCTGAGAGTGTCTGGGGTGGAAAGGTAGGCTTGTCTACCAGCACTCAGTGAAGACAGCTAGTAGAGAGAATTTTTGATTTTTTTCAGTAATTCAGAAATTATTTCCCTGTTCATTTGCTACACATGTTACCAATTAGCATCATGTACAAATAATGTGTTGGTTACTCATTAAATTCTTTAAGTTATTTATATGACCAATTTCTGTGGCTTTCAGTATGGAAAACTTGAATAAATTTTGTGAAGATGTGAGTGGCTTCTCAAACTTCCCAAACACCTACAACCAGTTTGCACTTAACTTCATCTCCTTGATAGCCATCTGCTTGATGCTGCATATTCTCACATGTAAAAAATGGATAAGGGAGCTTAAAGTATGTTGCAGATTGGTTGCTTACAAGTTATTTCCATAAGAAGATGGTGGCTAAGAGCTTTCTTTTTCTTTTTTTTTTTTTCCCAAGCATGTGATAAAAAGCACGTGAAGGTGCAAATGAAGATGAATACTTGAGGTTTTTACTGTGCATTTGTACTAGCAACTTTTGCTGTTCTGTATCTTGCTTTATCAATCATCATCATCAGAGACGTTTGTCTGTCTACTTCTGGAAGAAGATCGTTGTTCAGAATGCTCAAAGGATCAATGTTAGCAATGTTTAGTGTCCTTTAATGACACCAGTTTCAAATGCCAACTTGGAAGACATTGATACCTGTTAACAGTCTTTGGGGCTATCCACTTGAAATTTTAAAGTGATTCAGGACTTTCACATTTCATCAAGTCCATAGTTTTATTGCTGCTATTCAAAGAAATGTATACTCTCTTCCTGTAATAAATCATATAAATTTGCAATTTTGGCTTTTTTTTTTTTTTTTTTTAGTAAGCTGGAATCTTGTGTAACTGATAAGACAATGGATATAAAAAGAATACTGACTGAAAAGGATTAAGATATCTAAGCAAACGTATTCTGAGTGAATAAGTGATAGGGCTATACCTGCCTTCATGCAGAAACTCATCTATTAGATATCTGTTTGTCTTTGTCACATGACCTAGAATAAATCTTGAAACTGCTGCCTCTTCCAATTTCAGTGAAGATTTAGTCCTAAAAAAGTTTCTTGTGAATGCATTTCCTGAATGAGGGTGAAACCCGACTGGTTTTTGCTTGCCACAAAAAGAGATAAGAAAATGTAAAAAGACATCTCAAAAAGAGATGAGAACTTGTATTTTTGTAGGATTAAAATGTACAAGATTGTCATCCTTTTTCTGACAAATTTAACTTGTAATTTTTCAATTATTAATAATAGATCCATATTTTTAATAAAGTGAAACTATGTTGACTTAGGGAAGTGATCTGAAATTAAATATTTTTTGAAGGTTAATGAGCAATGCGTTCTTAAATTAATCTGAAGACTATTAAGAATACATTTTCTAAATAACAAATATGTTTCCTGTAATTGGCGACCTGATCTAGGTGAACCTGCTTCTGCAGGGGGTTGGACATGATGGTCTCTGGAGGTCCCTTTCAACCCTACCATTCTATGTTTTTATGATTCTAATTATGTAGTGAATTTTATGTGATAAAAGATCAAAGTCCTAATTCTGATCTTAGGGGCCTGTGTAAGATTCCTGACCCTGGAAAATAGCAGAGCCCTTTTGACACTGAATGTGAACAAGTGAATGATACTGGTAAGCAGTAATACAACAAATTGAAGATATTGGAAAGCATGTACACTAATGATTTGGGTATTACTTCATTTTTTTTTCATAAAAGTTCTGGAAACTGCTTGACAGGCTTATAAACTTTATTGTTGAGGGAAATACTCTCACCAACAAAAATGCAACAACAGCTAGAATGAATATCTGTTTACATTCCGAGTTGTGTAGAAGTTGTATAAAAGCCGTGTATTCGTTCAGCCTGACTTCTGCCTAGCTACCCAAGGAAGGAAGATGCTTGCTTGCTGAGAGACTTCCTATTCTGTGTTTATAAGTACAATAAAATCCCTCAAACCTTTTTTTTTTATTATTATTCCTTTCTAGAAAACTTTTTTTTTCCAAAATGTAATATGTTCATAAGGCAATAGGTGTATATTATATAATGTGCTTAAAACTGTAGTTTCTTGACTGAATTGACGATGTTGGCCTTTAGTCAACTATATCATTGCTGTTAATAGACGCTACCAGAACACTGGTAACAGATCTCACATCCATTAAATGTATTTACTCAGCAGATGTGTATCGCTGAAAATGAAATTATATTCATAGTTCCCTCAAAAAACTAGCAACATGATCTTTGGTGTGCTTTAGTCCTGCAAATTGAAGTAATAGCTGATTTAATCTTCTCTGTCAGACACTTATTTACATTTCTCATAGGGAAATGCATTGCACATTTAGAAAGCCACCAGAACGTCTTGCAAAAAATAAAAAAATATTTAGAAAGATTCATCTGTCATCAACATGGATGGCATTTTATTTAAGTGTGATTAATGCATATTTGTATAAGAAATGGGATATCTGACGCTATACATCTGTTCAATTACTCTTGTGCATTCTTGTAAGAAGCAAGTTTGTTGCAGATAAATATCTTATTTTTGCCAAATGTGCTTTAGAATGCCATAGGTACTTAATGCTCTAGTAATCTTTGAGACAGCTTGAGAATCTGTTACACAGCACAAAAATGCCCCTGGAAACAGACATAGATCCTAAAAAGCACATGGATAATTTCTTAGAGTGGGCTAGTGACCATGGTGGCAGGATCCAGATTTCCACATATTTTGTCACATTGTGCCTCCAGAATTTTGTTGGACTCTGTGTTGATGAAGTGCAATGCTTTTGGCATTACTCTGCCTCCTATGTGGGCACGGTGGCAGCTCTGGTATTAAATGACTGCTGATACATGTGCCTCATGGAGACGTTTATTTTACTCTGCAACGTGAGCTTTCCCGTCAGCTTTTCATCATCTTCTCTACAGGAAAGTAGTAGGTCAGATAGCAGCAGGCCAGTTTGTTCTCACCCTTGCTCTTTTTGAGGTAAGTGAAATTGAGAAGACTAGAGCTTGAAATAGCAAAATTTGTTATACTAAACAGAAATTGTGAAAATATCAGATTATTTTCTACTTTAATGTCTGGTTGAAGTTTGGGGGTTTTTAGCAAGGTAATTGAGAGATACCTAATAACATGTAGGCAAGTTACTCTCTAATCTTTGTTTTGTCTTGTAATATCTTGTACTGGGCTCTTTAAAATAGTTTTTCAGTGTAATTTTTTTATAGAAGCATGGTATGTTAAATGAAGCTCACTGTTTTACTTTCCTTGTTAAAAACAACAATACGGTGAATATCTCTAAAGTGCAAGCCTCCACTTTCTGATTAACATACTTACCTTCATATTTAAAATACTCAACTACTGTAATGTGAAGTGAAGCTATAAGGAGTCATGGTAATATTCTATGACAGAATAATCTGTTTTGAAACTGATAATATGTTAAATTGTAATGTGATACAGAAAAAAAATTGTTGTAAAGGTATAAAAATAATTTGAGAGCAAGCAACATGTTTTCAGTGCTCTCAGATGTATTGTTTGATCATGGGAAAAGGAAGGAATATTTGTAGAAGATCAAACAAGGTCATGTACAGGGTAGATTTTATGGCTCAAAAAGTCTGAGAGCCTTTTCTTCTAATTTTCATCTGACACCTGTGGCTTCACCTGTGAAGGCTGGTGATTTTCAGTATAACAGAACATTATATATTGTTCAGTGAAGTGACCGTACACAGTTATTATCATCAGTAATCAGTAGGGATCTATTGTCTGGTATCAAAACAGGAATGCTTTAAAGGATAGACAAACCTGTGCTTTTTAAAAAATACATTGAAAATCTGATCGTAATAATCAAATGTATTGAATACATTAGAAACTGTTCTTGAAGGTTACTTCATATTTTACCTCAATACCCTTTGGAATATTAAGTTTGAACAGTGTTACATTCAGTCCTGCCTGTGACCAGATAAGTGTCTAGTCTGCATACAGCAGATCAATGGCACAGTACTTCTTGCACACACTCAAAAAATTTCTTACTGTTTGTGCATGTATATAAATGTTAGGTAGCTTAAGACATACTGGTGAAATTTAACAAAAAGAACCCCAAAAAATCTATCCCTACTGTGGTTTGCTGTACACGCCAAGTAGAATAGAAATTCCCTTCCTTAGCTATCAGTGAATAACATGATAATTTTTCAGCATTCCAGTGTGTCTTCTAGGGAGAAAAAAGTTTGAGTTAAAGAAGCGTAAAGTCAGGGATGTATTTCTCTTTCAGTTGGCATTTTAAATAGCAGACTCCTAATTTTTTGGCATTTGACTTAAGTAAGGGGGTTTCCTTTGGGAAGACCAAATTAAATACTTCCCCACATACTTCAGAAGCATCAGAAGCATCAGAGCTGCCCTTCATTGACCCTTTCACTTGTCCTGGCCTTTGCATGTGCCTCCATCAAAGCGTGACCGTCAGAACAGATCCTGCAGTTCCTTGGTCTTTCTTAAATCCTGCAAATGCACACTTATCTATTCAGAGGGAAGCCTTGTGCCAAGTGCTCCATGTGAATATAGGATGTGCATCTTTCAATTCATACGATCGTTTAGATTGGACGCTGCCAAGCCCATCACTAAACCATGTCTCAGCACCTCATCTACACATCTATGCTACCCTGTCTTTCTGTGAACTGCTGATAAAACTGCTTTTGCAGATGGAAAATAAGCAGTTGGCTGCTACCTGCTTGTTTATTTTCCCTCTGCTACTCCTCTGATAGTTCTTTGGCTATGAGACGGTATAGTCTATTTTTAAAATGAGTTGTATGTACAGCTACACACCATCATATTTGTTTATATTCTTCTGTTTTAACTTTGGCTTACAATTCATTACAATTCATATTTTTATTGTTACATGTGGAAGCCTGTTTCATTATCAATGGGAATAAAATGGCAGAAAGCAACTCAGCCTTTTTGAGAAGTGGCATGCCACTGACACTAGTGAAAGACTAAAACTTCTGCAAGCTGAAGCTTCAACATCCACACTGGAAACCGTTTTTCCTTTCTTTCTTGTTTGCACTGCACAGGCCTGCTCCTTCCAAATTACTGTTATCTTGTGTTTCAAGTAACACCCAAAATCACGACTGGCTCCATTGCAAGTTCAATGTGTATACTTCCTGAAAACCAGGAACCCTCGATGGTTCTTACAAATCTTTCTGAGTTGAAGGAGAGACCAACAAAGGTCTTAGGAAAAGTGTGTCAGAACTAGATTAATAAACTGGAAGAAGTAACATAGTCTAGTACTTGCTCTGTAATGATTACATTTTCCTAAACTGCATGCTGCTGGGAACTTGTTTCCTTGGTTCCTGTCCCATATCAGTTTGGGCCGCTGCGTGTAACTGGGCTTTTTTCTTTTTAAACTTGTATGGTGTGTCTTAAACTGTACAAAAATATGCCATTGATACAATTTCCATGTAATTTCTAAATACAGGATTTCTGCTTTACATTGCCTACTTTGATGTCACGGTTTTGACAACTGCCCTTTACTTGTGTGCCTACCTGCTGCAGTTGGGGGCCTTGCTTATATGCTATATTCTGTCTTTAAAACTATTATTTTCTTGACTTTTTTTTATCCTCTAAGGATTTTATTTTCATGCTTATTTCCTTTTATTTTGCTTTTCATAGTAATAGCAATGAGCCCACTCATGTTCTGTACTTAGGCGTTACTTTGTTTGTTTGTTTCTGTTGTTTTCCAGCTTCCCTGTTGTTCACAAGGTTTGCATAGACATGCTACACTTTACAGACATTGCACCCTAGACTGGCATTACATTGTATAATCATTTGTAATCAAAATTGCTTCAGATGATTTACCAGGCAACACTGAATGCAACTGCTAAGTATAGGAAGTATGGAAGTAGAGCCTGATTTAGAGCCTACATTTAGGTCTTAAAGCATAAAACTAATGGTGCTGAGATGGTGATGTGGAGACAAACTATGTTTTCTGAGGCTGGCACGAGAGAAGTCTAAATTATGTTATCACTGTGCTGTAGCCTTCAGATGTAGCATACTACTACAGATAAGGAGAATACAAGAAAAAATCAGCTCTGTCAAAAGTGTTCACAGAAGCATCTGGAGAGGATGGGCAGCATGTTTGTACAGTTCTACTCCTGTGGTTTCGTTCTTCTGAAATAGTGCAAGTCTAAGGATTTTCAGATCAAAAGTGTTGTTTTACGTTCAATTAAAATTCGGTAAGGGAACTTAAGATTTTCTTATTTTTATTCTACTTTTTCCATAGCAATAACATACAAATGTTAGGTAAGTCTTTAAAAACATCATGAAAAGCTGCTGTGAATAATATGCTGTGCAGCAGATGCAGGTGTAGTTTATTTTCTCTTGGAAAAAAAAATGTTAAAATTTTAATGGAAATATTTTTTTAAACCTCAATCTGAAGGACCTGGATACAGATATTAGGATATCAAGATAAAAGTTCTGATTCCAGTTTTTAAACAAAGTTTCATTTTAAAGACATAAGCATGTTATTCATTTCCTATAAATATTAGTGTTATACATTAAAAATAGAATTTGGAAATATTACATCCAGACATGTTTGGACATGTCTATGAGAAGCTGGAATGTAAAAGAACTGTATCCCAATTATGTTTTCTTAGCTGTCCTTGAGGAGAACTGTTTGAGATGGCTGATGTGTAGCAAATGGTTAATTTCTGAAGTATTTAAGAAAATGAAATGGAAATACTGATTAGTAGAACAAAAAGGAAAGTAGCATTCAACCTTACAGACAAAAGTTGAATTGGAACTCAGAAGCTAAGAAAACCCCTGGCTTCTACTCAGATGGCATAAATTTTTCAGTTTCTTAGTTGATTACCCAAAAAAAAACCCCCTTTGTTCCAATAGTTGTCAGCTTAATATGTTAGGAGCATGTGGTGGCCAGGGTGTCTAAATGGGTTTACAGACAAATAAAGAACTGGATTAAGTGGAGAAGGTGAAATACTTGGGATAGGTAGGCTAATTGGCTTTTACTTAGAAGGGCAAAGATGGGGAAAAAATGTTTTCCCTGGAAGAGGAAAATCATTCCAGTGGAAGATGCCAAGGAAAAGAAAGCTAATTGCAATGATTGTGTTGCCTGGTGCAGAATGATGAAGACAAATATTCTTGCAATCTGTGGTCAGAGAGGTTAGATATGTATTTAACTTCCGCCAGTGGCTATAAGCCTTATTTGTTAGCTTTCTCTAACACCATCTCTTTTCAATTTACAGAATTTGAAATTTAACTCTGCTTTTAGTGGTACTATCAACAATTTGCAACAATTTCAGAGGAGTACAGCTTAAATGGGTTTCTAACATAGGCTAATGTGTTGTCCTATTGATGTGTTAATTAAGCTCCTAATTAGGTGGTGGCAGACTGTGACAATATTGTGTGATGTGGCAGCATCCCCAAACTGTTCCTGAAAAACTATGTGTTTAAAAAAAAAAAAAGAGTGGGGGCTATTGCAGGTGGGATTTTATTTCCACTAAAATGATAATAATGCAGTTTTTAAAATCAATCATATTTTGTTTGTTCTCAAAAGTTATGGCTTCAGATTTACACTTTTAATGAGCTTAATATTTTGATTTTAGTAATCTAATTCTGAAATGTTTTCTCTTAATATATTTTTGTTTATATTTCTGTTTATTTATTGGCCTTTTCATTCCTTGGTGTTAAGTGTGTTTGCATTGTAATGGATTTTCATTTCATTTTTAATGCTTTAGAAACTGGAGGTTACCATTGCTTCGTCTAGAAATATCCAGGTACCAAATTCAGCAGCCTCCTGGTAAATATCATGGAAGACAGACATTATCCTGAGGAGCATTTCATTTGCCTGTGAAGGCAGTGTCTTATCAATTGAAGGAAATTTATTATCATTGAAAAATCAAAAGGCATTCAGCCTTTCAGTAATAAATTGTCTCATTGCAGTCAGACACTACTCCTTCCAAACACAAAGCCATTGATAAGTAGTTATATTGAAAAGTATAGCAGGCAAAGCGATTGTGAGGTTCTAGTTGTAAGGTTGCCAAGACAATTATGTTGGGGTTTTTTTTCACCTCGAGTGATCTGACAGTGAAGAATAAGGATCTTACTGAAAGTATTAGTGAGTTAAGCCATAGTCAGAGGATACTAATGCTGTTGTTTGCTTATGATGACAAACACAGAAGTTGCCAGTGCCTGGACAATAGTTCGGTAGTTACTGGTGAATAAAGTTAGAGTGAGATGATATCAGAAAATTGTGGTTTAAATACTGTGCTTGTTACCTTGATCCTTAACTACATATCTTTTTTTAATGTTTCCCATGTTATTTCTGTCTGTGAAGTGTAGTGGTGGGAGCCATGGTATGGAAAGACACAGCTGCCTTATGAAGCTATATACAGACACTGCAATCGCAGTAGCTTCTACAACTGATACATCCTAACAGGTGGTAAAAACATTTTCCTAGGAGCCAAAAAAATTGCTATTCTAGATAAGATAATAATATATCTGCATAGTACTTTTATTTCTGTATTTACTAATTGCAATAGGTGAACTATAATTAACACACTCATAGTTTACAGATTGGCAACACTACTGTCAGCCTGGAGTTATAGCTCCCTGTGTAGATGTGTCCAGAAGTTCATTTCGCACTCTGAACTCTGTCATTTCCAATTACTGCACACAAAGGTCATTGTTCTGCTCTCCACTAGCTTTTTCTAACCTCTGATTTATTGTAGTAGAGGATGAGATAATAGTAAGTTAAAGTCTGTATGTTTTGATGGAGGATAGGAAGAAAGGCTACAAATCCTTTTAGTAAAACAATTCTTTCTTGGTGGCTGCTTTGCTGGGGTTTATTAGTTTACCTGCTTTCAAATGAGTCTTGCAGGTACTTTGACAAATGAATTGACAGATTGCCTAGTAAGTTCCTCTGCTTCTTGTAAGTACCTCTGTATCCTGCGTAGATGATTTGTTACTACTTATGCCAAGATGTCTTTGTAAATTACACCAGATATCCCTGTGCCTTACAAAGCCACAGTGTGGCTTGGAAGGCAGAAGGAATGAAAGCTGAAGAAAGATGCTGACAGAAAAAAAATATCTATAGAATTTCAACGTCTTAATTTTCTAAATGCAGTTTGAGGAGAGAGTTGTCTTTTTTTCCTCTTGCTTTGTACCTGGAATTATAAGACCTTCTTCTGCCAAGTACTAGGATCCTAAGTTGAATCTCCTCCTCATAAGTTTCATTTCTGTTGGGGCGTCTCCCTACATAATTTTTCTTCCTCAAATGCTACTTCAGACTCTTGAGTTTGGCTGTCCCAACACTGCCTCTGCCTTGGAAGTTTAGATTTCACATAGGAACTTGAGTTAGTCACAGCTCCCATTGACATGGTAACATATGTGATCTCTTTCAATATTTAGAGAAGATGAAAGTTATGAGTGTTTCTGATGCCTGGAGGGATGGGGAGGAAACCATGTTTTAAATATATATATATATATATATACACACACTCATATACACCTTCATGTAATAATCAATTTTGTTTCACCCCGAATCTACTTTAAAATAATTTAGTAATATTGTATGCAGCTCTGAGATAGGCAAGTATGATATTTGTACAGAAAGAAGAGGGGAACATGGCATGATGTTAAGTGTCTCTTCCTAATGACTTCTTTTTTTCATAGTTCTGGAGCATGTTTTAAGTCAAATGCAAAATACCTGGTGTCATACTGGGATTACTGGGTAGAACTTAATTTGCTGTGATCTAATAATGTCTGACTGATTGTGAGAACAACTTGTTAGGGACCTGACAGGACACATGTGTCTGGGATGAGGAAAAACTATTTTATGAAACAGGTGTTTAGTTTCAGTCAATTCTGGAAATGTTTCTTTCTCTACATTAAAATCTCCCCATGCACATATGTATTTGTGAGTATGTATTAAGGCTGGGAATAGTACTGCCATAACTCGCAACATGAATTTCTCTGTCGATGTCCTTATCATATAATTTCTTCTGAAGTGTTTACTATCAAAGCTGATCTCAACATTTAAATTCTTAAATTATATGCAAAATGAGTGCTATTCAAATGTCAGATGCTGTCATTTTCTCTAGCAGAGAGAAAGTTTTTTGAAGTAAATTGCTCAAGTTAAACATCTCTCGGAAATTCTTTTGGTATTTTGTGGCCTGGTTTCATGTAACATAGCAATGCTTGATTCTGAAATCAGACTGAAGATAATTATTTTTGAGAGAAAGAGCACAAAGTTCACTAAAATTTTAGCTTGTTTACATAATTGAGCAGGTTTTGATGTCCTTTACACAAATGCAAGGACTGTCAGGGGAGAGGAACTTTCTGGTTTTGCTTCCTTTCTAGAGGGTAAGCCTGTACTTTAGTTGGCCCTTAAGTAATTTCTGTTTCTATTTTGGATCTGTATCTTTTTATCACCTATTAGTTTCAGAAAAATTAGGGAGGTCTAGCAATTTTTTTTTACCTGAGGTTACTCTTTTCTGTTTCTGGGATTTTTTAATCCACTTGGAAAGTGTAGGTTCCTGTTAATCAGCTGTATTTTCTTCTGTGTCCTCCAGCTAGATTAAAAAAAAAAAAAAGTTTTCTGATAGATCTGACATTTTTCTCCTACTTTACTTGTACCTTAAGCCTTAGGCTGTAGCTAAAATATGCCAGCATGCTAAGGTTCCTGGCTTTCAAAAATATCGCTGTCATTTCTGGAAATTCCTGATGAAAGAGAAATTAAGACAGACTGGTAAGTTTTTAGAAATGTTATGTTACCTGCTGAGAAAGATACAGTGCTTCAGATGATGTAAGCAACAAATACAACCCCAGGTGACCTGCAGGTTAACAATGACTTTTGGTTGACTGTGGAAGCACACAAAGTCTTCATAACTCACTCCATAGACAACTTGTAGCCCACTGTTGTTAATAGCAACTGATGGCCATTATAGTATGATGGAAATTTAGAGGCTTATAAAAAAGGAGACGGCTCTTTCAGATAAACTTCTGTTGACAGATACCTGTATCTCTATAGATTTTTATAGAATCTATAGATTCTGTAATGTGGCACAGCTCAGCCACAATTTATGTAAATTGTCGTCTTGTTAGGATCATAAATGAGAGCATACTTCATTCTTTGGCCAAACCTAATTCTGGTGGGGTTTTTTTCTTTACTTTGTTTCGTGTCAGCAATACGAGAACTGATACAGGTATGAGCTCCAGAAAATTACGGTAAAAGTATAGGTAGAGAGATCTGACTTGATCAGCATTTGTCAATGAAAGACACAGAGACCTTTCAGATTGGAATTGCAAATTGTTGACCAGATTTTATATTTAATTTGCTAGGTGTCAGGAAAATCTCAAATGTTTTGTAATTTTTAAAGGGAATTTCGAATGTTACTGCAGGCCAACTATAGAACCACTGCTAATAAAAGACTACTGTTTCTTTCTTTGTACAATTATGCATACATACTTCCAATGGGGATTGCGGGGGGGGGNGGGGGGGGGGGTTGTTTTGTCCTCTTATGCAGTTGATGCTAAGGAATATGAACTAGGTTCTGTTTTATGATTACGGTTACTACACAGTGGGATATCTGGGCTCTGAGGCTTCCTCAGATTCTCTTTTTTTTAAATCTTGTGTGAAGCTGAGCTAATAAGATTTTATGTCTTTACAGAAGAGAAGAAAAAGTGTTCACTATTTAAGTTAATTTTTTTCATTTCTATGGGCTTGGGAGATGATGGAACTTAAGAATAAAAGTAGTATCTTTTTCTGAAGCATTTGCTAAGGGCATAAAGAAAAGCAAAATCTTAAGTCACTCTGAAAAGACGTGTGGTGGAGTGCTGCTTACACTTCTAGATAATGATCCTTCAGCACCGTAACACTGAAAATACAAAAGCTCAACACCAAAATCTCACTGTGTAAAGCAACGTACAACTTGATGGAGAAATTTCTAGATCCTTTGAACAATCTAAACTTTTGCTACAAATACTAATTAAAACTGTTTCCCATCAAAATAGTTTGCCACTGCATACTAATATCCTTCTTCATTTTTTAATTATCTTTTCATTATTTGACTCTTTGCTGTAGGCACCATCTCTTCCTATGCAGGAGTGTTCTGTTAAATCCTTCAGGTTACTAAAAGTGTTCAGGAATAACAAAATAAAATGCTTTTGAGTTTTATTGAGTTTATTTGACATTATTCTTAACAAACCTGTACATTTAAAGTATAGTAACTGAATTATACTTCAAATAATGAGTTTAATGAACTAATTTTTACTTCTACTCTGCATTTTCAGTGCCTAGTTTTGTATTATGTGGGTATTTCGATCAACCAGGCAGACTTATAATGAGGTGGGAATTGATAAAGAGATGAATTCAGGATCTGAGATGATTTAGTACTAGATCAAGAACATTTCGACCATGTAAATGGTGAATAATTTATTCCAGTTGTGAAGAGATTAACAACTCCAAAAGAATAGTATTGTCCATGGAAGACTCAGATTTTATTGGGTGCTTTGTGTTTGCTTACCCTATTTGATGTGCAGGCAAATGTCACGCTGGAAGGGTGTTTCTGCCTTGCTACAGCATAAACACCTACATGCACTCCAGTTGGAAGGATGCGCAAGTGAATCTTCAGCCTTGATCCATTTTGAACTGGTGTGAGATTAATGAATGTGGCATCACAGCATGAGAAGCTCATGTAAATAAACTGAACACAAACTCAGAAAGCTTTTGTTGGAACCCTTTACAAACACCAGAGCAAAGCCATTTTGGTCAGTAAAAGCAAAAATAGCAGTATAGATTTCAGCACCACAGTATGAGCTGCCTATTGAAGTGAACTGGATACTGTGTTTGTACTGGATATTTTCTGGATTCTGCCTCAACCTTTGCAAATAGATCACAGCTGGAGTATCTGCAGAACTCCAAATCATTGTGGCAGGCTCAACACTGGCTATTGGTGTAGATCCTTTTTCCTTTTGTTGTCTCAGAAGGAACTGGAGTAAAGGTCAAAAAGATCATCTGACTGAAAATACCCAAGTCAAGATAGCAGGACAATTAAAACAGGAAGAAAAGGGAAAGGATAATGGGACTTAAATAGTCACCCAAGCATAGTAGCCTTCCTAGCTGAGCCTCACCTCTTTCCCTTTCACCTCCCTATGTCATGCTTTATATTTTGGGAACATATTAACTTAAAATAGGAGATACTAATCTAAGAATATTAAAATAGCTCATCAGAAAGTGGTTTTGGTGTTGCAATCTGAATGCTATTCAAACATTGTTTTAAAATCCTAATTTTCTGGTTTTTGATCTTTTTTTTTCTTAAGTGAGCACAGACATACCCATGAAAAATGACACTTGGCAAGCGGTGATTTGAAAATCGCTGTCTGCCCCTTGATGTCTTCATCTGACAACATCTATATGTTGCCAGGTTGCCATGGCAACTAAGTACAGTTGTAATTGCAACCTTGGAAAGGTAATTCTTTCACTCAAAATGGGGCATACATTTAGCCTGTCTGAAGTTTCAACAAACCATCTTTTAATGACAGGTATTTTGAAAGGACTGAAATGAGGTAGTTTCTTTGATGTCAATTTTTTTATTATTATTATCTCGTGAAGTTTAACTAGATGGATATGTTGACTTTTATTCAATAGAGTCTGTATTTTTTAACCTTTTTATGCTTTATCTAAGTTTCAAATATATGGTATCAACTTTGAATCTGAAATTAACATATGAAAGCAAAATACCACATAAAGTTTTCATTTACTTGTATTGGCAGTTTTGAAATACGATCTTGATATATTTCTTCTACTTAACAATTCTTTGGGTTAAATCAAGTGAGTTTCGTTGTATAGATTATTATTTTTCGTAACTTAAAAAACCAACCAAACAAAACTCAAACAAACAAACAAAACCCCCAGCCATCCGAAAAAGGACACCCGTCAAAACAGCAAGTGTTTCTACTCAGCAGGCTGCATTACCTTTGTGGTACTGTGAAGCTGATCTTAATTAGAAAAACTGCGGTAAATCTAAGAAAATTCCACCAGATTTGTGTGCATGTAGAGGGAAACAGAACTGGGCGTTACGTGTGCATAGCTGAGCCTTATTAGTCATCTACAATCCTGCATTTTGCTTTGTTGACTGTCTGACTTGTTTTCTCCATCTGTGATGATGTGCGGTCTCTCACCATCCATTTTCATTGCACAGTGAAAGTAATAAAATTGGTCAACTACACCAGTTTGTACAAGTGGAAGAAGCCATGTTTCTTGGACATTTTTGTTGTTGCTTAGGGCTAGAATATCGGGCTATGCACACTCTGAGGGGTATTAGGTAGCTCTGGAAAGTATGAGTGAATGTAATTCTAAGCTTTCAGTGTTAGTTTCCTTATACTGTGGTAGTGGTCCATGAGGACATGATAGGAGCATTTCTGTAGTGAGTTCTTGCTCACTAAAAAATAGTATTGTCACTTGGGATTTCTGGGACAAATTGCGCAAGTTTAGTCTTCAAATCTGTTAGAGCTTCAGTGATAGCAAAACATAAATAGTGTGAGTTTAACTTCTTGTGGGATAAATGCCTGCTTTTAGCTGCTTATTTATGTCAGCAATCCATGACACTAAAGTCATGCTCCATAAGCCACACGCAGAGATATTTGTGACTTTTCTTTTTTTTCCTTTCTTGAAAAACAAGAGAAGGATGGGACTTTGAATGAACTTTGAAAATCAAGTTAATCTTGCTACAACAGGTTTGGTTTTTCAGCTTCAACATCAACTGTCAGTTGAGAAATACCTTAACTGGATTGAGGCCGTTCACACTCCTGATATATCTTATTTTTGTAATGGAAGGTCTTTTTTCAAGTCTAGACATCTGTGATTAATAATTTCAGAACGACAGGTCCTCTGAAACAGCTATGGCAATATGCTGTCTCCCTTTTTTATTTTTTAATCTGTTTCTTTCTGCTTGGAATTATTCAAAACATGTTTCTTTAGGTTTTTTTTCCATTGCTTCCTAATGAACCAGAGGACAAAATCATAGTATCACTCGGCAAAATAGCAGAACAGAATTTGTGTATTTTTAAATAAGTCACAGATGTGTCCCTAGAGATGTCTTAAAGCTTATTATGACCAAAGTACTGATGTAGGCTTTCAATATTCTATCCCAGCACAGTAGTATAAACTGCAGAGAAATAATCGTGATTGTTTAATTTGAAATAATCGTTTTATCTAAGGCCTGTGTTTTGCATAATGCTGTGTCATTTGAGCATTTTATGTGATCTGGTAAACAGTACTGTAATTTTTTTAACACATCACTAGTTTAAAGAGCCAGGCACGCCTCCTACACAGAGCAGAAAACAGAAATTCTGTGATTAAAAGACATTGAGCACCAAGCATATAACTATACCAACTGATAAGGCAAGTGGAGTAGGAAGTGGACCACAGCAATCCTCAGTATCTCTCTCTGTATCTTACTCTGAATATTGATAAAGATATTCTGGTGCCTCTGGATAAATATACTAGGGTGTGCTGGCATAATTCATAATTTGCTGCTCAGTTTGTATGAGATATATTAAGTGGTGTATTTCAAAAGCTAATTTTTTGCAATGTAAATGAAGATAATAAGTCCTCATTATCCACCAAGATGATCAGGGGACTGGAACATCTTCCTTATGAGGAAAGGATGCAGGAACTGGGGCTGTTCAGTCTAGAGAAGAGGAGACTGAGGGGGAATCTCATTAATATTTACAAATATCTAAATGGTGGGTGTCAGGAAGCTGAGGCATCACTTTTTTTCTATAGTAGGTAGAAACAGGACAAGGGGTAATGGGATGAAGCCGTAACACAAAAAGTTCCATTTAAACATAACAAAAAGCTATTTTACTGTGAGGGTGAGGGAGCCCTGGCACAGGCTGCCCAGAGGGGTTGTGGACCCACCTGGGTGTGTTCCTATGTGACCTGATCTAGGTGGACCTGCTTCTGCAGGGGAGTTGCAAGGTCTTCGGCAGGTCCCTTCCAACCTTACCATTCTATGATTCTGCAATATACTTCTCTTTCTATAAAGTTCACATATTCACTTTAGCACACAGGAAGATCACCTAAGGTCCTTACATCTTGGTGTTTGACTTACTCTGTATTTGTTATTTTTCCTGTTCTATAATCACTGAAATCTAAAAGTTGAACTAGTATTCTTATAATAAAATAAGTTGTATGTGTTTTGAAAGCTAGTTTTGACCACAACTTTGAGCTCTTATCCCAGTTGCTGCTGTTTCCTTTTAGATGCACTATGTTTTGCCATCAAAGTTTAGGAATTATCACAAACTTGAACTTCTCACTGTTGAAGCTCACAAACTGGACTATTGTGCTCTGAATCTTCTGGCATGTGGAGCAAAAGGAACCTTTCTTAATTTGTGCTCTTTTTTGTCTGTTTTGTTTTGTTTTTCTCCACTTGCCCTCCCCAACTGTTATATTAAAAGTTCTTGCCTTCCCTTTGAGAATTATGCTTTCAGACTGACCTAGAAATCACTTACAGGCTCTGCTATTCTGCCTCCTGAATGCTTCATATTTACAGTTTATCTTTTCACGGGTGCATGGTAGACTACATACAGATTTGCTCATTTTGCATAGAATTAGAGTGTAACTTTTGCATTTCTTTTGCAAGTTAAGAAAAAAAATAGGAATCCCTTCAATGAATTTTCTCAATTGCCTCAAGGTCCTTCAGAAGTTTTCTTCTGTTTTCAACCCATTTGCTTTAACTCTTTATCTGACTCTTTTCACTTTCTGCACTGTGACAATGCTTTTTAAAAGCTCGGTTGCTTTACTGTACACTGGTGACTTTTTCACTGGCACTTCAGCACCGCCCTTTGCACAGAAACTTTGGCAAACTGATTGACCACATGGGCAGCTTTTTTATCCCACCTTTTCTTGGGTCAGAGCAGCAATATTATAGCTAACCACCTGATCCTGTTCCCCACAGAAGCACATTCAAGTTTTGTTTTCCCACAGGCACATACTCCTTCTTAAAACAATTACAATGTCAACATTATATTGGTGCCAGGAATTCATAAATTATATATAGACTGCTTGTATCATCATATTTCTTCTTTGTAAAGGAAACCTCATTAGGATAGAGGTGAGGTAGTCCCCTGGGTGCCTTTCTGATGTTCTGGCATCTCAGTCACAGCACACCTGCTTATAATCCTTATTAATTGAGACTCCCAGAATTCACTTTGTGTATGGCCCCCTACCATGAAATTGTTATAGGTCAATTTTCATCTCCCTGCGTAAATCTCTTTTCTCATTACATGTGGGAAAACTGTACAGAAAGAAGCATTCGTAGCTCCCACTTCTCCCTAAGTTCATTCATCCATGAAACTTTTTTTTTCCACACATGAATATTAAAGAAAATAACTTACTTAAGGTAGATGCAAATTAACCTGTGATGCTTTCATGAACCTTTACATCTCTGTGATCACAGAGCCAATTGTGATAATTTTTTAGGAAAGAGAAGCCACTTCACTGCAGTTTGGCCGTTGCTATAGAGCCTTCTTGGTGAAGTGTGGAGCCCAATGCACATTTGTTTGCTCATCTAGTGGCACTTGTAGTCTTTACTCTTTTAACTACATCTTTTCTGTTGCCCATTGATTGTATATGAAGAAGTCAGTTGTTTCTCACTTAGAAATGTGATACAGAGGTACAGTCTTGCATCTTCTGCAACAGTTCTGATCTTGAATGAGCATACTGTGATTAATGCAGTCCTCACAGCTTGTGGTTATAAATGTGGAAACGTGGGCTAATCTGTAAAAATCAAACTTTCAAAATGTACAGTCCATGCTTATAAACCAAAGAACCCATTTTGGCGATTAAAAAAAATATGTTTGAAGGGAAAACAGTATTTAAATCAGAGGGTCACACAACATTTTCTTGATATCCTAATTCAAGAAAGAAATTGATGTACATTAGAGTTTAAATCTCTCATCATGTCAGTGGCACTTTGTTTGAAGTGAAACGCTTTAGACACTGCCTTCCTAATGAAAAATGTGTTTTCCTTAGTTCTTTGATGTTGTTGTGAAAGGGAAAGACGTGAATAAAAACCCACCAACTTCTCTGTAACGATAGTAGTAAAGTAAGGGAGGTGATTTGACATATTAAATTCTCTGGTACTTTGCATATAAAGCATCAACAGCTTTGACCTATCTGTCAAGGACAGAGGAAAAAACATCTTTATTTTTTTCCTATATAGTTTGAAATTATACATGTTAATGTCTTCCAAAAATTCAAGAATAAACCAGGCAAAGACTGTAAAACTGATGGTGTAGTAAGCTGAAATGAGGTACCCAAGGTCATTCATGCAGAGCTAGAAAAAAAAATACAAGATTAGAGGAGGCAGGACCCAGAACAGCACCCTCATACCCAAGAGCACAGCAGCATATTATGAGTTTTGAGGTATCAGATCTGTCTAACTGCTGGACTCCTAAGATCAGACTCTGCCCTGTCTAGATAGCTTTGTGCAAATGAACAGGGCAATGGCAGAAGCGTCTTGAGGTGAGCTGAAGGAGGAGAAAATGGCAAGAATAAAGGTTTTTTCCAAGAATAATGATAATATACCAAATTGCACTGCTTCTTCATTATATTCTCTTAATGCAATGTAATATAAAAACACATGAGCTTGCTTTAAATGCCGTGATAGTGCGGTGCATTGTAATCTGCTGTTCATCTCACACCTGGTAGATGTGTAAGACACAATGTTCAGGTGATACTGAAACACAAATAATAAAATATGCACTGTAAAATAATAAGGTTGAAGAAACGTATGCATGCATGTAGACGTTCTTTAAGTCATAGATAAACCAAAATTGTATATCATCACAAAAGCATGGGCCTTGGTTGGGGGTTGGTTATCTGCTTTTTGAAGAGTACTGGTTTGTTTTTTATTTCTTGAAGCACAATACAGAAGATAGCTGCTCAGTCTTAAAATGAGAGGTCTTTTTTTAATAGCCTTTATTCTAATATAATTTATCTATATGACTGTATTGCCTTCTATATGAAGATAAAATAAAATTTTGGTAGCATATAATGAAAGTATTAAAATTTTCTCTCTGAAACTAATTATAAATAAAACCCCCAAACATGTAAAAAATTAGATATGTAACCTCTGTATCTCTTTTTTTCTTGGTATCATCATGACTAATGACTCTTGGGCAGAAACAGGAAATCATAAATTGGAGTAAAGTAAGCCTCATTACCAGATCTGAAATATAGAAGTCATCATTGAGATAGAATCTTCCTCTCTATATGTAACACAAAATGAGACAGAATGTGGGATACATCTGAAGACTGCTTCAAATGCTGTTTATATTAAAGGATGTTTCATTTCCAGTGTTCTTAAATAAGAATCAATTGCATGAAACTTTAAATTGCTAGATTAATTGATTTATTCTGTCTATATTATTACTGATGAATTGCAGTTACAATGTTTATTTATATTAGTGATGCATCTTTGCTAAATAAGCAGCTTCCAGCAAATATTTGAAACAGCTATCAAATCTGATGGTATTTTCTATGGATTAAATTTGTGTTGTGTGGTATCTGATTTTCTGCTCAGAATTTTCCTCTTACAATTAGCGGTTATTTTAATGTGAACTTTGTGTGGAGTATCTTTTATTAAGAAACCTGATAATTACTGGTTTCTTTATAATGTTTAATATTTTCTTTTATTGGCATTATTATTTGTTATCTTGACAATTTGGAAATTTCCAGTCCTCCCTCACATTCTAAGGCAGCTCTAAATGTACTAGTATTCTGCTGGAGAGCAGTGACTATAAAGAAACCATCTCATGGAGCTGTCTGAAAATCAATGATACTCATTAAAAATAAATTCTAATATATATGTTGCTACTCCCAGATATTTTCTCTCCTTGGATTAGGTAATGTTCCGTTTTGTTTTTTTTTTCCTTCTTTGCTTCCTGTACGCTTTAAAAATGCGAAAGCATTCAGGTTATTTTAATAATCTTTTTAAGTACTCCTGATACTGTTGGTTAGCTGATCTGCAACAGAGTGTTATTAGTAAAATGAGCCGTTTCCCATGTTCTAGTAATAAATGTAATGCTTAGAGACATGAATTGTGCCTTTCATTTTGTGTAGGTGTTATACTATTATTTCAGTATATGAGTAGTTTGGAAAGATCCTGAGTCTCACTTGCATAGGAAGAAATGACCTCTGCTGGCAGCATGCTTTGTGGGTTGCAATCTTCTTTTGTCTGTTTTTTTCCTCTCATGCCATGTATTTGTGTCTTTTAATCTATGACTTCAACTTAGGTCAAGGACAACCTTTGATAAGGCTGTGCCGTTCTGTAACTAGAGCTAAAGGTGGACTCTTCAGGCCTACAGAAATTAATTTTATTGTTAGTATGGTACATCAAAATGTTTGTATAGTCAATAGTTACAGATTATTTAATATAGCACTTGCCTTTAGAGTTTACTCAAAGTCAGTAAGCCCAGAAGATCCACTGATTGTAATTGCAATTATCACCAGCCCCGACTGCCTATGAAGCCATGTGAACACCCACTGTCTGCAGGAAATAGAGTTTTTCAGCTCTTTCTCTGCCCAATTCCAAAAGGCCATTTTTTTCAGACTGAATGCATCACTGGTAGTGTGATTGTTAAGATGGCAAGGAAATTTCCTTTTGTCATAGGGTAATATTTTAAATAGAAAAATATTGGTAATATCAACCTTAAACTAAAAGGTCTTCTGTGGGTTTGGAGGTTTTTTTCCTGCTATTATGTAGCAAAAGACCTGCCCCTTAAAAGTCAGGTGGTCCTTGGTAGCTTTTTGATATGCATACTTTTTGGTTGCTGCAAGATCAGTTTACCTTAGTAGCACCAGAATTATGGTTAACTATCCATCTCAGACCTGTCTCTGCATCTCTGACATACCCACCAAGTGCTGTCCGATTCTGAGTTAGTGAGAAAATGATGGGTCTGCCAGAGCAGTTTAAAGATTTAGGAAGTGTAGCCAGACAGGAGGGATATTCTAACAGTGCTGGGGCTGCAGCAGAGAATTATCCTGCTGAAGCTCTATGCATATTGGCCTGCTCTGTATAAATCTATTCTGCATCCATAGATAATTCCTTGATATTTTATTTGCCTACAAGCATAAAAACTTTAGGAACTTGTTACTTTTCTTGTTGATAGTGTTGGAAAAATGGTTCAGGGCTTCTAATCTCTGATTAATCACAAGCATAAGATGTTTGTTGCAGAACTGCCATGTGATCTTTGTTACTGGCATGTGGAGGACAAATCTGTATTCTAAATACAGCCTGCAAAGGTCAGAGGTACCCGTGCCATGCAAACTTGAAGGTAATATTGATAGTGGCTGTGCAGGTAAGACAGAATTTAGCCTTTTGATTACATCAGTATGCTTTATTGCAAAAAAATGAAATTGCTATGATTTTTCTATTCATGAGCAAAACAAGTAAATTCTATGACTTTTTTTTTTCATCAGTTCATTGTGGACTTAGATGCCATAAAAGCATTTTAGAAGGCTTTTTTTTCATGTTTTTTACATAATTCCAGTACTGATAATCTGACCTCTGGTTCATCTCCTTATTGAAAATCACAGAATCCATTTAGGTTGAGTCCAAATGAGGCTAAAAAAGTGCATCTAGATAGATAGATCTAGATAGTACAAATTATGAATTATGAAACGTCCAATACATTTAAATGTAGGGATAATTTTAAAAAATATTATGTCTGTGACCCACTGTTTCTGTAGAAATTGTATCATCCTTCAGTATTTCTGAACTTTTAACTTACTGGAGGAAATGCTTTGCATTCCAAAATTCAGAATGCTTTCTCATATCATTTAATATTTCTGGGTTTTAGGGAGGTTGAACCAGAGAGTTCCAAAGGGCTTTATGCTTCAGTTAAATTTTTTACAAGACATAACAGAGTTCTGGATCTTGTTTCTCTGAAAGCAGTTACGGTAGCTCCTGAATAATTTTGCATCAAATGATTTTTTGATACAGCCCAGTTGCAGGACCCAAAGATTTTAAATCTTGAATAGTTTTAGCCTTATGGGTTGGGCTTGCAATAAATTTATGCTTTCAGTGGTAGAAATTAACATAAATTGCTGTCTCGTGAAACATGAAAGTCAGAGTCTTTTATTATATTCCCAGTCTACGTTTTTTTTTCCTTTTAAATTCATTTAGCATAATCTTCACTGCCATTTCCAAAATAAAACTTGGTTCAGTTAATAGGCTGCTGAAAGTGAGCAGGCTCTTACGTAATTGCAGCATGACTCTTTGAGTGACAAGATGGGGAGTGGGGTCCATCCTCTGTGAAGAGCTATCAGGATATGCATATTGCTGCTGAGAAGAATCGCTGCAATTTCCATGATAATACTTGTTTTTTCTTCTGTCTGTATTCCAGACAAGCACTGAATATTTGTGTGTGTTTTCACATACAGCTCTGTCAGCATATTTTGCCACTAGGCAGGACCCTCTTATTTCTTTGCAATAGCTGCTAAAAATCAAGCGGTGCTATGTTTTTTGTGATGAAGGTTAGATGACAGTGATTTGTCTGAAGCCACCAAATCAGTTTTCAGCTTTGGCCAGAAATGGGTTTTTAAACTAGTTAATGGTGAGGGAACCATCTGAGTAAATTGTACAGAAGATTCGTAGATGATATTAAAGCAATAATTTGGTGATGCTATTGTTGTTACTGGACTGCATATCAAGTTGCAATGGAAACTTTGATTAAAATTCATTTAAGGATTTTTTTCATTAAAGCTAAAAGGCTGAGAAGTTCTGATCAAACTTAGTTGCATGATTTTAAATACTTTAGAATAACTTCACTGTAACTTATTTGAGAAAAGATAGGTCCTTTGTGAAAAATGTTATTAGTGGAGTCCTTGAAGCAAGTGCTGGAAAATGGCTTTTCCATTACTTCAGAGACAGCATTAAAGTACCATGAAATTCAGAGTTTCTGGTTTTATCACAGACATTTTATACTGGTATTTAAATAGCTCTTATATCTAAGAGCCAGCATTCTGAGAGAACTGATGCACCTGGAGATGGATCACCAAGTGATCGTTAAAGAGCAAGTTATAAATCCATCAAATTTTCTAAGTATTGTATATACATAAATCGTTAACTGATACTACAAAATATAGTTGGGTTTAATTACAATTGTAGTATGTGTTGTAGTGTGTAGTATATGTAGTAGGAGTTGTCTTTTCCAAAGCAAGTTGTAAATTTAGCTGACCTGAAGCTAGCTCTTGAATCTTTCCCCCCCCCACCCCCCCACCAGTTATGTGGGCCTTTACAAGTTAAATGAAAGTATTCATTTGCCTTTTATAAAATAATAAACTTACAGAGATCATTCCAGTTATTGTACTGGGTCACAATAGGACATTTTCTTTCCTTTTGCAGTCATCTGAAGTCTATAGAAGAAACGATTTGCATTTTATTCCTCTCTGGAGACAGGCTTTGAGAAAAAAGAATTAGTAGGTAAACTGGAGCAAGTCTGAAATAAAACACTTGTGCTGACTCTCCACCCTATCATCAGTCTCCCCTTGCCAGCAAATTCATTGAAGCAATATCTTTTCAGACCTGCAGATTATTTAAGGTAGCTGTGGCTGATGACTCCAAGAGCAGAGCTGCTAACACCTGAGTTATAAATAGGGGTAATTGCAGAGGAAGAGCAGATATATACCTGTTTCCAAGCCAAAACATTATACTGGAGGAGTCCTTTCAGAAAAGAAAAGAAAAAAAACCCCACCAAATGAGAAAAATGGAAACAGTTTCAAAGAAATATGCTTAAATGGCACTGCACCAGGGCAGGGCAAGAGAGGTTGCATAATTGCAAACACTTTGCTTCATATACAGAGCTATGACTTGTAGAAGTCCAGAATGAGGAGCCAGGCTTAAGAGACTGGAGGGACATTGCCACATATCTTGCTATGGCATTTTTTTCTCTCTTAAATATGGATAAAGGAACATGATATTATAAGTTTCTTCCTTTTATGAGATATTTGAGTGCCTGTCTAATATATATTGTTCTTCAGTTACTGATCAAGAGGACTGCTATTTGGGCATTACTGGTCAAAGTTAACATTACAGAAAAATGTGGTATATTATGACTGTAGTGTTTTGTCATCACCTCTCACCATGATAAAGGATGAGGCACAGTGCTTGGTTGATAAATCTGTCAGGAGCTTCAGACAATTCATGGGACTGGTCAGTGAAGGCAAAGAGGGATAAGAGAACATTTTCTTGGAGAAGTTGTAAATCTGAGCTTTGACCACTTGAAGTTTTGACATTCTATTTGCTACTTTCAGAAGGGACAATTAGTTCCTTCCAGAGCAAATTTTACTTTACATAATTCTCCTATGACTATGTTGCAATTCTTGTAAAACAGTGCCAACATATCCTCTTCCAAAGTATGATCTGGTATTATTGTTCCTTCTTCCAAATAGGAAATAGGCAAATTGCTTCTGACAGAATAATTTTAGGTAAACTAGCAAGGAAATAAGGTTGCCTAATGCTTCCCATAAGTAAAACCTGCTTCTGGTGGCTTATAGTTTTACCAGACTTTTTTGTTTGTTTTTCGTGCTTGGTATCTTTCTTAGGACTTTTTTTTTTCACTAAATTAAAAATGAAACTTGAAACTGAAGGTATAAACTCTCCACTGAACAGAGTTTACAAGTATTACATATACCTATAAGACTGGATCACTGGAAATAAATTTGAATTGGTGCACTTCCTGTTAAAACTCTTAAACACTTTTAACAAAGGGAAGCATGTCAAAAATTGTGGCAGTCTTGTGTTTGGATAATGAGAGAATTAAAAGTGATGAGTTACCAAATACTACATAATGTATAATGGAAATTCTAGACTCTAAAGTTAATTCTTAGCATGAAGAAGTCATAAGTTTGCAAGGCATTAATCTGTTCTGTCACCAACAAGCTAGGGGAACCACGCAGAGGAAGAGCAATGGCTTCTTTCATTACATTTTTTCATTTGATGACATCATTGTAGTTAGGACACAAAGTTATCCAGATTTAATACATTTTTCATTTGCTGTGAGATCATATGAAATGTCACTTGGAAATACACTTTCAATTTATTAAAATACCCTCTGATGAATGAAAAACTGACAGGAACCTAAAACTACTGAATGATCAATGACAGCGCACTGACTGTAGCAAAGAGGATCTATTTGAGGGTGTTATTGGTAGCCTTGTTTATTCTGAGTGAAGTGTTTCAGTAGAAGTTTCTTGGAAAAAAAGGCCATATGTTTATAAAACACGTGAATTATACTAAACTGGAAGAGAAAACCAGAAAGAAACACAAAGTGACTATTAATACAGAGGGACAGTAACAAATTTAGATTTTTTTTTTTTAATGAAAAAAACAGTTTTAAAAGAAATCTTGTTATGGTGGGGATATCTTTTTGTTGTAGTAAGGATATAGTTTAGTACTATCATGTTCTCAAGTAACAGCACCAAAGCTGAACAAACTTGGCAGAAGACTCAAGTAGCTCAAGAAGACTACAAAAAGGCTTTGAGGTTATACAGGGAGAAAATTAGAAGAGACAAGATGCAATTAGAAAGTAATCTGGACATTGCTGTAAAAGACAACAGGGAAAGTTTCTATAAACAACAAAAGAAGTTCCCATGTTTTCCACTTTGTTAAGACTAATAGTATGTGCTATGACCTTTAAAAATCCAAGACTGAATGTAATGGTAAAAAATTTTATTATTCCGATTATTATTGTTCTTTCTAAGCTAAAGCAGTTGATGACTGTTAACCTGAGAACTATTAGGTATGGAATCAATGATGTGTGCCATCTGTAATGATGAATTTGTAACTTTAAATGTCAGAAAGCATTAATTCCTAACACTGGGTTTGCATTAGAAATATTATCATTGACAGAATCAAGGTACTAATGAGATTTTATATCTAGTTCTGAGGCAGAATATTGGTGCATGTTTTCAAATTATAGCAAAGCAAAAGTTATGAATGTTCTTACCTTTTTGGATTTTTTTTTTTGTTGTTGAGGTTTTTCATCTCCACTCTATTTACCTATATTTTTAAAGAGCAGAGCTGTTGCTGAAATTAATAAGAAGCTATTATGCAGCAAACAGTTAATTATTTGGATCTTCTAGGGATTTAGGATTGAATAGTGGTAACCAAAAACTTCTGTGAAGACATTTGGTTAAAATTGCTATCTGAAAAATATTTCAGGTATATGACTATACATGAGATTTTTTTTTTTTTAATATGAAGAGATACTTATAAAACTAAAACACAAAATATGCTGGTCATTAAGGTCAAGCGTGTTTGGTACGGAAAATAATCTATTGTTTTATGTCAATACATAGGATGTTATTAGTGTATATTGAGGCAGATAATCCAAAGTGAGAGCTACTATTAGCAGAGAGGATGGACTAGAAGATCTCTAGAGGTCCCTTCAACCTTGACCATTCTGTGAATCTGTGATGTTTTCCTTTAAGATGCAATTTGGTCTCTACACAATTCTCAGTGAGACCCTTGATGCCATGCGAAAAACATTTTTTCAGTTGCCTGTGAATGGTTCATGTTAGTCAATTAGCATGAAAACAGAAATTCCATCTGAGCAATGACTTGCAGACAAGAGGGTAAAAGAACGAGCGGTAGCAACTATGCCTATAGTATGTCTTATACCTCAAGGAGAATGACTTCCTAAGATCAATTCATCTTAAGCAAGAGGAATCACCTTGGTTTATGACTAGGTAGTAATCTCAAGGTCTGTACATTAAGTTTTTGAGGATTCTGAAGTCCTATAAAAAAACATGACCTATTAGAACAATCCAATGCACAAAGTCTATTTGCAAAGATTGTGTTGTAAATCATGATTCATTGTGTGATTGTGATCAGCATGCAGTAGAAAAAAAAGTAATCTTTTTCAGTGGCATGTTCTTTTTACGGGCTTCTTGTTATACAGTTAAATTGCTTTACTGCTTTGTGCTTTATCAGAGTTTAAATAGTTTTTATATCTTTGCTCGTGTATTTTCTCAGTAATTATTTTACACCACTGAAATCTTTAAAAGAAAAAAGGAAAGCTTTTTTTGTTTCCTGTTGTTTTACACCACTGAAACCTTTAAAAGAAAAAGGAAAGCTTTTTTTTTTCCTTTTGTTCCTTATAGAATCTTATATTTGCATTCATGCATTAATGTTTCAAACACAAGACTAGGCATGTAATAATGAAGTATCGCCGTCCTCATTTTTTGACCTAGATTGTGGCTGATGCCTATTGCCAGAGGAAGGATCATATAAAGCATCTCTAAGTCTTCTGCACTACTAGTCTGGGCTGTAAGTTATGGCCCAAGGGGGAGCAAGCTAGTGCTGCTAAGCAGGGATGAGAAATGAGGTAGACATCCTTTCTCACTGTTCCTTTTCCACTGGCCAGTGTGCCTGAGCTGGCTCAGAGGTGGGAATGATCTGGACCACCGTAAAGCTGTCAATGATTATGTCCCTTGCCTTTGAGTTACTACATGATACAACAGCAACTATATTTTTCTCCCCATGGTTTTGTGCCAAAGGTGGAATTTAATCCTTTATTTAGCAAAGGATATAGGTGAGAGTCAATGAAAAGGAAGTTTTTACAAAGACTGCAAACAAATTATTTGAAAGTGTGATTCTGGCTTAAAACATGATGGCATGACAGATTTATAACTTTCCTTTATGTGACATGAGATCAATTTATATCCCAAGTTTTTTTATTCTTCTGTAGTGGAACTACTTGAAAATATTTTCACTGCCAGCAACAGCTTACAAACTCTCTGTATTTAAATATCTCATGTATTTAAGAAGGTTGCCAGTTACTGAATTTCAACAGTGTAAGGGACAACAGATGGAGAGCATAACAACTTTACTATCTCAGGAGAAAGCCAGACAGCATCAAACTGTCTGACACATGGGCCCAAGAGCACAAAGAGTGATACAGTTTTTTTCACTGCAGAAGTTGGAATCTAAGGTTTCATTTGACCCACAAAATGTAAAAGGTAGTTGGACATATATTGTTTTTAATATAAAAATGCATTTGCAGTAGCTTGTTTACATTTAGATGATCACTCAAGGATCTATAACCATAGTAATTTTAAAATAAGTAGTTACAATACTTCACTCTGAATCTCTGATGTACAGTACAATGTTATTGAACAGAGCAAGATGATTGTAAATCTTTCTCTTGCTTTGTATGCAGAATCTTGAACCCATCTACTGCAGACTGTTAAACCAAATGCCATTTCTTCTGCATACTATGATTAACAGTATGCAGGCCTTTGAAACTTTGAGCTAAACTTTCCTAAACATATCACTGCATGATTTTTTTTTTTTAATTCCAGTGACATGACTCCTGAATCATATCAGGCAAGGTTTGCCTTAGAATTAGTCTCTGTTGCTTTGAGAGCAAGCCAAGAAAAGACACATAAATTATGCAGAGAGCAAATCACAACTGAGCTGTTTACTTACACAAGCAGCTCAACTTTAAGCCAGGACCTAAGATCCTTCCCAAAGTTGCTTTCAATACTGATTTCACAGTTCATGGAGCAACATCCTCACCTTTATGAAAACCTTTTTAACCCTTCAAAAACCAACTTATGGTAGAATGTATGTGATAAGGGGCCCTCCTAATTCAGTGGCTGACAGAAATGGTCTATGATGCATATAAACTTTTTAGCAAATTGCAGACTTAAATTTAAAATTGCAGATTTTTAGACTTTGACGCAACAAGCATGGTGATTGACACGACCTACTGCTATAGTGTTGGTATGAAATCTATGAGATTATCACCTACTAACATCAAACTGAAAGGATTAGAAAGAGGTGACCTAAAGGGCACACACAGAATTTGGCAGTGAGATAATTTCTCATAACTCATGAACATTGACGCTCTCATGTGAACTGTGAAGGTATTTCGTGGTGAGCAGTATCCGTTCTACGGATGTGTGAATTCTTTTCCTCCATAATGAAATAAAATATCCATTTTGCTTATATTCTAGAGAGTAATATTTTTCAGTTCTATTACAGCTGCTAGCTAGAAACTGTGGCTTTCACTTCAGAGGGAACATAAGTTGCTTTAATTTACATTCTAGAGTGTTAAAAAATTATTTCTAAAAATTATGGAATTTGATTTCCAGTACTAATATTCAGTGTTGTACTTAAAGTCCATCTAAAAATCTCATTTTAGCAAACAAGAAATAGAAAAAAATTATCACCTTACAAAAAATTGGTCATAGTGAGATGTGTATGGCTAAACTTGCCATGGTATGGAATTAATTCTAAGTTTTAAAAGATACTAATTTCAACAGATTAAAATAAATTATCCAGAAAATCAAAGAGAAATAAATTTTAAAGACAAAATACAAATAAAGATTGGAAGGATTTTCTGATTTTGTTGTGCTTTTTAAAACCATTATACTGGTCTGATTAAAGGAATTGGCACATTTACAGTATCTGCAGAAGCAAACCTCATAAGAAAGAAGGTTGTATAAAACTAATGATTAGTTGGGGATGACACAAGGGGGAATATGTTTTGGTTCATGCTTTTTTTGTGGTTTTTGGAGGGGGGGGGTATTAAACACCTCTATAGTGTGCAAGACCTCTTTCTGACAGTTTCTAATGAGATCCAGCAAGTTCTCTTTGCTTACCAAGTTAATTTCCATTTTCTGTTAGATATCCAATGAGAATGGGAATTCAGACTTTAATTATGATTAAAGTGACATTTTGGCTGTTGACATTATTTAGCTGTGTCCCAGCCTCCTGGTGGATGTCAGGAGGTTGGAGCATCACTTTCTTCTGTTGTATCCAGTGACAGGACAAGGGGTAACAGACAAAAGGTGGAACACAAGAAGTTCCACTTAAACATAAGAAAAAACTACTTTACTGTAAGGGTGAGGGAGCCCTGGCACAGGCTGTCCAAGGGAATTATGGATCCTCCTTCTCTGGAGGTTTTCAAAACCCACCTGCACACGTTCTTGAGCAACCTATGTGGACCTGCTTTAGCAGGGGGTTGGACTAGGTGATCTCTGAAGGTCCCTTCCAACCCCTACCATTCTGTCATTCTGTGATTCTGCCTCAGACATTTTGAATGAATCTGTCTAGGACTTGATGATGAAGGTTAAAATCATGAACTGTTGTGAGCTGTAGATTCACAGAACGGTTTAGGTTGGAAAAGACCTTTAAGATCATCCAGTTCAACCATTAAGCTAGCACTGCCACATCCATCACTAAACCATGTCCTTAAGCACCACATCTACACATCTCTTGAATATCTCTTAAAAGCCATTATCAGGTACTACTATTTCTAGTGCACTGATCATATACAGATTTAATGCATGCTGTGATATATTTTTATGAGAGATTTCCCTTTAGTGCAGTTATAATTTAATAGTAAAATGTAACATCTCTGTAAATATTAATGCCTGGTTCAGATGATAGCTTCAACATTATCTCATGGGCCAGCATTGTTTCTCTGAGATTTTTAATTTCCGTATGATAGTGGATTGTTTAAGTATATGTTTCTGTTGATTTTTTTGAAAACTCCATGTAGTACTGAACAGAAATAAATTTTCTACAGCTTCCTTTTAATATTCAACTTGTAATGTCACACAGTAATTCAGCAGATGTTAGTTCCCCAGTAGACACCTTTAGTTTCAATGAACTTTTTCTACATGTAGTTTTTTTCTTCCTAAGCTCACCATTGGTGATCACATAAATGTTAGACTTGGAAATTTTGTAGAATCAATACTGATTTCTTAGACAGACACAGTCTCTCCAGAGACTTCATGCATTTTTGTTTCTTTCTGAAGACTACATACATCTCCATACCTTTTCCTAAATCCAGGCTTTTCAGTAGCATGTCTCGTCATTATGTGATTCTGTCATGAAATCTGTAGTCTTGTCATTGTGTCACTTTCATTAGCTTAAGCTTAGTCAAAAAAAAGTTGTCACATTTTCTTTTCCAGCTTCATATAACACTTGCTTCCCCTGACCCAATTTCATGCAGTGAATTTCATTCACTAGAACTTATGGCCCAACTCATTTTGACTTAGTGCTTAGTGATTCCACAGCTCTCAGTCCTGTGATATTTTATAAAACTAACAAATTTTTGTTCTTTTTGAGCCCTGTTGCTCGGTTTTGGATCTTAAAGCTTTGCACAGGTATTTTTTTGGTGGAGTCTCCAGATGAGTCTTATCTTTTATTCAACTTCTGAGGACTCTGTTTTTCTTGATGTTGCTGGTTCATTCCTGGCAGTCCCATTTGGTCTTTTGAGGGGAAGTATTTGTTCTTCCAATACCCCTTCTTTTTGAGTTATTCAGTCTTTGTAAGGTAATGTTTGAGTAAGGACTGTGGACAATTTTATAGATGTCTAGAGACATGTCCTGTATTGGAGAGCCTACAGCTGTCTGTGGGTAACAGATACCATAGCCTCACATGTCCAGATCACTGGAAGGGCAAACGAGTTAAAAGGAATAGGCAAAAGTGTAAGTTGATAATAGCAAATATAAATAAAACAAATATACATATGGAAAATGTACCAAGCTTTGTAAAGAAAGCTTCATCTAGCATGTGCAAAGACTTCCCAGCATTGCTAGCACTTAAAATTGTCCCTTGCAGCTCTTAAAATACCAAAGTGCTTTTTTGGTGGTATGTGGCCTACAATAACATCAGCCTCCCAAAAGAATAAAATTTAGGCAAGGAATGTATGTAATATTAACCTAGCTGTTACTTAAGATCGCTACAGGGAAATTCACTAGTTATGGGGAGCAAACAGCTCTATCCTTCAGAGTTTTCCTAGAGGACTCTGAATTTCAAACCAAAACTGCAGAGGTATTTGCTGAGCATAAGTCAGCCATGACTTTGTTAATCATATTTCTCTATTTCAAAGATGGAACAAGAATAATGCTGAAAAAAATCCAGAGGATGATCAAAATGGTTAGGGGACTGGAGAGTGTAACATAGGAAGAAGTGGGTAAGAGAAGGGGATTTTACAGCCTGAAGAGGAGAAAGATAATCAGAGATATAATTGCAATTTTCAGTTAACATGTGGGAGAGGAGGGTTTTAGAGAAAGAAATTAGGTTCCTCTTGGAGGCGCACAGAGGAAGGACAAGTAGCAGCAGACACTGGGTTGGACATACGGGGAGGGGGGGGAGTGGGAAACATCTTTCATGTGAGGTTTCAACATTATAACAGCAGCCCAGGTAGTTTCCCATCTCTCTACCCTTGAAGATTTTTCAAAACTTGACTGGACAAGGCCATTTGCATCTTAATCTACCTTTGAACTTGCATATAAACTTGAAAGTCATCCCTGCTTTGCACAGACCAGATCACCTTGAGAAGTTGCTCTCAGCATGAATTATTTGGTGATTTTATGATTCGGTATTAACTGTTCTATATGGCATTTGATTTGAAGTCACATGATTAAAAGTTCAAAATTAATATGGTGTACACAGAATAGATTTTAAATTGCTAACCTGTCTGTATAAAGACAACATAATTCCCAAGGGAGTGTTTTGTAGTTTGGTTTTGTAGGAATTTGTTCTTGTTCCATTGCTAATTAATATTTTTACCTTTTACATCGCTTTCTTCCAAAAATAGAAAATATTCAATGGCTGATGAGGAAAAAATGTAAAGCCTATTCTTAGTTTATTTTTCTTAGTAAACAAATGCACAAAATTTGAAGTAGATTAAAATGGAAAACCAAAAAATCTGTCTGTGGGTCTTCGAAAGAAGAAAATGCAGTTTCCCTGAGTGTGAAGTAAAACTTGCACTTTGTTTCACATTAAATACTTTGTATAAACTGTGGATACAATATAGAGAATAAGAATGAAAATAAATACAAAATCTTCTTTGTATATTTGAACTGTTGAGTAAGAATTCTAATTTAAAATGGACTTAATTGTCTTTCAAGAATTATTATTCTTTCAGTACACTTTCTACTCTTACTTTGTTTTGCTGTCCTCATCATTTTTTCCGTGAAATGATGACTCATTCTTGCATCCAAAGTTGGAACCTCTCTCTTTTTCCACCTCCCATGTCCCTTTTGAGTCCTGGACTAGGGAATACAGCAACTGGAAGTGACCCTTGCATCTGGATTATGTTCCCTTCCTACTGTGGATGAGAATAAACATGTTTGTGTCATGGCAAAGTATTCGTGGTCTTTAAGTCAGTTCTCTCAGTTGTTTTGTGCAATAACTGTATTGGCCTTAAAGGGAAACTATTTTTAGAGAAGTTAGTTTATTCCATTTTTAAATTCATTGTTAAAAAAACAAACAAACAAACAAAAAAAACCCAAGAAAACACTAGGAATACTGGGCTTATCTTAAAAGGAAACAAAAGTCCTGGCTTATTTGTGAGCAAAGGGAGAGAACACTAGAGGTCAAGGAAAGAGTACAACTGAAGCAAGCCTGTCACCAGTATTTTGCTTAGAAAGAAGAGGAAGGAGTCTTCTAATTCCTGACTATATTATTTCTCTTTCTTTGCACCTCTAAAATATTTTTTTGGTTTAAAATTCAACCAGAAGGATTCTCGTTTTAAGCTGTCACACATTTATTGGAAAAACAGAATCAAGTTGTCAGTTTTTATACTTTTTAAAAAATAGAGAAGAAGAGAACGCTCTCCCAATTTTAACAACTGACAGAAAAGTCTAACATTTCTGAGTGAACATTTTTACACTTTGCCATTACAATCTGTAAAAGGATTGTGAATTGATTCAGGACTGTTCATTGAAGTGCAAGTCCTTGGATGAGGTGGGATAGATACAGGACAGACAAAAGGCTGGCATAGTTCTTGGTCCTTTTACTGGGGGGAGAGAGGTAGAGAGTTACCTGGTACTTGAGTAATGTTAGTCATTTCTTACCTTATATGTGGAATGGATTTTAATATGATCTAAAGAGACTGTCAGACATCTTTAGTGCATTGGATTGAACACAGTTTAGGCCTCATGGGTATTACCAGGAAAATAAGGGGAGAGGATTTAAAAAACAAAACAACGAACAACAAAATCACAACAAACCAAAAAAACACCTTTGTAGGATTCTACTTATATCAGCAGAAGAAACCTCCAAGAAACTGAGTTACACCCAAGAATGAATGCTGAATTTATGTTATAGGAAAAAGAAAATTAATTAAAGTGGCATTATGTAGTGGGAATTTATATTTGTTTTCATTTCATTTACTTTCATTTTTTCATTCATGCATCACCCCTAACCTTTAGGGTAAAAGGTATTTTACATTAGCATAAATATTAAGCAGATGCCATTTCTGCTACATAAAGAACTTTCAGCTAATCATTTTTCCATGCATTTAAATAGGAATATTAGAATGAGGGTAATTACTTCAGTTTTCCATGAGTGATCCATCAAGACATTGACTTTCACTGTATATTGTTGCACAGATTAGTAATTGTAGAATTGAATTAGAAACCTGTGTTGGAATATTTGAAGTGTTTTGCCAAGTTCTCTATTTTTTAGTTTTTAACAGAGTTATGATTTTATTTCTCAAATGCATTCCCTTCATATGAAGAGGTTATTTTTTCAGAAAAAGTATGTCAGAATATTTTATTTTTAAGGTGTGACCACATGAAGGAATAACCAACCAAGCGTGTGTATTTGGTCTGACTGAGATAGTGATAATTTCCCGTCCCTCATAATGCCGTACTTTCTGCTAGAAGCATGTTGATAGTGCACCAGTGTTTTAGTTAGTGCTTGCACAATATTGAGGCATTGACAGATGTCCAACATTTCTCCTCCCACCTTCACCAGTAGACTGGGGATAGACAAGATCCTTGGAGGAGACAGGGCCAGGATAACTGACCCAAACTGACCAAAGAGTATTCTGTACCATAGGATGTCAGCTCAGCAATAAAAAGTCAGGAAGAAAAGGAGGAAGAAGGGGAGAGCATTTGTGATTTATGTTTGTCTTCCAAAGCAACCACTGTGTGTATCACAGCCCTGCTTCCTGGAAAGTGGATGGGCATCACCTGCTAATGGGAAGTAAAGAGTAACAGCTTTGTTTCCTTCTTTTGAGCACACAAACTTTGCTGTTACTTTGCAGTTACTAAACTGTCTTTATCTCAACCCACAAAGCTTTCATCTTATTTTCTCCCCTCCCTGGCCTACTTAGGAAGGGGATGATAGAGCAGCTTAGTGGGCCCCTGGCATCCAGCCAGGGTCAACCCACCACTGTCCTTTTTGGTGCCCAATGTGGGGCACATGACAATGGCAGTTTTGCATTAAGCATGATATAAGTATAGTAGTTACTAAGTGCAAAGCTTCTGCGTGGGTCACTGAGTTTTGTCTGCTTATCTTTTTGGTTTTAAAACAAAGGCCATGGGGGAGCAGAGATCCACCTGCAGCCTGCAAAGAAACCCCCACTGAAGGAAGTGGATTTCACTACTCTGTTTTGATTGGTTGTTAATAAATCAAACCAGTTCTCTCCAAGCTCAGTCTGTTTTGTTCATGATGATAATTGAAGAGTGATTTCCCTGTCCTTATCTAGATTCACAAGCCCTTCGTTATTCCTCTCCAGTTTAGAATGAGAGGTAGCGATAGAATGGCTTTGGGGAGGTACCTGGCACCCAGCTGGAGTTCAACCACCACAGAGAGAAATAGAGAGTGTGAACAAATAAGTTGGAGAAGTTGCTTTAAAATTAAAGGATCCAAATTCTTATTGTTGTTATTTCACATCAAAGATATCACTGTTGGCATTGGGGAAGGACAGTACGGCATTGTTGAGGCACAGGTAGTTGCGATAAACAAGTACGGCTTCAACAGAAGTATCACTGCAAGTTTCAGATTTGGTTATTATAAAAAGAGGGTTTATTTGGTCTTACAGATTTTGCCTGTTGTACCCACATAAATTTTATTTTCCAAGTCTTTACAAAAGCATTCCTCATCAAAACATCATGCTGAAAAAATGGTATTTTTGTATACCAAGAGCAACTATATAAAAAAATGTCTCACTAAGCTAGACTTGTGAAAAACTGCCAAGGGTCATGTTACCATCATGTACTCTCCAGCTGACTTAAGCGCAAGAATGTACATTCACCCTCTATCCAGGTAAGGAATCAACGCTTTTTGTGTGTCACTCGCTTCTTGGTTGTATGCTTGAGAGGTGATCAGTAGCTAAACAAGTGACAGGACTTGAAAAAAATTTACTTTTTAGTAAAACAGATTGCATTGCAGGATGAAGTATCAGAGGAACCGCTTATTGCATGATCACAAACCTGATATTAGTGAGATGCTTTGTCAGTGGTTGAAAAAATCCTAAGTAGGCATTGACTCCTGTTGCCAATATCAAGATTTATTGGCACAAGAGATATTGACATCAGTAAATCCATGACGTTATTATATCTCAAAGACTAATAAATCTTGTTCCTAGCCAAAACCATTAGTCAATATAATTATGCACGATGATGCATGTTTTCCCTAAAGATGTCAGCTTCATATTATACTTCCAAGAAATATCAAAATATCAAGAAAAAGCAACTGAGGGAGAAGTCAGTATACATAACCACATGGACACATCACATGGTCTCTGGGCCTTCATGAAAGGCACTTGCCTGTTTCTGTACTATTAAATATGTTCTTTTTGAAATGTGTTGTTTTCTCTTGAAAAGTTGGACTCCTTTTCAGCAACAGGATTTATTTGTTATTACTGAAAAATAACCAGATGGCACATATATGTGTCTGTGGAAACTTCTGAATTCACGGATAGTCTTGTTTCCAAATTATATTGTGAAATAGATAGGTCTAATGGGTTGCATAGGGTTGTGACCTGTTAAAGAGACCATGTTTTTAATGCCCAAAGTAATGCAGTGCTCTAGCATACAATTTAGGGTAAAAAAAAAAAAAAAAAGTACTACCCCCTTAATAACCCCATTTACTTTGAGCCCATTTCTTGTTTTGTGGGAAAAAATAATATTTTAGAAGGATCCTCTGCCATTGACTACATCCAGAGTTCATTGTGTCTTTGTCTTGGATTGTGTTCAGAAGAGAAGGCATGGGAGGCTCAGGATGGCTGCTCAGCTGACCCTCTGCTGCTGATGGGAGGAGCCCTGCTTGCCATACCTCCTGGGGATACCATGGGACCCAGGCATACAGACACTGTGTGAGTGTTGGATAGCACAACTAATCAAGATTGATAATTTCTGCAGTGATTAGTTCAAGATAGAAACAGCATCACTTGGGGTCTGCGTTTGTGGTTGTACAGTAATTTTTCGTTCTCTGTGAAGTGTACAGTATGTGCCTGAAGGTGCAGAAGCAAGGAACAGTCATGAAAATCCCTTTGCAATGGATTTGGTTTTACTTCTTTATTTGTTTAGAATCGATTTTGCAATCAAGAAAAAGAAGCAAATAAACACTTATTTTAAAAATTCCTGAAGTATTGCAGATTTCAGGTAGCTCTTTTAAAAATTGTCCTCTTGCTGAACTCTTTGGTTTTGCCTCTTGACCATGGCAATTTTTTTTATTTCTTAACAACAGCATTCATAGCTTTTCTTTCTGATTTACAAAGTAAGCGGCAATCATTTCATTGTGGAAGTTTGGGGTTAATCTAATATCACAGAATCTCAAGGGCTGGAAGGGACCGCAAAAGATCATCCAGTCCAACCCCTCTGCCAGAGTAGGACCATCTAGAGCAGGTCACACAGGAACTTGTCCAGATGGATTTTGAATGTCTTCAGAGGAGACTCCACAACCCCTATGGGCAGCCTGTTCCAGTGCTCTGTCACCTTCACAATGAAGAAATTCTTCCTTGTATTTCTTTGGAAACTCTTATGCTCTAACTTGTACCCATTGCCCCTTGTATTATCATTGGACATCACTAAGAAAAGCGTGGCTCCAGCCTCCTGACACCCACCCTTTATGTATTTGTAAACATTAATGAAGTCACCACTCAGTCTCCTCTTTGCCAAGCTGAAGAGCCTCAGCTTCTTCAGCCTTTCATTATAAGGGAGATGCTCCACTCCATCATCTTGCTGGCCCTGCACTGAACTCTCTCCAGCAGCTCCCTGTCCTTCTTGAACTGAGAGGCCCAGAACTGCACACACTATTCCAGATGCAATCTGAGGGCAGAGTAGAGAGGGAGGAGAACCTCTCTCGACCTACTAACCACAGCCCTTCTAACACACGCCAGGATGCCATTGGCTTTCTTGGCCACAAAAGCACATTGCTTGCTCATGCTCATCCTGCTGTTCCTCAGGACAACCAGGTCCCTTTCTCCTACACTACTCTCTAAGAGTTCATTCCCCAACCTGTACAGGTACATGGAGTTATTCTTTCCCAGATACAAGACTCTACACTTGCCCTTGTTTGAATTTCATTAGATTTCTCTTCCCCCAACTGCCCTGCCTGTCCAGGTCTCACTGAATGGCAGCACAGCCTTCTGGTGTGTCAGCCACTCCCCCCAGTTAAGAATCATCAGCAGACTTGCTGACAGTGCCTCTGTTCCCTCAGCAATATCATTAATGAATATATTGAACAGACTGGTCCCAGCACCGACACCTGAGGGACTCCACTAGACACAGGCCTCCAACTGGACCCTGCCCCATTGATCACAACTCTTTGCCTTCTTCCTTTCAACCAATTACCAGTCCACCTCACACCCTGATCATCCAGCCCACACTGTCTCAGTTTTGCTGTGAGGATACTGTGGAAGACAGTGTCAAATGCTTTACTGACATCCAGATAAACCACATCCACTGCACTACCACCATCTAGCCACCTGGTTACATCTTCATAAAAGGCTATCAGGTTGGTCAAACGTGACTTCCCCTCGGTAAAACAATATTGATTGCTCCTAATGACCCTCTTGTCCTTTAAATGCATGGAGACAACACCCAGGATAAGTTGTTCCATCACCTTTCCAGGGATGGAGATGAGGCTGACTGGTCTGTAGCTACCAGGCTCCCTCCTTCTTGCCCTTTTTGAAGACTGGAGTGATGTTTGCTTTTGTATGTGTGTTAGCTAGTGAATTTCTGAAGAAAAATAGGAAGGTTGACAAAATGTAGCTATACGTTAGGTTACATACTTGTATTTTTTGAAGAGGATATTTTAAAACAAAAGATACGAAGACCTACAGTCACACAGTAGTGGTGGTAATAGCTCTGCACAGGAGTTTAATTTAGTTTTGCAACAAACCAGTCACTGAAAATGCATTTTAATAAAATGGCGATACTTGAGGAAGAGGATGAGGTTTAAGTTTGTCTTTTCTTCTTAACTGCTTTAATTTCAAATTTGTCACTAATTTGAGGTGACAGGGTTTTAATAAAGTATCAGAAGATCACTTTTTTTTTTTTCCTGAGAAGTCTAAGCCATTTATCAAAAGAGGACAATGTCAAGAACAGGTGCTTTGTCACATCTGATAAAGCTGATGTTGGAATACAGTTCCCATATAATGTGAGATGTAAAGTATTAACAGCTCCATAAAATCAGGTAGCCAAATCCCTTCATGTAATCTTCCTTTTCCTCCCACAAATTACCTTACTTCACAGTAAGAAAGAATTGTCAAGCACTTCTGAAAAGCACAGATTAGATCAGGAAGATTTATCATGCTACAGGATCATATCAGTTGGGTTTCTTTGCTTCTGTTTTTTTTTTTTTTCTACACGTGATGTGTTGTCTGGGTGTTCTTCAAAGGCTGAGGTAGTTGTCAATTTATAGGGATTAGTGTTGCAGCATAAAAGAATAAAAAGAAACTAAAAGTACAAAAGAACCCCATAAAAATGCTTATAAAATTAGAACAGTTTTTCCAACTGCATCTACCCTGTGCTACTCAGGAGGTTTCAAGGTGGCACCCCTTCTAGAATTGAGATCTTCTGCTAATGGAGACAGTGCTAGCTGTGCAGTAAAAAAACAGTTGCTACTTGATCCGTAGACTCAGCATGTTTTTTTCATTTGAAGTATTAAATGTTCTCCAAACTAAATTTTGTTGGGTAGGTCCTTTTTCAATATTCCAGATATTGAACTTCATATTTTAAGTAGTTTCACAAATGCAGTTCCCCCTTCACACAATGTATTTTTCACAGCACAGGCAATGGTATAAAAAAAAGACGTGACAAAACCTATGGCAAATGGATGTAAAGTCTAAGGATCACTTTCTGTTTTAATGACCTTCTTCCCTTTCCCGTTTGACTTGATACACACTCATCTGTTTTTTAGCTGGTGATTCTTTATGCCCTCTACAGTCCTGTGGTAGAGATTGCACTTACAAGTCTACATGCTAATTTGTGGAAATTTGTGGCAATATTGCACCATCATGTTTCAGGGAAATAAGAACGTGGTTAGATTAACTGTTGTCTTCTCAGAAGGTCCTAGAAATGCCAAGGAATGTGGAACTGGTGGGGGGAGGTGGGGAGGGGAAGCATGATTTACGGGAAAGGCATTGAAGACAGCTGTGCCAGAAAAAGGGAAAAAACACTATAATAAGTACAGATACACTAAAAACGTTATTCTTTTTTTGAGAAGGTGGTGGGATTAAAAAAAACCAAAGCTCTAAAATGACAAGATTCCACAAAAACTAAAGATGAATGTTTACCCACCTGAGAGATGAGGAATAGTTTTCTCTGAGACTTCTTCGTGTTTTCTGCACTTTGGAGCCTGTGTGTCTCAAATGTAACCAATGTGTGACTTACTGATATAAACATGACATACAAGAATTTCGCCTTTTACAAAGTAAATAGGTTTCCTAATGTCACTTTAATGCAAAGTCTCTAAGCTGCTGAAATCTGCAGCTCGGCTGCATGTCGTCAAGGAAATATTTTTTCATATTTCTAGTAGTTTATAGCAAACATCAAGTCTTTTTTTATTTTCTATTTCAATTTGATTGTAATAAGGATAGTGTGGGATGGCTGAGACACTGTAATAAGATATATTTTCCAAGGTGAAACAAAAGGTTTCGTAGTAGGTGGTGCAAAGGTAAAAGCAAATATGGCACCTCCGGTTCTTTAAAGGCTTTAGAGTAGCATGGCTGGAGCCAGTTTATGCTGCAAATACTAAACCATGTGCTGTGAATTTCTACATGTGCCATGAATTTCCTGATGAATTGGTGACATCTTACTTACACTGTATGGATATACCCAGAATACAGAATTCTGTACAATATCCCTAATCTACTGATCAAATAATTTTGTTTATGAGCAATATAAGATAACGGTATTTGGTACTGTGTGTCTAACTTAGCTATGTAAACCTTTGCTGTCTGCTTTGGTAGGGGTTCAATTTGTAATGTTTGATTCAAACTATTGCTCATTCCTTTTATATTCTTCTCTCTCGGTTGGCTGAGTCCCAACACAGTTTGTTCTTTAAGCAAGCACTGGAAGCAATAACCATTAACCTTTTTTAAGTGGCTTTTTAGCATGTCATGAGTTTAGATGTCTTACTTCTTTTCACCATTAACCTTTCTGATGGGACAGTGCACTGTGTTTTGCTTACTTCAGCATGTCACACATTTTCACCCCTTGCCCATTTGCAGGCAATGTATTTCATTACAAGAAGGATGGAGGAATGTGGTGGGGAAAGGACAAAGGCAGTATATGCCATACCTTTCCCTAGGCACATGAGCAGCTAGTGTGCCCTGAGTTAAGAAAAATAGCCCATAAAATAAATATCCTTGTTCAGGTGCAGAAGCAGTTCCTCTAACACTATCACTGGCGGTTGCTACAAGTAAAGCCTTAATCGTCAACCGTGATGACACATTACAACCAAAGCCCTCAAAACAAAAGCTATTCATCTAAGGCCAACATCAATGAAGGGTTCAGTTATTCTTGCTTTACTGAGCATGAAATGGAATTGAAAGGCAATATTAAATGGGTTATTAAACTTAAGACATGGTGTCTTGTGATCTTCTCTTGCAATTGCCCTTACTAGATACGTATATAATGTGTGGAATAGTCTCTGTAGGGTAGTCATTTGTATGGCCTTTGAGTCTCAAGAAATGTTAGCACTGCAATTATTCAGTCATCATTTTGATGATAAACTAAAAATATGGTTCTTTTCAAAACTAAATGTATGTTCTCTGGTTGTTTTTATCCGCTCTGTATGCAGGAAGGTATCTACCAGAAAGAATGATTAAGAAGTAGTAAGAATATACCCATTTCTTGTACAGTTTCCCTCCTCTCAAAAATTATTGAAGTGAGAAAAAGACACTTTTGTTTCTCTTCCACACAAACATCAGTCTCTATTTGGTTTATTTTACATAACCTCACACACCATTGAAATGATTCTTGTACATTTAACATGTTTTCTGAAAACAAACTAAGCATTTAAAAATTGATTTCATAGTCCAGTAGCATTTTGATCAGGACCCTTTTCTCAGGTGAATACTGAACAGTTGTTTCCATGGGCTCCTGCTAACTTGAGGGCAGGCCCAAGGGAATTGCATGAAAACACAATTCTAGTGCTGGTTTCAGTGTTTTTCAGCTTGCCTAGAAACTAGAAAGGGCTGGAATATTAAACAAAAGGAATTTGATCTAAAGAGTATTTGTCAATTAAACCCAAAAGCTAGTAAAGAAGCCTGATAACACGGCATTTCCACTGTTTGCTCAAAACCTACCAAACTGGACCCGGAAGCTTCCTTGTAACTCTTCATCATTTGCCTGGCAACATAAGTATTTTCTAGATGTTAACTAATTGGAAAGCTTATTCAGACTGGTTAATTATTGTCAGACAAGACCATTAAGTATCACTTCAGTAGCATGAAGTAGAAGGAGGAACTGATGCTATGCCTAACTGGCAATTAAGATAGAGCGTCAGTTAATTTTCTTAACTGAAGCCAATACCCTCTTTAATCATAATTCAGATCTGTCAAATAGCAAAATAAAAAGGTGATACAGTCAAAACACTAACAAACAGCCTTAGAACAAGCAAAAAAATGAATGGAATTAAAGATGCCACTGAGGAGATCAGGTTTGAGTTGCTTGGACCAATACAGATGATGCAGTGTTACTCTAAAGGTGCTCTGAAATTAGGTTTCTATGTTATTCAGAACAAAGATATCTTAGTTTCAGATATTCAAGTTCCTACAAATTTTGTGCCTCAGATTTTTGTCTCATCCTACTGGTCTTCAGAAAAACTGCAGAATATAGTATCTAAATCCTGGATGTACTAGTCATAAATCTTTTTGGTTGTAATATTTTATGGCTATACATGGGAAAAACAAGGATTTGTGCCAATTATTTTTTTTATTTTCATTTACAGTAAGGAAATTCCAAGTTGTGTTTACTTCATGCAAGGCATTTCTTCCTCCTGCCATTAAATCTATTATTTTTCAGTGCAACCCCTGCAGGCCAGGAAGATGTACAGAAATGCTTCTTATTTCAAACACTAACACCCCGATCCTATTTCTTGTGTTAAGGAAATGAGTAAATCCATCCTTCTTTCATGACACAATCAATTTCCTTTTGATAGGAAAAAATACTGTGCTTCTTTTACCTTCAGACAATATGTCAGTATTTCTATTGTGATATATTGGCAATGGATTTAGAAGGATTTTTTTTTTTCCCCATAAACCAGCTAGACCCACACAGACTGTTTGCTCTGAAGTTCACATTTGATGTATGCATACTATAATTAATCCTTCAAGAACTGGTTTTAGCACTGCAGTTTGTGCTTCTGCCCACATGAGATTCGTTTAGCTACTTCTGCTTTCTGATTTCATAGTGGTTCAAGGACCTGCCATATAGATTTCTGCCAGTTGTGCAGTGTTCTGTGCAACTGGTGATGTGTTGCAATTTGGTGTGTTGTATCTTTCTTTGACTGTTGATAAGTAAAGGGCAGGTTTGAGTACTCTCCATAGTGATGCTAGTAGTCTCTATGTCTTGAGCTGCACTCAGAATGTCTGAATGTACTCATGAGTGTCTGAGTCGTTCACATTTAGCTTGCTAAGGTCCAGTGACAAAGCAGTAGTGCAATACATAAAAATATTAGAGAGCTTTGTGATTTTGTACAATAATCTTTTGCACTATCACTAATATGTGAGATCTTAGACATTCACTCTAAAAGTGACAGAAAAACAAAGTTTCTAGTTTGTGGGAAACTTCGGTTTGGACCTAAAACTTTCATTAGGTCAAATTGAGCTTTGATGTTTAAACCCACTCTTTAGCTTCTCTGTAAAATGTCAATTTATTGTAGCAAGTTCCAGGATCTTTCTCCTCACCCAGCTCAGGGAAAGCTATAAGGAGGCCAAACATGCCTTCGTTTAACAGCTTTGTGTCCAAGTAATACAGAACATAACCCAACAAACAAAGAAAATGAAAACTCCACCAAAAAAAAACCCAAACAAACAAAAAACCTCACAAACAAAAAAGCCAAGAAACCCACAGTAAACAGACTATAAAGACTGACTCTTTAAAATTCTAGTTTTAAAAGATAAGTCATGTTCTCTGAAACATCTTCAGGCCAGTTCTGCTGACACTGGCAAGAGCAGTGCCACAAGGAGGTGAAAGCATCTGCATCATATGCAGAAACTTTATGTGACATCTAGAAAATGAAAATAGCATCGTGCTTTTATCTCCTACATCTTAAACTTTATCTGGTTTTCCTTTTATATTTTACAAAACATATCAATCACACCAACAAAATGTGAATATTTTTTATTTATTCTAAATGCACTGGTTTGAAGAGAACTTCAGTCTAGCATTTGAAAAACTCCACTGAGAACAGAAGTAAAAGTACAAGTTTATGTTGGATTTCAGATCTGGAACAGTAGTCCAAATATGGAAGAGTATGGAAGAGAATATAAAACACAGTATAACTGTCAATCCATCCTACCCTTCACTGGATTCCCTTGATAGAACAGTGGCTTCAGTAACCTATTAACATTCAGAAGCAGCTCAAACTCGGCAACTTTAAAAAAAAATGAAATTTATTTACTCTTTTTTTTTCTTTTGTTTTTTTTTAACTTCTAAATCTCACTGGTGTCTGCTCTTAGATGCAACCAGGATTCTTTTTAACTCCAAGGCGAGGCCTGAGGCTGTAATCCATGTCCCCAGCTGACCTGCAGTTAAGGCTTGTCAGAATAATTGCATCTTACTGTGGACAGGCATAATCACTCTTCGTCTTTTTTAAGATTCTTCCCTGTAAACTACCTGACCTGAGCTGACTACCCTTCAGAAGAGGAGGATAAAGTAAAATTAGCTATGCATGTCCTGCTGTCAGACTGCAATCTCCATCATTGACTTCTGTCAACCTCCTTGGCAGGAAAACAAACTGTTCTTCCCAAACAATGCATGCTCATTAAATTAAAGAAAAAAGAAACATAACAAAAACCTCCATTGTATATTGGTTTACATCAAATTGTCCTGGAAACCAAACCTCACATGTTTATTAAGATGTGCGTCCTTGTTGCCATGACCACCCACCATTGCCTTGAACTGCAAAGAACTGACAAGGAGTGATTGAGTGTGGATTTTTCCTCTTTATGTATTATACTTGAGTTTAGTCTTAGTCTGGCTCCTAAATAGAATAATCAATGCCATTATCTCTTCCTCTCTTATCTAAATCACATCAGGAGATCAATAGCTACAACAAAGACAGCCAGTGCTTTCTTTCCACTGGGACTCATTACTTTGCTGCCCAAGATGGGGGTATAGATATTCTCAGGAAGGTTATCTGGTGTTCTGTGGTAGTTAACAACAACTGTCAGTTATTAATGGTGCTCTGCAGCCTCACCTTTGCAGTGCTGTGACTGATAACAGGACATGTTTATAACAAAATGAATCTCTGCTGCCTTTTCTCCTCACCCCCACGATTCTTGTTCTTTCTTTGGTTTCCTTTCTCCTCTCCTGTCTGCTGTTGCAAACTGAGGCAGCATGCGTGAGAATATAAAATGTTGAGGGCCTTCTCATTTAGATTCCTCACAAGTGCAGGTTTGCTTTTATGTAGGCTAACATCTGCTGCAGTATTACAAAGACTAATTAAAATAAATTCACATCCTAAATCAGTCTTTTCAGTAACATTTATTACACAAGATACTGGGTGATAACATGTATAATAAGGTTAAGCTGAAGCAAAAGTCATATTTTTATGGCATTTGCTGGCCAGTCAGGAGCAATCTCCCCAAAGAAGTTTACATTTGCAATACAATACTTTCCATCAGGCTAATAACAAAGTCTACCACAATGTTCTCCTCATGTTTATTTATACATATCAACTAAGTGTAAAAACCGATGCTTAAAAAAAAAAAAGAAAAGACACTTTGCCTGTCAGTTTGGACTACACTCCCAGTTTTTCTTGTCAAAAACAGACAGCCAGTTTGCAAATCCTAGGTGAACAGTCTGACAGACAATTCGCACATCAAGTCATCAAACTCTCAAAGGGGTAGTTAGCCACTAATTTAATGGCTTCACTTGCTGCATTGGCATGGCCTCAGTTTAAGTACAGATCCCATCCAACACACTGATCCTGCCTTGGGAGGCCAGGCATGGAGCTTGAGTAACCCCCAATTTCTGTGAAGTGATAAGAGAAGCAAGTCAGTGGTACTCGAAGTACATTTTGAAAAAAAACAAGTTTACAGCAGTAAGAAATACACAGATGACAGGGAGTCATGAGTATTTCTTTTGGAGAAGTGGAACAGGGTGCCCAAACTGCATTGTCACTTTTCTGGCTTTCAAGGCTCTAAATGAATGAAAATGAGGGGAGAGCAGTTACAAAGCTGTGCCCTCCAGAAACACTAAGCTAAGGAGCCAAAATGTAAAGCAATCACACTGCATCTTTTTTTCTAATACAGTATGAGGATTTGCTTGTCGAATCTTATGGGCCTGACTTTATGCCAAGTGAAAATAATAGGAGTTTAGCAGTTAGGTTTGAGTATGAACAAGAGTCACCTGCCTTTGTAGAAAAACTTAAGAGTTTTCTGATACATGCAAGAGAAAAGTACATGTGATGTTTCAGGCTGCAGGTCATCAGTGATTGCCACTGTGTTGTGAAATATGTAGCCACAGAAGGTCTCATCTTAAAAAGGCACTGAATTACTCATGTTTCCAGTTATTTGTGCTACTTATGAGGAGACATTATTATGATGGGGTGTTTTTTTTGTAGCCCTATGTTAATAAATCCTTTTTCGGTTTTTTATTGTCTGCTTTTATCTGCAGTCACTCCTCATTTTCCATGAAATAGACTAAGAAAGAGCAGAAAACATTTTTGCTTTTGTTTTGATTTTCTCTTAAGGTATCAAAGAATCATAGAATGGTAGGTGTTGGAAGGGACCTTTAGAGATCATCTAGTCTAACCCGCCTGCAGAAGCAGGTTCACCTAGATCAGGTCGCACAGGAACATGTCCAGGTGGGTCTTGAAGACCTCCAAGGAAGGAGACTCCACAACCCCTCTGGGCAGCCTGTGCCAGGGCTTCCTCACCTGAACAGTAGAATAGTCTTTTCTTATATTTAAGTGGAACTTCTTATTTTCCAGCTTCATGTCATTACCCCTTGTCCTGGTGCTAGATGCAACAGAAAAAAGGGATGCCCCTATGTACCTAAGAAAAATATTCAGGAACATGGAGTGTAGAAGTATTGCCTTCCTTTGACTGTGCAGCATTTCAGGTGTAAGACATCTTGGCCTTGACTACTCCTGCTTTTCTTTCTTTATGCATTTCAGGTGCACTTTTTTGGTCATCTTTTTCTTCAAAGGTTTTGAGGTCTTTTTTATTTAATAACTTGGCATCTGTCCTTCTGCTCAAAGACTGTGTGTGCCTTTCAGTGGATAGGAAATAAGTTAGTTGGAAAGAACCTGTAATTCTTTGTATGTGTGAGAGAGAGAGTACCCTTACATATACTGTTTGTTTTGATAGTTTTGATTCAGGGCTAAAGTATAACTGAAAGATGTATTTTCCAGTAACTCTCCCTAGGTTACTTTATTTTTCTTATATGAAACAACAAAGTAGTGCAGGAGTTACTAAAAGACAGGTCTGTAAAAAAAAAAAAGCATGATATGTTACAGACAACTCAGCACCAATATTTATGTTTTCTTTTACTCTGTCAGTCCCCAGATTATAGTACACAGATTGAATATTTCCAAGGATACCACAGGGAAGCTTAGGGAGAAATAAAAATGAGCTGTGTTACGGCATACTCAAAACAAATGGAAGCTCTCAGAAGAAGAAATATTTTTGAAAATAAGCTTCAGAGTAATCTCAGCAAAGCACTTAAAAGTAACATAATGAATGAAAGAGATGAACAGCAAAAATGGCTGAAGCTTTCCTATATTACAAAAACATAAAGGAAATTGAGTTGTGTGCATATGGATTTCTTGAGAAATCCATGTAAAGTTCCTTTTCATAGGATAGTTTCTTTTTGTGGTGTAAGTAAAATGGCTTGTGTCTGGTTTGCTACCTCAAATCAGTCTAGGAGAAAATACGAGCTGGTAGTTAAATTTCGGATTGGCTGATACCAACTTCTTACACTTTTGTTACTTGGATGACATTGTACAGTTATCGTTTAACAATGATGAAAGGCTTATTATGTGTTCGAGTACACTGATCTTTTCTTCATCTAGCAACAGTTTTGAGCCTTTCTTTACGGATTTGAGGATTTTTCTATGCACCAGTCACCCACTATTGTCACTGCACTGCAATTGCTGTCATTATTGTTCAAGGCCAAAAAGAGATTAAGGTGAACAACTTTTGTCGTTAAATCAAAGTGTGATCATTAACTAACACGAATACATATCTTTGCCATGTAAAACTGGGATGATATATTAACACCTTCACCTTTGCCATGCTGAAAAGTGAGTGGTAGTGGAATTTGGAGTCAGTCTCAAAGGAGCTCCAAAAATAGTTGAATTTTAGTCATGCAGTTTGGAGAATAATTGTTTGCTACAGTTCAGAACAAAGATGAGAAGGGAGGAGTGAGGCAGCAAGACAAGGCACACCACGCTGATGCTGATGAGACTTTTCACTAAGATGATTAATGCCCATTTACAGAATTGGGCTATTTACAAAATTGAGCATGTAACTCAAAGACTGCCTGGGTTAAAAGGAAGTGTCCCTGCCCGCTGACACTGCTTTTATCCTGCACTGTTCCCACTGCCCCATTGTGCTATAATTACAGCTGAGCCTTGTGCAGTTGACTGTCTCAGGTGGCATTAGTCCAGGTCCAGCCTACTGTAACTGCTTCTGCCTCTCCTAGTGTGTTGTGCCAGGCTGCAGGAGTGAGGGTACAAGGGAGCACTTAATGGAAGGTGAGAGGTTTCCATTTATGGCTGTTATTCCACTCTGATTCTTGGGTAAGAGCTATTATAAGGGTGCTTCAGAGCACAACAGGCAAAAACTACCATAACTAGGAGTAATGGGATAAGATTGAGCAAAGGCAAATAGAGGCCATTTCCTAACAGTGAGATCTATTAGACTGTGGACTAGGTAAGTCTCCCAAGGGAAGTGGTGGAAGTCCAAGCACTTGAGTCATTTAAAACTGCAGTGGATAAAGAGTTCAGGAGTATGAAATAGGGAATACTCTACCAGTGGCCACAGAATGAAAGATTTATGTAATATGTCCTTCCACCAAAATCTAGAATTACTGAAAGAAGATGAGATGGGAAATGATGTGGTGCTAGAGGAGTGTGTTGAGGTAGGAGCTGTAGAGTTCTTGAGCATACTTTGGGATCAACATCATGCAGAGGGACAGTGGTGTGAGCAATGCAGCACCCTAGTGCAACGGACCTGATATTTTTGATAACTTGAAGGCAAAATTAAAGGTTTTGAGTTGGAGTCACTGGCAAAGGCAGAGAAACACGTTAAATACTTACCATTTTGGAAATTCCACTGTTTCTAGTAGAAAATATTGATATTATGATGTGTTTAGTTAAAGGTGCATCTAGCCTTGTCCTTCTTTCACTGTTGCATGAATAATGTAACCTTAGATTAAGCCACAGATTGCAGAATTCATGAGCAGATTTTATCTGTGACTCACTCCTGCTCTCAAGCTATACTCCTTAGTGGGTATTGACAGAACAATTCTACTAGCAAAAGAATTGGCTTGATCTAATCTGCAGTGTTGTTTGTGCTAAAAAAATGGAGAAATGAATAGTTATCAAAATGGATTATGTTTAAGAAGCCCTAAGGGTTGGCTAATATACTAAGAAATCTGTAGTGCCCTGTTAATGAGCTGCTGTCTTCAAGAGTCTGGTTTATTTCTTTTCTGTGGCTTATGTTTCTTTTAATGTTGCAAGATTATTATTTTAACACATCTGGTCATTGTATTATTTGCTTCATGGTTTTACCTACTTTCCCGGTTTTGAGTTTTTTTGACATTTATGTGTCACGTTTGACATTTATGTCTAAGCATATGTGTTTTGCTATCTCAAGATACTCTAGTGAAAAACTTGAACTGAGAACTGAAACAAACACATTAACCTACTCATTAAAGGTGAACCTGCTTCTGCAGGGGGGTTAGACTAGATGACCTCCAAAGATCCCTTCTGACCCCTACCAGTCTATGATTCTATGCTTCATTAAGTCTGTTTTATGTAAATGCATGGATCTTTGCTTTGTGCCTAAATGATGATCAGACTTTTTTTTTTAGGTACTATTTTAACTAGCTGTGATGGCTAATTTCAAAATGTTCATCTCTCACTAAGATGCTCATTTATTCAGCACCTGCATATTTCCATTTCACTGATATGCGTGGTCAAGATACGGAAGACAATGTACTGCAGTGCAACTTGTTGTGTCAAAAGGCATAAAAAAAATTGTGTATTGGTCTTTCTCTAATCCAAACCCTCTTTTTTTTGCTTGATATGTCATCTCCAATTAACAACCGAAGCTTAAGACAATTTCATGTGTTTACTGTTGTCTATACTAAGCAGATCTTCTGTTTCATGCTATTCTGTTCTTTGCAGACCAAATCCATAAACTTTCTGTCTCAGAATTGATTTGTATAGGATAATAAGACTTAAGTATCAACGTTGTACCAGAATAGCTATTCCTTTATAGATATAATATTTATAACACTTTTTTATATTTAATATTTTCAAGAAACTCTATAAAGGAGTAGCAAAATTCCTGTGACCATACCAGTATTTATCCACTACACGAACACCTTTATTGTATCATTTAGATGAAATATAGATATATTAAAAAGCATGTGTTATGGTATGATACAGAGTGTGTATGCATACTGTATAGAGTCCAGTAGAAAATTGTGGTGAGACATGTAAACCAATGAACACAGCATATGTAACTATAGTCTATCAAGATATATATTTGCATACTGTTTCTTGTAAAGCATTTTCCAAGAGGGAAAAATAAATGCATGTGAATGGAAGGGTGACGGAACAGTGGCACAGGCTGCCCAGAGGGGTTGTGGAGTCTCCTTACTTGGAGGTCTTCAAGACCGTCCTGGACATGTTCCTGTGTGACCTGATCTAGGTGAAGCTGCTTCTGCAGGGGGGTTGGACTAGATGATCTCTAAAGGTTGCTTCTAACCCCTACCATTTAATGAATACTGATTGCACTGGGAATAATGGCATCTGATCTACAGATATGGCTAATAGATCCAAATCACTGTCAACTTCTGCCTCCTAGGCAGCAATCTTTCAATGCAGGATTTACCATAAAGATGAGAAAAACAGCTGGCAACTAGCAACTTGTTATATTAAAAAACCTTTAAATGTCTTCTGCTACCTAGCTGTGATGTAGTATGATTTACTTAAAAATGTAGCTATTGAATGCATAAAATTATTCAAGACCCAGAACTCCAATTAGGTGGGAAAATCCAGTTATGACTTTAATTTCTTTAAGGTTTCTGGGGAGATGTGAAACTGTGAAGAGAAGAGATGGCCTATGTTCTGTAAAATTAGTTTCTTAACTGTGGCAAGAATGTGTCACTGGATACATTTGCACTATTGTTAGTGGGTGGGAAGCCACAGGACAAATTTTAAAGAAGGATAACAGCAAACTGCAATAAAATATAGTTCAAAGGGCAGGAAAAAAAAGAGGGTAAAGGACCCATTGGACATTTAAATCAGGGGAATAACTGGGATTTCCCTTTTTTCCATGTCATTCAATTAGTGCACCAGTGCAGGCGTACAGTCCATACAAACCCATGTGCATGCTGCATTACTGGCTGGAGATATTTTATCTGTATTACAGCTACTGCTTAGAGAATTGGGTTAGGATGATTTTGAGAATAGATTTTCAAGGAAACTTCTCTCCAAAACAGAAAACTATGAGGAAATGTAGTTGCCATCAACAGGATTTGTATTTCTGTTTCTTTTGTAAGGTGCATACTTCTTCTTCAGTCTTTCATGCCAGTTCCCCCTCCCCAATTCCTGGAGCTCTCTTTATTACTGAGTATCTAATTCAACTTTCTTATCTTTTTTTGCTATCTATCTCTCTGTTATAGCTACCATAGCTATATTTCAGCAAGCTATCGTGCTTGAATATCCTATCTGAAAACTCAGACCGACAGCTTAGAGAGCGAATTTGGATGGATGGATAGATAAACGGTTATCCAGAATGGCTCTTAGAGCTGTCTATTTTAGCAAACTATTTAAGCTGTCAGCTTCTCTGTATTTATGGCCTACTTATCACACTCGTATCTGAACACCTATCAATTTTAACATTAGAAATCCAGTCCAAGTCTCAGTCCAATTGTGGAGAATCACTGGCTGCTCCCTATTTGCCTTAGATGAATAGAATAAAAGATGTGATATCCAGTCACTGCTTTGCTTTTTGCTTTTTTTTTTAACTAGGTTATTTCAAAGCTTGATCAAGGGCTTCCTAAATTGTCAAGACAGAGAGATTCTTCATGGTGATTCCCTATAAAACATAGTTGACAGTTGTTCAGAGTTCTCTGAAAAAGGTTTACTTAGAATCATAGAATCATAGAATGCCAGGGTTGGAAGGGACCTTTAGAAATCATCTAGTAAAACCCCCCGGCAGAAGCAGGTTCACTTAGATCACTTCTTCCTGAAAATTAATTTTCATCAGAAAGTATTGCAAAATTTGCAAACGAAAATGGTAGTTTCCATTTTCCCAAACATTTGCTTATTTAATTTGTTTTTCCTTTTTTCCCTATATATTTTCTTTTATCCACGAAGTTGGTTTTGGGTTTGTATTTCACATTTCTCGTTGGGTAATATGCCAAAGAAAGAAAGTGAAGATTTTTATTTCCTAGTAAAAACAATGGAGGTATCATCCAGTGGTAGAGATATTCACTTGGCAATCAGAAACACTGAGCTTTGAAAGTGAAGCAGTTTTTCATTATGCTGATCTGAGAGTCATCTAGAGAGAGGAAAAAGGAAATATTAAACAAAACTGAAAGTTTCAAATGTGATAACTTGGATTTAGTGTTGAGGAGAGTATTTGTGTGCACAATTTTGGTTTAAGAAAATAAAATAATTAAGAAAAATGAACTAATGGTTTTCAGTGCTGTGTTCCCAAGCACGAGAAGGACATCGCGAACATGTGGTGGACTATTCTCAGGGTTTGTGCTACATCCCACATGTATCAAAGCAGGCACCTACATCTTGTCTTTAGAAATGGTCAGCATTATAGACTGCATAAAAGAAACAAATGATTATCCTTACTCCTTTGGATAAAGGACAGAATAGGGTTAGGGTATGACTAAATGCAGTATGATAGCACAATACAGCTCTTTATGCAACCCACGATACTGATTGTAGCCTGTCTGTAATATATGAGTATGCATCCCTTGGCCAAACAGAAGTGGCATTTGTGGCTGAGGTTGTTGTCAAACCACACACGGCTCATTTCTTCTGTGTCTGTATTCCTGTCCTGTTTATACTGGGGGAGGTGAAAAAGGGAAAAAAAAAAGTGGATTACACTGCTTTGCTTTCACTGAATTTGAAGTTCTGGTGCAGATAGGTGATTGATTCCCTGATTAATTCAGTATTGAACTGGATATTGCTGTATTCAGCTCTTCAGTTAAATGTTAGAGATCACAGGGCAATGTACTAGATCTTTTTGTAGACTCATTCAGCAGGCTGCCTTTGATGCCATCAGGAACAGGCATATTTTTCTTCTTTCTCTTTTGTTTTAGTTTTTTTTTCTTATTAAATTAAAATGAAATGTGTTTGAAGTGCTGTTAGAGTTGGGGAACTTGGCAGACAGTTGCCTGGGTATCTGTTTTCCTCAAAGAGATAAAAGAGATAGCAACCAGAAGATGAAGATGCTGCAGGATGGATCTTTGTATTGGGTCTAGTTGGGATGGAAATAACTTTCTTCAGAGAAGCAATACAGTGCTGTCCTTCAGATTTGTGGCCCAAACAGTGTGGATAACACTGCAGTGTTTTAGCTGTTGCTGAGGTGGGTAAGAGTCTGGGAGAGGAGGCAGACAGCACAGCCAGCCTGGACTAAGAAAACAGATATTGTAACCCATATGACATAATAATAAGGGAGTGAGTTGTTTTTCCAAAGTAAACATTGCTTGGTGGCTGGCTGGGCATCAGTCTGCTGGTGGGAGGTGGTGAGTGTCACTTAGGTTTGGGGATTTTTTCCTTCACTTATTAGACTGATACCTTCTCTACTGGCAAGACTGAAAGCAAGTGTTTTCTTGCTTTTGTCCTCCCAGTTCTTTCCCCTCTATTGTGGTAGGGGAATGAGTGAGTTAACTGGGTGATGGCTTAGCTGCCAAACATCAGCCTGCCACTGTCTGTGATGATCTGATGTTGGAAACAATGAAAAAGGCTAAGTCTCTTCTGTTGGAGATGAGAACTTGATATCAGCTTGTCCCTGCTATACACCTATATTTACCACTAACATACTTGTTGTATTCATAGGTTGTTTGCAATAAAAATAAAATGAGGAGAAAAGGACATGTGCATAAACATAAATCTCTAGAGGTGTTAATGACAAGTTGCTCTCGAAGGAAACAGCTGATCAATGTATAGGGAAAATGCAGGGGTGTGATTATAATCGAACAAGGTTAGCAATATTATCCAGATCCCTTAAAATAGATGGAATAGTTGCAATTTCGTATCTTCAGCTACAACCTGGGCTTGTTTTCTGGTTTCAAATATAAAATAGCAATAAAGCATCCATCTACCTGACATCCTTTTATGCTCTCTTTAAATCACAGGCCACAAAATGTTTCTTTTCAGGTTTACTTTGGTTTGGCAGCCCCGTTATTGCCTATCACTTTAAGGAGTTGAAAGGCTGAGGATTGATTTCATTTTCTTTTTAGCTTGCAAGGTTTTTTATGTGGAATCTGTTTCTCACTTGGTTTGAATTTCATCTAGGATAATGCTGGCTATCAGTGCTTGAATAATAATTGAACTGCAGCAAGCTGTTCAGCCTTGGTCTCAAGCTGAGAAAGCTGTTTATGTCATGTGTGGGTATTTCAAAAGAATTTAACATTCAAAAATTAAGTTGCAACTACAAACAAAGGTAGGGGAAATCTGTGCAGCTATCTACACAGCTACACCACTGCCTGGAGTAGGTCTTCACTGTACCTGAGCCAGTCCTTCATGTTCTGTAACAATTTTCATCACTGGTATATAGCAAAGCATTGCAGCACTGAGAGGTGGAAAATGGCATACTGGAAATTTTGAAACATGGATGAGTCTTGTAGAATTGTTTCTCCCACCCCTTCATATGCTTAGCTTCTTTTGAATGGGCCTTTAATAGTTACCCCACTAGAAATTGCACTTTTATTTAGAGGCCATTAGTGTTGCTAAAACAGAAGCTGGTTGTATCTTTTGTAATTAAGTTACTACACTTTTAGTTTACAGGAACACTATACCATTATTGCTCCACCATCTGCAATCTCTGCTAATAAGGATTTGAAATTGTGGCTCAACAGGCAGGAAAAACAAGCTTATTTTACAATATCAGTCTGTAAAATGATCAGTCATTACGCAGTTTTTGAATTGCTTATATTTAATGCCACTGTTTGACACACCCTACTTGAATTTGGCAGATGTTTGTAGTTGGAGATAAATGGTTTGTGGCTGCAGTTTGAGCTCACCTGCAGTGAGTGCTGGTAAGCACCAAGTACTCTGGAAGTTTTCTGTTTGCATCAGGCTTGGGTTGTGACACAGGGACATGGTCATAGTTGTGGGTAGAGGAGCAGAGAGTTGTTTACTTCATGCAACTTGATATCTGAAAAACTACAGAATGTTTTATCTTTTTTATTATTATTAGATTGCTGTTTGAATCATTCTAATCCTCTTTATAGTCTTCTAGTTAAACCATTTTTTCTTCAAGTTGGGGAAAAAATACATTAATGGTGCAAATGGTAATTATATTTTGTAAGTCACAATCTGATGGCTTGAAAATGGGGGATAATTAAAACTTTGCAGACCATTTTTGAAGAGCTTTAACCTTCTCCTGCCCTACTTCATCCAGACATGGCACTGAAACTTCACCAATATGTACGCACTTCTAAGTGTTTTACTAGCTATTCACATGCAGTTACTGTACTGACAGTCAAACAGTGTGGTTTCTCTGTGTTCTGAAGGTGAAAGACAAGAATGTGTTAAATATTAAGAAAAGGTCTTTCTATAAGAAATTCTGCCATTTCCGTAAAAGATGCTACAAGACACAAAAGTGTGAGTTAATCACAGAGGTTAAACTATAAACCAAGAAATCATGCTTGGAGAGCATGGAGATGCTTGGAGAGAGGGAGACATTCCTGCTGTACCTATCTACGAATTTATGATACTGCTGATAGATAATCTTTTAAATTTCAGAATTAATGAACACCCTGAGAACAATGAATGATAGTTGATTAAAAAGAAATAGAAGATTGAAGTGGCAATATTGAGTATAGGGATTTCTGCTCTACAAGAGTAGGGCATGGTAAAATCATTTTGCTGATAAATATAAAATAATGTATCTTGGAAAAAAAATCAAGCTTTAAACAAATAAGAAATTGCACAAACAAGTTGCAGTATATCCCCTGCAGCTTTGTTCCCTTATAATCTTCAACAGCTAAATAACATAAAACAAAAACCGGGCCTTTTCATTACCTTAACTTAAAGAAGAAATACAAATCTTTCCAATGTCAGAGTGTATCCAAACCATTAGTGACTTCTTTTCTTAGAAGGGAGGAAGTGGTCTGCCTTGAGACTGCATTTTACTATGTACCTAGAGCTAGGAGAGGAACATACACTTCCAAAACATCCCTTCCTGAGCAATTCCCTACAGAATCCTTATAGCATGTACATGTGCAATCTTTCTAAACTGTTAAGATATTGCAATTCAACATGAAGTACTTGCTTAGTATTTTCTTTCTTAGGTGTAAAGTGCTTTTCATCAGTTTTGAGCACTGATGAAATCAGGGGTGAGGTTTGCTGCTTTCAGATCAGACTGATCCACATGATCTTCATGGACTGATTGAGAGTCAAACAGGTCTCAGACTGTCATCTTTATCTTTTTCTTTTTTCTTTTTTAGTACTGGTACAAAGTGAAATTAGTCTCAGGTACAGCAAACCTTAAGATGTGTTCAGCTTTTCAAAAGGCTGCAAGTATTTGCATAGGCATCTCCTGTTAGTGAATGGTCAATATTGTGGTGAGGGTGTGAATTCAACTTCCGTCTCTTGTGGATACACAGTTTATTGTCACCCTTGTGCAGGTCTTTGGGTTGCACCTGGTCTCTCACCTGGATGTGACAAACCATAGATTTGTCAGTAGGCCAGCAGTAAGTAATTCTTCAGGTTGTGAATCTGCTACTCACATTGTGGAAGGAAGGGAGCTGTGCATTCTGCAGAGTTGTCTTAGTCTCATAACATTGTGTTTTATCTCTGCACCAGATGCCTCCATCTTTGCTCTGTTTATAAAATATTTGGGAAATTGTCTGCAATTTCCAAGTTCTTTGGCATTTAATTGTGAAATTTGATGGTATTTTTCCTTATCTCTAGAAATAAACCTTTTCCCTCAACCTTTGAACGTCAGTTCATCCATTTGTCAAAAAGCTTTGCGTGACTGAAACTCCTTTTAATCCCACTTAGCTCTCTGTTCCTCTGTCTTTTTCATGAAGAGTCCTCTTTCATATGAGTATTTAGCCCTTATCAGGGCAGAGTGAGTACCTTGCCTGAGACTTCCCTATATGAAAGAGCTAGATAAGATTAGAGAAGTAATATTACCTATCCTCATATTTTTTGAGTCTTGCACTCATCAGGTTTTCTTTACCAGGGTAAGCAAACCAAGGAATTTGTGACTGCAATTAGTAGGATGAAGTCTTCTCTTACAGAGGTAGAGTTCAAACGGTGAAGAGAAGGTGTGTAAGCAGTCCTCTGTCTTGGGAATGTGATCTGGTAAAACCACAGTTCTGTATCTCTGAATCACAGCAGATATGGGTTGAACATAATCTTCCAAGGCAACAGTGAGGCTAATATGATCTGTGGTCTGTGGATACTTATCAAGTGTAGATTTTGAACTTGGAATGACTGCTGCTGGAGTAACTATGTCTAATTCTGATGTCTCTGGTATAAGAAGGAAACTATCAAGTTGGGAAAGTCTCAGGTGAGAGCCATGCAGTGGCTAACTAAAAGATCTTAACTGGTCTAGTTGGTCAAGAAAATGGTTGAGAAAGAACTAACTTATTAGTTTAATATCATTTACATAGAGAACATGGATTTTCTAAATCACGTCAATAGCGGAACATGACTCAGTATTTTCTAATTCAAAAGGCATTACTTCTAGGAATAGCAGTCTTTTAAAAATCATACACAATACACTCTTCACCTTTTTCTTTAATTCTTTTATGTGCACTCTTTGTACTGTTATTTTATATACTTTATTCTACATCTAAATTCTTTATGGAATAATGCCTTTTGCAGTATTTCCAGACTCTCCAGCAGTTTCTCTTTGTACTAGACACAAAGTCTGTACTGTATATTGGGGACAGTGATGTAAAGATCTTGACCGGGCTTGGTCTGAAGTGCAGAAATAGCAGTATAAAATACAAGAACAATTATTTGATTGGAGCTTTGAAACTGCTGCCTTAGAGAACAAAGCAGAAAAGAGGATCATGAGAGCATTTTTAATGTCTGTCTATCCTTGTGTCTTTTTCAGAACTGTCACACTTCCTACTTGATAAACAGAACTGGATAAACAGGTCTATGCTGGCATAATGTTTGAATTGTAAGCATTAGGCTGTTCTAGTAGTTACATAACGATAAAGTCTTAAGCTTACTAACTTAATTAAACGTGGGATTTTTTTAGTAATCATTCCTGAAGCTCATTCTCTTACTCTGCATTTCACTTACACTCCTTGCATGGATCCTTTGACAATGAGCCTTAGTTCTGCAGTCTCTGGAGCCTTCACCAAGGTTGTGGATGGCAGCTATGCTGTGTAATTTTTATTTTTTTTCTAATAAAGGTGGTTCAGTGCCTGCAGTACTTCATGCTCAGAATTGAGAAACTGGCAGTGTGCTTCCAGCAAGCATCAGAATATTTAATCCCCAGAGCTAGGAGGTGTGGCGGTTATATCTGTATTTAATTCTCAGGTGGATTTAACGTCTTGAGCTCCTTTTTCAAAATTGGGATGCTTGATCTAGATATTTTAATGATGAGCAGAATACAGACAAGACAATAATAACTTCCATTTAAAATAGCTACATCTGTGCCTGTCATGACATTTTCTGATGAATACTCCCCAGAATTTCAGCAGTAGGAGCAAAAGCAAAAATACTGACTACACTTGAGGATTCTTAGCAGGTTGAGAAACAGCGAGAGAGAAAAAAGAGTATTACAAAAGTATATTGACCAAAAATACACTTGAGAAATAAATGAGTAAGAAATTATTTATATTTTCATAGATAGTCTCCCTTTGACACGTACTATTTATATATACTCTCTCCCAGTTTTTAATAATACTTTTCTCATAGCCAGTTGGTGCATTTTCCCCATGAAACAGGAAACTTTCCTGAATGAGTGCCACTGTACTTTTAAAGCTTCATCTGCTCTGTATGTAAACAGTATAGACCAGCTAAAAGTGGTGACATTTGTTTTAAATACCCTTTTGAATGGAAATGGTTTATGGGGAGTTGGCTGACAAGTGTCTTCAACTAATGGCAGTGTACAGGATGAGCAGCTATGCCTAAAATTTCCTCAGCACTGCTGAGTTACTGTTTAGTCTGAGTTCTCAAAATAAGTATGAGCAAATCTTGCAAAAATGTGTTGGATAGACAAGCCTTTGTATTTCCAAATTTCGATCTGCACAATTATAGATCTGTCCCAGTGTTTCTGTCTCCAGCAGTGGAGAGTATTAGATCTCAGAGAAAAGTGCTAAAACTCCCACAGTGGACAATTATGGAATAAGCTGCTCTAAGGGAAATTTCCTTCCTAACCCCAGGATGCCTTGAAGTATTTCTGTTCTCTTTAATGTAATTGTAGATCCTCATATTAGTCCTATAAATGCCAAACACCTTTATTAATCCTTTTGCATGATTAATTCTTATAAAAGTCAATTCTACATACTGTTCCAAAAAAAGCAGAAATTCACCTTTAAAAAATAGAGATTGTTTTGTTTTGTTTTCAAAGCAGGACAAGAGCTAACTGATAATGTATAAACACGTTTCTCATCACCTGATACGTTCTAGCTGGAGGACAAGAAGATTATTCACTGTGGTTGTAGACAACTGAATAAATGATCACAGAATCACACAATGGTGTGGCTAGGAAGCGTCCTGTAAAGATCATCTAGTTCAACTCTGCTCAAGCAGGTCTGCCTAAATCAGGTCACTCAGGAACATATCCCAGCAGGTTTTGAAAACCTCCAGAGAAGGAGGACTCCACACCCTCCCTGGGCAACCTGTGCCAGGGCTCTTACTGTAAAGTTTTTCCTTAAGTGGAACTTTCTGTGTTACAGCTTATGTTCATTACTCCTTATCCTATCACTGGACTCTACAGAAAAAAGTGTTGCCCCATCCTCCTGACATACACCTTTTCAATACTTGTAAGTATTAATGAGATCTCCCCTCAGTCTTTTCTTCTTCAGGCTGAACAGCCCCAGTTCCTGCAGCCTTTCCTCTTAAGGAAGATGTTTCAGTCCTCTGATCATCTTGGTGGTCCTGCACTGGACTCTTTCCAGAAGTTCTCTGTCCCTCTTGAGCTGGGGAGCACAGAACTGGACACAGGACTCCAGATGAGGCCTCACCAGGGCAGAATAAAGAGGGAGAAGAACCTCTCTCGACCTACTACTCACACCCCTTCTAATACATCCCACAAAGCCATTGGCCTTCTTGACCATAAGGGCATATTGCTGGCTCATGTTTAGCTTGCTGTCAGCCAAAACTCCCAAGTCCTTCTCTGCTGAACTGCTCTGGGGGGGGTCAGTCCCCAGCCTGCCCAGGCAGAGCTCAATGCACTCTAAATTGCTCTCACACTGAAAGCAACTCCACCCTCTCACCTCATTTGTCAGTCTTTCTTAAATAACACATAGCCCTTCGTGGCTGTGCTCCAGTCATGTGAGCTGTCCCACCATATCTGTGTAACTGCAATGAGATGGCCTCACATCCTCACCCACATCCCCAGCTCCTCCCCAGGTTGTGTGTGTTGGGGTACAGGCAAGACAAGGGCTTACTTGAGCAGACATGTTTCCCTGGACAGGTGCAACAGAATCCTCCCTCGTTTGACACTCACTTGGGGCAGTCAGACTTCTGCTTCTCATCTTGATGCAGGGCTGAGGAGCACTCATCATTGCATTTCCTGCTCTGTCCTGTTTTCCTGTTGGATGGGATGGAACATACTTTGTCATTTTGCACCCTGCCTCCCAAGTCCTTTGGTTTAAAGCCCTCTTAACCAAGATGGCGAGAGTATTCCCAAGGATTCCAGTGCCCTTGTGAGACAGATGTATTCCATCCTGCCCCATCAAATTACAGTCATTGAAGAAGATCCTGTTGTCACAAAAACCGAAACCTTCTTGTCAACACCAAACCCTAAGCCAGGAGTTAACTCGCGTGATTTTTCTGTTCTGGCTGTCTCCTTTTCTCTGGCAGGCAGGATGGATGAAAAGACAACTTGACTTCACTTGCTTACCCAAGGTTTTATAGTCCTCCTTGACTGTGGAAATGTCATGACAACAGAGGAGTAGGGGATAGTAGCCCATGTTCCTGATGAGACACGGCACTCTCTCAGCTGTGTCTTGTATGTCAGCTCCAAGCAGTAGAGGGGGAACATCACTTCCCTTGACCTCTTTTTAATGTTATTAGGTTTTATTTATCTGTTTTGGTTATTCCTGTAAGTCTTCGTATAGCACCGAATCCATGTTCCTTTGAAACTTAACTCGGTCTTCAGAGCAACCTCCACCATTTCTTTTTCCTGCAGGTTCACGATAGAAGTTTTAAACATGTAATTCATGACTAATATTCATAAGATATAAGATCATAAATTCAGACATTAAAGATAAATATTAGGTAAATTATAAGGCTAATGTGTTCCCAACGAAGTCATTTTCAGATAAGCATTGACATTTCAAGAAGACATTTCGTTATTGATGTATACTATATCAGGAATGATTAATCAAAAGAGTATCATAAGTTCAAATGGATATAAATTATATGTTTTATAATGCTGACATTATTTAATTTACTAGGATTTTAGTTTAGTAGTCATCTTGGATTAGAAAATGTAGGTGCACACTGTGAGAATATTAATTTTTGCCTGACTTCCCACAGATTCTGAACTGGCAGGAACTGGGCATGGTTTCCAAGGCTAAATCCTATGTAGAATTTCAATATGAAAGCATGCCCAAAGACTGTTTAACTTGTATAATGATGTCAAGCACAAGCAATCTTTTAAAATAAAATTATATTGGTTTCACTTTTCTAGGATGGGGGTGGCAGGTGGTGTTTGACCTTTCAATGAGCTTACCAGCGAGACCTATGTTGTACCATAAGGTGGTGAAAAATACCATCATCCATTTTTTAGTAAGATTTAACATTCTAAGGTCATACTGAATAGTTTAGATGCTTTAGATTTGATTTTTCTTTGTAGCACAAATTTTATTCTGAAAGGGTAGTGCTGATACTGCTTTCTCATGAATATGTAACAGCATAAGGAAAGAACTGGACAGTATGTGTTCTATATTAAGGAATCTATTTTCACTTTATTGTAAAACACAAATATGTTCCTAACAGAACCATCGATACTGTAAGTATGTTAAAATCAGCTGTTTCACTTTGATCTCATGCAAAACGCAGTTATTTTATATTCAGCTTTTAAACATGCTGTCTATTGTGCAGGCTGCTTGCTGACAGATTCACTGCTAGTAGGATTGGGTCTGTGGTGATGATTTCTCAGTGCTTGTGAAGGTTGTATAGAGTTTGTGACCTTTCAACTCTGAAATGAGTTTGTTTTTCAAAGTCAAACTCATCTCTAAAATGCCTGTTCCAGCTGAATAATGACCTTACAAAAAATCTTATATGATTATGCAATACCAAAGTAATAGTGAATCTAAAGCTTTAAAAAAGGAGGCAAAAAATCAAAACAAAACAAATGGAAACAGCGACCTTCAGAAAAAAATAGTATTTTCAGTGAAAATCTGGATGCAGTTTTGGCTACAGAATATGTAGTGAGAAATGCTTGCGATAAGAAATGTTTTGGCAGTTTGGCATTTTCTCTCAATGTGACTTGCTTAATCATTCAAAGCAGATAGAAAATCCATTATGAGAGCCTTTGGTTATCAGGTCCCTTAAGTGTATTGGGGTAATATTGCTCTTCCCACAGCTTCCATGGCAACCAAGGAATATTTAGAGATTTACTTCAGTGTTATGCATCAGTGATAGTAGGAAAAAGACAATAGCTGTCTGACAGTAACCTCCCAGTTGCCCTAGAGAAGGGGTTAATGGAAGAGCAAAACAATACCTAATCTCTGCTACAGGTGAAAGCAGTCCTGGGTTTGCCTACATCTTGTGCATGGAAGTATAGGTGACTTCTTAGGCCTTTTCCTTTCCCACATACCATCCAGCCATTACAGAAAGTCATGCAGACACTTTTGAATGTATTGGTTTTTTGGCTTTTCTTTCTTGAGAGGGGTGACAACGTCAACTGTACAGCCAATACTTTATCCAAAAAGGTAAAGAAAAGGTTATCTCCTCAGAACGACAGAGTTCAACCCTTATTATTACAATATCTGCACAAGGACAGCGATACAGTATCTTTTGTTGAAGTTTGGAAGACTTAAAGATCAAAATATCTAGGCTAGAATTTGCTGAAATGGGTGGGTTTTGCTGAAGTTTGCTGGGTTTTCCCTATACGTTGATAATTTTCAGTAAACTCTTTCTAGTGTTGGGATGAACACTGCAGTAAGTCAACGATTCTTTTTCTCATACATCTTCATTGAATGAAGCGATATTTTTCAGGCTTGGATATAAGTGAAATTTTTAACAGGCGCATTAAATAGCATTTTTAGAAGAGACAGAGTTCTGTATCAAAAGAGGAATTATCCAACAACTCAAGTATTGAATCTGGCTATAAGTTTTTTAATCAACCGTAAGGTCGTGACTGTGTTAGAAATGTTTATCTTCTATAGCTATTGGCATGGGTTTAATAAAAAAAATGTGTCTTCCATTGCACTTTCTTCAGACTTGTTATGCCTTTGAAAACACCATGGTACAATAACATCATATTGAGACAGCGAGTTCTGTACAAGTGCATGCGTTTTAGAGATGTGTGAGGAAGATCACCCTTGTGATCTTCTTCAGGTGTCTGCAGTTGCCTTTATTGGAGTTCCTCATTGTCTGCTCTGAGTCGTCCATGCTCCTGATGTCCAAAGTTGAGTGATTACCTTCATGAATGGCTTTTTACTACAGGCATTACTTGATTTTTTTCTGTCTGTTTTCCAAATTTTGTGTTTGAGCTACTTTGGGATAAGCCAGCATAATTCAGATTTTGTCCTGGATCTTAGCTTGCTTTTGCAATAACTATGATTTTGTTAATTGCAAAGCAACAATCTAAGCAAATACAATGGAGCTTTAAGTAAATAAACAACAGAAAAACATGATTCCTTCATGTGCATCATGTGATTACCCTAGCTATGAAAGAGACAAATCTCAAGGAATCGCTGAAGATTGGTGGAGAGGTGAAAGTTGGGGGCATTTTGTGCATAGTGTCACCTCAAAACAAGCTTGAATGCCTAGGGTTAAAGATTTTGATTGTCATGATTAACTTACGGCAAGGAAAGATTGCAAAGTACAAACAATACAGCTTAATGCTGTTGATCTGTCACATTGGTTTTATGGTGGGTACCTGCATGGTTAGGTGAGGAGGTGCTGTGCTTATCTGAAGGAAATCTAGTAAGGACTCATTTTGCTGCTGCTGAGTTAAAATTAATCTGTTTAAGGAGAGGATTCATCTTACCACTGTTCTTTAAACAGATGAGAAGAGACCTTTTCTGTGAGGGTCAGAGGCTTTTCAATAGTCAGAGTTGTCAGCCAAGTGAGTGCTCTGCTGGCTTTCCCTCTGCGGGGGCCTGTGTGCAAAGTGGAAATTCAAGGTTGAAATGGGATCTCTGCAATCATTTATGTGAAAGTTGTACAATGATGCCCCTAGATGAAAGGATACATAAAAATTCATAAGATACATGAGGAGCAAATTTCATTAATATTTATCAGCCTTCTGCTTTGTGGAATATACAGATGTTAGCTCATTGTTGCATTTAAATGCAGAACACTCAAGACAGGAAAGAAGCAATGGGCAGTAAATTTCAGCAACCTAATACTTCTGTTTGTCCAGGACCACGCAGCCAGAATGATAGTATCCCTGCTCTTAAACCAGTATTTTCAACTAGTGTTTTTCTTACATGAGTCTGTGAAAATTAATAGTCTTTATTAACATCCCAAATTAAGAACTGCATCAAAGCAATTTTGTTTTTTAAAGACTGACCTTCAGACCATTCCAATTGCCTACCATCTTGACTCCAGCAATACAGGAATATTAAAGTATGATGGTAAACCATTATTTCTGTTAATATAGATGGATTTTAGTGTCTTTCACTCTTTCTGAGAGAGGACAAAAAAGGAGGACAAAAGTTCAACCTGTAGCTCATTCTTTAATGCTGTTCCAGAAGTGTAGCTGAAGTAGAGAGGGTTATTTGGAGTTATAAATGTGCTAAAGCCTATCAAATTCTGCTGTGGCTACTCTTGCTCTCATGCTAGGGGATAATTACTTGGAACCAAAGTGCTTGGCAGATGTACTTTGTCCCATACCAGAAAATCAGACTGAGTAGTCCAGTGTAATAAGCAGTGTTGTATAACATCTTGTTCCAATTAGCTCATGCCAGGACCTATTAACAGCACTTTCTCCCATTTTTATTTCCCAGCCAAACACAACAGTAATACTACTGGAATACACAAGAAAACAATTACAATCAATCCATCAGTTCCAACTAAATGGCAATAGATAATCAACTACTGAGGGGTCATGCACTGTGTTGTGTGTCTGGTAGGTCTACCCTGAAGAAAAACCAGAGTGGGAACAACCTTAACTGTAATTCTGCTTGAGCCTCAAACTCAGTAGTTTTACCTGCTGTGGTTCTCATCTGAGACTTTCTTGAGCAAAACAACATCCTGGTCTTCTGGAATATGGGAAAGAGTCCACTACTTCTGTGTATAAAATGCCTATCTTATTTGACAAATTCAAACAATGCTACCTACTTATTGTGATGTCTGTGGTCACAGTTTTCTGTTGTAGACGCTTGATTTCATGGCAGCCTTCAGGATCCACATGGTAGGGGCATTTGCCTTCTCCCTCTCTCCTTAGCTGCCGCAGGTCCTGGCTGGATCTAATGTTGGTTTCCAGCAGTGCATGCCATCTCCTTCATATTTTCAGTTGAGGAAAATACAATAGCTATCGGAAAAATTTCTCCTCAGCCCATGTTTTAGATCAGGTATTTATGTAAATCTAAGAGACACTAAAGTACCAGAAACATCTGCTAAGTGAGCTCTCTGGTTTCACACTGAATTACTGTGAGCGTCCACTGTCAGCTACGAAATAGAAGCTAGACGCGTGCACATTCTCCAGGTGATTCAACTGACTTCAGAGAATTACAGCATTAATCTCTGTGTCAAAAGTGGGGTGAAAAAATGAATAAGACAATCAAAATTGATGCAGTTCTCTCCACCATGGAGACTGTCTCTAATGGACTGTCAGAGACACGCTCTGGTGTAGAACTGTGTGTGTCAGACCTGGGCAGTGCTCACCACACTACGGCCTATTACACAAGTGCTACCAGAGAGGCAGTTTTAAATGACCATGGAAAAAAACTCAAACAAACAAAAAAAAAAAAAAAGAAATCCAATGATCTAGAAGCAGAGAGATGAAGAAATGATGATAAGACTGTGAGAGCCCTGAAGGAATTGAAGGTTCTGACCCTGAGAGGATTTTAACGAAATGGATACTTAGTTGATTTGATTTGCTTGGGGGCAGGGAGGTAAAGGGCTTAAATGAAGCTAGATGAAGAAAAGATTCTCTAATAGATCAGACTGAACAATAGAAAGAGCTTTATTATGGTCTTGTTAAAATTCCCCCAGCTGAACAGTTACTCAGTTATCGTGTTAAGATTCTACTATAACATGTTCCTAAGCGTTTTTCAGTCTCAGAGGTTGTATACATGCCATAATAGAAACAAGTCAGTAGGTCTCCAGTGTCTGTGCCAAGGGGAGGCTGTGAACTCCTTCCTCATGAGACATCAGCAGAGCTGCTTAGAGCTCATCAGGCCCACGCAAGCCAAATGGGGACCATTTAGAACAGACTTCTGCACCTGCCTTTTTGTCCAGGCCATTCAATGTGGCTTTAATTTCTTGCTCTTGCCTATGTGCAGCAAATTTGCTTCTTTTTTTTTTCTTGCCCTTAAAATGTCATTCCTTTGTTTTCCTTCACCGAATGGTATGTGTCTGTGAGTCCTCTGAGTAGCTCTTGGATCTTGTTTTTTAAATCTACTACTAAGAACAAATGCTGTGTGTTACTCTCAATACATTCCACTGTTCCAGACATCAGTCTCTCTACTCCCCACTCATCTTCTAAACGCTTCAGTTTGGCTGGAACTCAAGATCATTCTGATCTAACAGTAGGGCACTCCAGCTCAAGTGATGGCTCTCCAGCTTCAATGACCTTTTGCATTCTCCAGCCAGGAAAATATGTGGTTAGCATCCCAAGAGCATGTGATTGCACATGCACCAAGGCATTGCTAAAGGAGTACTTACTGCCATACTTCATGCATTGCATACAGACAGATTTGTGAAAGTCACACTAGGTCCAGCAGGAGGCTTGTTTGATGTTTCCATACAAATGCAAAATAATACTGCAAAGGACTGTGTCGGATGAAAATGTGTCAGCAGATGGCAAGCTGCTGCTGCTACTAGTACTACAGGTTTATTTGTTTCCATAGCAAAAAGTGTGTATGAAAAAATATCCTTGGTAAACTAACTCAGCACACAGCAAGCTTGGGAGTTGGGGGAGAGAAAGTCTTTACCATTGATTTACAAGAAAAGTTATTTCTGTCATGCAATTTCTGATATCATAGATTTGATCAAACTGTTTTTCATGAAAGAGGCTGCTAGGTTGGACCAAGTCCTTAGCTTGGCGTTGTAGGAATGGTGTTAGAAGACACATCTGTTTGGAACTTTCTCCTCTTGAGAACCGATTCCTGTGGGCCAGCTGTCTGAGGATTAGTAGCGACCCCTCAGACTGATAAAAGGAGTCCCTCCAAAATACCATGTGGATTCTTTCAGGGGACTTTTTACCTCTTCAGAAGCATCATAATGACTGAGATTGCAATATTAGCAGAGACTTTCTGTTAATCCCCGCTTTTTTATAAAGAAGGAACATCCATGTAAGGGTAGATGACTTAGAACCCAAAGAATCATCAAAATTTGTGAACATAATGCTTTTTTTTGTAGTTTACTCTTTCTTAAGATTTTAGCATGTTCAGAAAGACAGGTCTCTGCTTTTGCTTTAAGCTCAGATAATTATTTTAAGTAAGTAAAATGGTATCCAAATGTAGAACCATTAGATCCATTTATTATCCCACTGTCATAAACTGTCATGCTCACCACTGCAAAGCAGTTGCCAGCAGACCTCACTCAGGGTTCTGTTCTAAGTGACCTCTACCTGTGGACACCAGTTGTCAAGGGCAATGCCATCCTGCTACTTAGTAGGAACCCATTTAAACAACCCTGTAAACATGGAAATTAAAAACCACTTCATGTACAAATTTTCACTTAAAAAAAACCAAACTAATTCCTAATTTTGTTGGGATTATTTTCAGTCTTTACGGTTTTTCAACAGTTTTCCTGACAAGGAATTAGACTGACAGAGGTGCAATCCAAGCACGTCAGTTTGAGAAGTATTTGCACCTTTCCTCGGTACTCCTTCACTGACCCACTGCATCTTACATTATCTAAAAGCCTTGATTTTGCAGGCATTTATGTATTCTCTTAATTTACTTATATAAGCAGTCTGCCTTTCAGAAAAGTGTTGTTTTATGCTATACAAAGCTTTCAAAAGCTAATTTTAGATACAGTCCTGAATAGATAGTGGATCTGTTTTCAGTGTAGGACCGTGCCACACATGTAGTAGAAACTGCTGAATGTTCCACGTCTTTGAAAGTAAGGCCTTTATTTTTATTAGCATGAAAAGATTGTCTTGTATGAGTAGGTAATGTTCTTCAAGATTTTGTACACATTTGCTAGATGAGGACATAACACTGGAAGCTTGGCAGGTGGGCGACTGTTGTGGATGGGACAGAATTAATAAACCTGCAAGGATATTCTTGGTTTTATGTTAAAGGTGCATTGAAACAAGCTGATGTTAACCCATGATGCATTACAGCAGTGCTAAATGTTACAACCAAGTACTAAAAGAGGATGTCAGCATAAATGTTAAATCAGCAACTACTAGGAAACAGAAATCAGTTGCAGATTGTTATGACAGGTGTTACCTCAACTTTGTCCCGGTAACACAACTGCATTTTATTTATTTATCAGGAAGAATACAGAAGTTTTATGAAGAGTAGGATGGAAGTTGATTATTTTTCACAAACTTCCATTGTGTTGCATTTAGATTTCTCTCTCACCTGCACTTAGTGTGGGACTTGGGTGACCAGTATGAACTGGTGCTGCAGACAGAATTACAAGCATGAGAAGAGTTTCAGGCTCTGCGGAAGTCAGCTCATCAGTAGGCTCTTATGTGAATGTGTTTCTTAGGCATCATCTGCAGGCTATATTGGACTACTGTCTCTCACGAAGACAGGGTGGGCTTAGTGTTCACTTGGGGAAGATAGAGTCATCCATCTTGTACTGAGTGATTTTAATAAGATTGTCCTTTTTAGAGGAACCACTGAAGCTGTAGCTGAGTATGCTACAGACTTGGAACTTTTCTCATTTATTTATCTACTGTAGATTAGTTATGTAAATAATTACACATCAAGTAACTTTTGTGAGTTCAAAAGAGGTAGCAGAATAGGGTACTTGCAAGTAGATTGCCTTTGTGTGTTTGGAAAATGAAAGGTTGAAAGATGAGCCTTTTCTCAATGAAAATGCAATGGGAATTGCTGACTGTAGCTCTGCTTAGCCTACACCTTCATAAAGTGTAGGTTTCCTGCACTGCTGACAGTGTGTAAAATCCACAGAAGATGTTCTGGGTTTAGACAGCTTCCTTTGAATATTCATTCACTGAATTAATGTAAATTTAGATGATAGTTGTCACGCCATTTAGAAAACAGACTGGAAAATTATTTCCATAGTTGTAGTAATGATTAACCTTCAGCAGAATAATAGAGGAACCAATGGAGTTATACTGCATTTTTCAGATTTTCCATTGATTGTGCCTTGTACTTTATTAAATATAAGTACTTCTTACCTTGTAATATATGATGAATGTTATACTTAATAGTTGTTCTTTTATACCGTTTGAAGTTACTAAGCGATTTTTAGAATATGTTCTGCTCAGTAATGGACACCAGCACAAACAATATCCACCTTTTCATGACTTCTAAAATAAAATTAGCATGAGTCAAGTTCTGGTTATAAACTGAAACACAAAATTTTGAGAAGAAACCAGATGTACCTGAATTTTTGGTATGAAAAGAAGGCTCAATCTGCCTTCTTAGGGGCAAAACCAGAGATTTCTTTCTGTTGTCTATTTTTCACTATCTAAACTAATTGTGAGGATTATGTATTGTAGAAAAATTTGGGAAATATTTTAGTTATCTCGTTATCACAGACAAGTCAAATTTTTGTGCATTTTATTTTGATCCTGACTATAATCAGTTCGGCTAAAGGCTCTTTACTAAAACATCTTCTGCAACGTTAGCCATTTGAAGTGATTTCAGGTTGTTTTTTCTTTTAATAGAAGTTTATAAAAATGTATCTCAACAATTATCAGTGATATTTATACAGATTATTTCCTTGCATAGTCGTAGCAGCTGTCCTGTGAAATTTTTAATTGCTTTTTACAGTATATCATGTTTATGAACTTTTTAAAATTACCAGTAGAGATTTTCCTGTGTTTGCTTGATTGTTTGTTGCATGCAGATGGACCATTATATTGAGAATTAATTTACAAGACTTATAAATACAGGGGTGAATTCTGTGAATTTAGATATTGGTGTAGGAATTAAGCTTTCCTTCAACAAAGACAATTCAGGATAGTTCTTTTGCAAATGCTGCAATCTGTTAAAGCTTAAATGACATTAAAATACACATATTAAATATGTATTAGGTAAATCCTAAGCCTGAAATATGCAAATGTTGGAGCCTGTAATTGCATTTTTTGTTTTTCCTGATGTGTCTATTGATTTTTTGATGACACCAAATTTTCCTCTTCTGATCTTTAAAAAAAACACCAAACAAAACAGGCATAGCAGGGTTAGTTTCATTATCATTGAATCCACAATGGATTGGTCTGTTTTATATAGCTATATAAAACCAATTTCCAGTCAAATGCCATTTGAGAATTTGGAGTAAATATTGCATTATTGTATGCACTATCATTTATTATTTACATTGAATAAAAATAAGACTTTGACCTTCAGTGGTTCAGTTGTTTTCTAGGATACAATGGATTTACTAAATGTAATTTAATGTACTGGAACATGGGTAAAAAGATGTGCAGATACAGACTGTAAGGAAAATGTTAATTACCTTAAATTTAATTACAGAAAAATATTCTGATGAGAATGCGTAAAAACCCTTGAAATGCAGCCAAAATGTTTTCCAAAGAACATTAAAAATTGCTGCTGTTTACTAATCACGGATGATGCAGACACAACGCTGCGGTGAGAAAGATGTTTAAATTTCACTTATGTGAGGAGCCGTAGAGAATCAAGCCCAGGTGTAAAGTAAACTGGAACCTTAGTCTCATTAAAGAGTAATTTGTCTGAGGCTGAAGCAGACCCTTCCCCTTTAACTCCAAGCCATGCCAACTGGACATGCCAGCAGCCTCCATAAATGACAAATGTCTCTTACCAAGACTTCCTCATCCCTAGGTACTGACGCACACAAAGTGACCAAGATCTTTGTGAGGAGTGCTGCAGCTTTCGATTGTGTTCTTTTATGTTTAATGTAAAGTCTGAAGATCACAGGTAGGAAAGAAGTCATGGTACATGACAGCAGCATTACCTACTTGATAATTGCAAGTGTTCAATGATTACTGTTGCTTCATGCAACTGGGAGCTTCCTTTCCTATGGCAAAAATGGAAAGTTTCACAATCCTGCACTTTTAGGCAAGAAATGTGTGGAAGGGATGAAGCAGAAAAAAAAATATTTATTGGAAGAAATCCTTGTGACTGTTGATTTTCATTCAAACACTCTGACTACCAGTTCCATTGCAAGTACTGCTAATTTCTGACAAGTCCGGTTTTAAGTTGTTTTATTCCAAGCTGAATCCCAGAAAGCTTATTTTTGTTCCTATTAAATGTAATATTTGAGATTTAAATAAGTCAATTCAAATGAGCTTTAGTATGTGCAAAATTATTGTTTACTTTCAGAATTATTTGAGCTTTTTCCAGTTTTGCGTACATCGCTCCCTTCCCCCTGCCCCTTCCTCCAAGGAAACAAAGTATACACAATTGGGCTGGCCATTTCTCTGGCTAGCTTCCAGTTCTCCTCTTCTCCTTAGTTTGAGATGAACAAGCAGAAAATTGAAATACCCACAGAGACAGGCTAATGAAAATGGATCAGACTTCTCCTTAATATCCAGGTGGTTTGTATGAACTATTCCACAGAATACTGCCATTTCTCAGACTGCTGGGAAATCTGAACTTAAACTTTCCAAATCTGAAGGTAGGACGAGTGCAAATTTTAATGTAAGACAAAGGATAAATCTTCAGGTAATAATCAGAACAATCCTGAGACATGAGTTCAGGATTATCTTCCTGATCGTCTGTAGTGCAGTACCTTATCCCACCCCCATTCTTTTTTATCACCTTGATGAACAAATTTATTACTCCAGTGCCAAATAGTCTTAAAGGAAGAAAAGAGTTCTGAGAGACTGCAAGAGAGAAGAGAAGGACTGGAAAGGAAATAAAAGGGACCAGGAGCAGGGCAGAGCGTGGGATGAATGAGAGCGCAGAGCAGTGCAGGTGGGCCTTGTGCCCAAGTCCCACACATGCTTTCTGCTAAAAGTGAGATCTGGCCTGTCGCTAACCTACCCCCTCTCATATGTTGAAAAACCAAATTGGAGAGTAATGAGGAGTCTGAAACATCACACTTTGTCCCACAGACTGCAATTAGAAACCTCATGCAGCCTTGGCTGTGGCTTTGGCATGCATTTGCAAGCCATTTTCAGGGAGGCTTTGTTCTAACCCTCTCAGACAAGTGAGCACTTTGAGCTGGCATAGGGCTGCTCCCCATGCCCAGGCAGGAATAAGGGAAGCTAGGGGAGCAAAACAAGCACCCAGCAGAGCCTCAGTAAGGCTGCTGGGCCTGGTGTGTTCAGGGTGAAAGGACTCATTATATTTGAGGCAATCAGAAAACACTGTGGCTCATAGACCTTACAGTCTGTGCAACAGATGGTGTTGTTTTGGCTGGCGCAGGAGGCAGGTGTTAAAGCAACTTCAGAGATAATGGAGCTGCAACCGGCAGAGTTGAAAAGAGTACAGAGAATTACAGGGCATAACACATTTACATCGAAAATAGGAGAAGAGAAGCTTTGAAACTGTACTCAGACTTTGGAGGAAGCCACCTGACTTGTTTACTGCTTTTAGGTGAAGTCTCTGGTGACTAGTAAAAGGGAAACATTTCACTCACTTAAAAACAGGGTGGAAAGGAGGGCTGTGGGAACTACTGGCCTGTTAGCCTCATCTCTGTACCTGAGAAGATCATGGAACAGATCCTCCAAGAAGCTATGCAAGGCCTAGGGAAGACAGGGAGGTGATTTCAGACAGACAGCATGGCCTCACCAAGGGCAAGTCCTGCCTGACCAACCTAGAGGCCTTCTGTGATGGAGTGACTACATCAGTGGACAAGGGATGAGCTATGGATGTTGTCTGTCTGGACTTCTGTAAGGCCTTTCACATGATCCTCCACATTCTTCTCTATAAATTAGAGAGTTATGGATTAGATGGCTGGACCATTTGATGGATGAGGAACTAGTTGGATGGTTGCGTGCAAAGAGTAGTGGTCAAAGGCTCAAAGTCCAGATGGAGATCAGTGACAAATGGTGTCCTTTGGGGGTCTGTACTGGGACCAATGCTATTTAGTATTTTCATCAATGACGGTGGGACCAGTACACCCTCAGCAAGGTTGCAGAAGACACCGAGCTGAATGGCGCACTTAACATGCCTGAGGAACAGGATGCCATCCAGAGGGACCTGGACAAGCTCATCGAGAGAAGTGGACCTATGTGAACCTCATGAGGTTCAACAAAGCCAAGTGCAGGGTCCTGCACCTGAGTCGGGGCAACCCCTAGTATCAGTACAGGCTAGGAGATGAAGGGACTAACAGGAACCCTGCTGAGAAAGACTTGGGGGTACTGATGGATGAAAAGCTGGAAACGAGCTGACAAGGTGTGCTTGTAGACCAGAGGCTAACTGCATTCTGGGCTGCATCAAAAGACACATGTCCAGCGAGTTGAGGGAGATGATGCTCCCCCTCTACTCTGCTTTCCTGAGACCGTATCTGGAGGCCTGTGTTCAACTGTGGAGTCCTCAGCTCTGGAGAGGCATGGACCTGTTAGAGCAAGTCCAGAGGAGGGCCACAAAGATGATCACAGGGTTGGAGAACCTCTCCTATGAAGACAGGGTGAGAGAGTTGGAATTGTTCAGCCTGCGGAAGAGAAGGCTTCAGGGAGACCTTATTTCAGCCTTTCAATAATTAAAGGAGGCTTACAAGAAGGATGGGGGCAAACATTTTATCAGAGCCTATTGTAACAGGACAGGGAGTAATGGTTTTAAACTAATAGAAGGTAGATTTAGACTAGATGTAAGGAAGAATTTTTTTACAATGAGGATGATGAAACACTGGAACATATTGCCCAGAGAGGCCTTAGATGCCCTGGAAACATTCCAGGCCAAGTTGGATGGGGTTCTGATCCCCATCCCCTAGTTGAAGAAGTCCCTGCTTATTGCAGGGAGCTTGAGCTAAATGACCTTTAAAGGTCCCTTACAACCCAAACCATTCTATGATTCTAGAAGGAAAGGAGGAATGATGGCATGAGGTGCTTTGAGCTCCCATGGGAACGGTGTGAATTGCTGAAAATACGTAACCTTGTCAAGGGCTGAGACATTGTGGTTATCTTTTATTGCTGATGTATTCCATCCCCGTATATCACTGAAAGAAGGGATGTGCTGTCTGGGAGAAGTAAAAGTTCTGAGAAATGGGTGTGGATGGTGTCTGAGCATGGTAGTATTTATCCACCAGAGCAATCTGAGAGGTAAAAAAGCATTTAGCCAGGAAATGGATCTTCAGACTGCAGAGGATCTCATCTTCAGCAATGAATCCTAGCCTGTCAGTTTCTGAGATTTGTTGCTGTAGCTGAATTTCAAGTTCAGAACATAAACCCTTGCTGGGCACAGCTCTGCCAAACTACAGGTCCTGCTCTGATGGTGGGTCTTGCCTGACCTCTCTGATGTCTGCACTGCAGCTTCACACCCCACTGCCAGTGTGGCTGGGGTGAGTCACAGACATGCCAAACTGTGAGCCCTGGGAGCAGGTACCCACGCAGGGCTGGGCAGCCCCTGGGGAGCCTGCTCTGGGACACACATTGGTTAGACTGTGCTCTGCCATTTGCTGCTGTGGCCAAATGGTGCCGGCTAGCTATTCGTGCTGGCTTCCTGATTCAGTTAGTGCTCACTTGACCACAACTACTTGTAGTGCAACCTGAGCTGATATACATCATATTAAAGTGAAATTCCAGAGGCTTATGGTACATGCTTAATAAAAGGACAATATTAAATCTTATTAACTCTCTGTTCACGTTAATTTGCCCCTTGACAAAGCCTGCTAGCAATCTGCCTATTTTCTTTTGTAATTCAGGCATGATTTCCTATAAAGGGACTCTTGAGATTACAAAATAAAGGCTATTACGAAGAAATGCAGGATGCACCTGCACAGTTTTCTTGCAGGTCAAATACAGATACTGCTGCAACCTCAAGTCAAGCAAACTGTAAAAGTTCAGAGACCAGCATGTGTTATGCACATACTGCTGTTGGTGTGCACTCAGCTTCAGAGCCTCTGACTTGGGAGAATGGCTTGTTAGGTATTGACTTCATAAGCATTTATTTCAAGCTGTAATTTCAAGGTTTATTTCCTCTTTCTTGCTTATTTTAGCTAATTTTGTTTCCATTTTATTGTGACATGTTTCATCATTGTTACCATGAAAGTAAATAGTAGCACAGTTGCTACAATAGTTACTGCATACAGATAATTAAAACAGAAAAATGCTATTCTACTTATTTCCTTTCACTAACTAAATGAAGAGTCATTGAACATCTCAAATGCCTCTTACTGTTTAAGATGCACTTCCTGATTGTGTTAGCTGCTCACTTGGCACAGAATATAAGGAAATACAATCTACGTGTCCCAGTTAGAAACTTGTAATAATATCAAGGTTCTTGCATTATAAGGGCCCTTTTCATCTAGGGGTAGATTTTTCAAAATATTTTAGCTGTTTCCATCTTCTTAGTAGCTTCCATGTAGGTACCAAGAGCTGCTGTCAGGTGCTACCAAAGCTGTGTCTTCACCAGCTTGGTCAAACTTAGCTCCCTGCACTTCCTCATGAGGTAAGTAGTCTAGACTCTGACCACAGTGATCGTTTTTTTCTGAATTTGTTCAGTTTATCAGTGTCTTTTGTTCCTAAAACTGTGGTTTAGGAAGTGCTGAGCAGAAGGGAGCTGTGGCTATGAGGTTCCACACAGCCCCGAGTGCCACTGTTTGCTTTGCTGCCAGGACCACTGCTGTCTTCTGCTCAGCTTATGCCTGCTTACACCCACAGGGCAATGCTCTCAGAGCTGCTCTCCAGCCAGTATTGTTGTAGGTGTTATTTGTTCCCAGGTGCAGGGTTTTGCATCTCTCTGTTCAGTCTCTTAAAGTTCCTGTTAGCTCTTTCATTCAGCCTGACTAGGTCCCTCTGAAGTGGCAGCTCTGCTCCCAAGAGTATTGATGGCACTCACCATTCTTCAGTGCAATTCAGATACCTCCTGGACTGCTACTGCCCTGTACAATTTTAGATTGTGTAGTACTGCCATGATAAAAGATGTGTTTATATTTGGGCCTAAATAATGTGATTGTACCTACTTCATACATAAGGCCTGAAAAATCAAACTCTTGAAAGCATTTATGAAGTGATGTTTAAGAATTTTTCAGCCCTGATTTTTATTGTCCACATTTATTGCAAAGCCCATAAGGCTGGCTTTGAAGTCTGAAAGACGTTTCAGTCTGCCTTTTACATGCAAAAGCAAAATGGGAAAAAAGCATTAATAAACTATGTTAAAATATGCTTCTAGGTATATATTGGGGAGCTATTCTTCCTTCTGTAGTATTTGTATAGCAGTTTTCATGAAGGTAGCTATCTAGTTGTCCTTTGATATGTACACATAGAAATGGGAGCTCGGGCACTTTGCAGTGTTGGGAAGGAAAAAAAGAACGTATGCACAGCTACCTTGGATAAAGCCCACTCTGTTCTGTCAGTTCAATTACATAATTCTTCCTGCATTCAGATAACGAGAAAACTGTATTATAATTTCTTCATATTGTTAAAAAAAGAGATAAGTAGGAATCAAAGACTAAGACTTTATTAATATTAAAGTAAAAAAGTGTGCTTAGACAGGTCAGAGGTAGTAAGACAGGCTGCATAAACAGTCTCCTTTTTATTCTGAGTGGTAAGTGGCAGTGATTTTCTTGTAAAAAGGTGTCTACCAGAGGCTATGGGACAGGATCAGTTAGAGAAAGATAACTCGTTTTGGGTTTGAGCTCATCAAAATAACCAGATTGTGTACTCTCAGTCTGCGGCCGTTTTTCAGGGCACAGCACCTAAGGCTGGAAGGTGACTGGAATAGCCTGTGTTAGCATGCAGTGCAGAGAGACAGGCAAGTACCCAGTTACTTCTGCTGTAAGCAGAGTTTGAAGCAGCAGCCTTGGCCAGGAGGGTAAGAGAGAGGTGGGGAGCATGATGGGGATGCACTAATGGATGCGTACTTGGAAGGACACTGCAATCAGGATGAGACATTTTTCAGGGTCCTCAGCCCTGCCATTCTTCAGCTTGAAAAACTCTGGGAAAGAGATAAGTCAGTCAGTTAAACACAATAATTATATTCCTTCAAAAGCAAGTGAAAGTGGCACATGTTCAACATACATCTCCTCCTTCCCTTCTTGATCGTAACAGGAGATTTGGTCGGATTTCCTATTCAGAGGCAATCAGTGAGCATGGAGAGCGAAGGATGCAGGATGCCCTGGCTGACCTTCAGAAGAATTATTGTTTCTTTCCCTCATGGTTTCTCCCCCCACCTCCCTTGTACAAGGCACGGGAGGCACAGAAGCTTTCTATTTAAAAACAGGTGCATAAGTGGAGCTGTCTGCTGTGGAGACGTAATTGATTCAGGACAACAGTGCCCCTAATCAGACAGCTGCTTTTGTTGTCTTGCCCTTCTGTATGAGGGAATAGGAAAATAGCTATCACTATGCATTTTAGTCAGGAAGCACTCAACAAATATTTGTCAAGTAATGTGTGTTTAGAATATTGCTTGAAATTGTACATATATTTAACACTTTCCTTTCCTTGCTGTTCAAAACTTCCAGGCTTTAAAGGATACAATTTAATTAGCAGCGACATTTTAATACAGTTACTGGCACTGGCTGTGCTATATGCAAATAATGTATTTCAGGGAAATTGTATTGGGATTGGAAATGTTTTTTTCTTTCCCAAGAAGTATTATAATTCCTAATTGACTGAAGCTTTGCTGATTTAGAAATGCATTCAAAGAAATCAAGATGCAAGTCAAGGGTATAGGGGTATTAAAGTTACTGTCACTCTTATGCAAATGTCTGTCACCCTGCACAAGGCTCACAAATTAAAATTGAAGTGCTGGTTTGCTGCTGCAGCCATGCTTTCAGAATAACCATTGATGAATTCGACTGACATGCCACAACTGTTTCCTAAAACTAGAGCATCATTCTTGTGTAACACGGCACATTTATATTGTTAGAGAAGATTTATATCACTTTTATTCTGCATTCAGATTCTTGAAAGTTACTAGATATGAACCAACTGCTTTTGCTTGCCCTAAAGATGAGTTTTCCATGTGCAGCACCATGCTTGTCATTACAGATTAGTGCAGCGTTTAGAGGGAAAAGGGACCGATAGAATAGATAAAATATTTTGCATATGCATAATCAACACAATTGCAAATAAAGGCAAAAGTCTGGGGAGGCAAAACACAGCTGTAATGCTAATGCTGAGTGAATAATTTTCTTGATGAGTTTAGCCTCTGTGTCTGCACACCAAATGTCCTCAAATATATTGTAATTCTGAAAATTTGGTTACTCTTTAGAATAGCTGCACTGGGTGTTTTTTGGTTAGGTTTGGTTTGTTGTTTTTTTTTTTTTTTAACTCTTCCAGTTGTATGCAATTTCTGGTTATCAAATATTTGATATTTAGCCTGGAGGCTTTATTAACAAGTAGTCATTGATCACATAAGCATGCCTCATTTCTATCTGCAGGTTGGATTGATGTAATTCTTTTAGGAATACTATGTGCAAACAGTTGGCCCATCGCAAAGAGATTGTATTTTATTTATAGTGTATTATGATATGGCCTAGAAATAGTTGCTTTCTATAAGAGAAAACTTTAAAATGTACATAGTTGAAATCTTTGAAGAAAGGACAAAAGACAAAACGGTGCCATGTTACTCATGGAGTATATGTATATATATTCTTTTCTCACCACATTTTCATCTAGTTGTTCTAATTGGACTTCTTGCTAATTTTATGTGGAACGGAATGTTGATTTGCTTTTTTTGTCTCATGTTTAGAGTTACATTTATGAGCAAATTATTAATATCACCAGCATTTTTATAGAGAATAAGAATTGCTTTATAATTTTCAGGCTGAAAAGCATTAGAACTTCTATCTGATACAATATAAAAAATTATTAGAAAAGAATAAGGGTATGGGCATTATTTCAGAACAGTTGTTGTACTTCCTAGTGCAGTTAGATGATTGCTTTGCATTTTGAGGAAGGAAATATTTATATTAGAGCTAGTAAGGTTTATTTAACTTTCTTCTAGTTACTCAAAACTGCTGCAGTGAATCCAATTAGGTAGTTCAGTATTGTCTTAACATATACACAGACTGCCCACCTGGACACATTCCTGTGCAACCTGATCTAGATGGACCTGCTTAGCAGTGGGGTTGGACTAGATGATCTTTAGAGGTCCCTTCCAACGCTACCAGTCTGTGATTCTGTGATTCAAGAATACTCTCTGTGATCATGTTCTAATGGGTAGCAGACAGGTTATGTCAAAAGCCATTGCAGAAAGGGTAGGGTTATAAACATTTTGAAGTATTTTCATACAGAAATAAAATGTTATGTCTTCAAAAACAGTACATCAAGAGTCTAAATGTCCTTACAACTTGAAAAAAAAAAAAACAAAGACAGCCATTAAATGGACTTATATTAGTTCATGCAATTTAAAAGTATTTAGATGCACAAGCACCAAAAAGGCTGCTGCTTCCATTAATGTCTGAATTCTTGCATTTGCTTTTCTATAAATCCATTAGTCAGGCTTCAACAGCCTCTGTACTGGGTTTTACAAAGCATTCCATTCAGTTAGTCTAAAATAAGCAAATTATATTTGCCAGATAAAATCACAAATGCTGTATTTGTCAGTGGCTCCGTACTGGTGGGAGGGTCGTAACAAAGCTCCCATACATATGATATTTTTTGTCTGATTGCATAATCGCCACTCCAGTAATAAAAGAGAATGAATGACTGCCCAAAGCAAAACAGTGTTTTCAAAGAGCTCATCATATGCTGTTTATTTCAAGGTTCAAAACCTTGCTAACTCCATAGCTGTTACTCAAGATCATGCTTTATTTTTATGTGGGGGAGGACTGTCAAATTCACTAAACAGCCCTGCATGTTCCCCACCTGTGTCTTTACCATATTTAGTGTCTAGATGTTGACTATCAAGTCATGTTTCTCAAGGCCTTATTTGACAGTGATCTGGATGCAGTTTTTACATGTCTGTGACATGCACTGTGTTTTCAGGATTTGTTAGATCAACTGAATGGATTCCTTTAGCACCTGTAATTTTTGTTCTCTGATTTGCAGCTTGCTATCACCCCTGCCCACAAGCATTCATTCATCACCAGTGAGGCACACAGTATTACTGTTCACTGTCTGGGTTCTGAAGGCTTTGCTCAGGGTTAAAGCTGTTCCCATAGAGGCCCTAACTTTGCAATTTCTTAAAGCAGTACACCTCAGTGAGGCGTATTGGCTAGTGCTATTTTTCCACATCATGAAGGAACGATTTACAAACTAGAACTACCTTTCTTTTCCCCTCTGAAAGTAATTATTAGCTACAAAAGCTCTAAATCAGAGCACTTAAAGATGGCCCAAGGGAGCTTTTATGTTTGTAAAACCTTGTAAGTCAGGGTTTCATCTTGCAAAGATTCCAAATGGAGGGAAGTTCCTTGTTTTGTTTTTATTTGAACTTTCAGAGCCATGAAGTTGAGCAGGTTTGGATTAAAGTTTCTTATTGGGCTTTTCATTTTCTTTTTTTCCCTACTGTTATCAATACTAATTCAGATATATATAGTAAATCAGCTCTTCTTAATTCTCAGACTGGAAAACATTTAAACTGGGGTGAAGAAAAGAGATACCCTTTTACATTTTTCTTCAATCTACTGATGTGTACCAAGACCATTTATTGCTTGCATTACTCTATATTTAAGGATTCTTTGCCTTGAGCAGACATGTGCAGGAAGAAATCTCTTGAAAGGGAAATCATCAAAAAAACATTGTCAAAGACTCTGCAGTTACAGTGATTTGGGCAAAGAAATAGAGCAACTCTACTCCTGAGCCTTTAGTTTTATCTCAGTAGAATGAATTTCTTTTTGTAATAGAAAAGTCATTCCTCTTTTTACAGGGAGTCAGAGTTTCCAAAATTTATATATATGCTTTTTTAACAAACTGAACAGATTAACTTAGTGGCAGTTTTTGGTAGGAGAGACAAAGCTAAATGCATTACTAGAGAGAACAGAGACGTAGGCTGTTTAGAGAGTATCTACTGGAGTAGTTGAGGCTGTTATAGCAAGGAGAGGCTCGTTACAAACCACAAGTTGACATTTTCTGTTTATTATCTTTTTTCCAGACAGCAGATCTATTAATTAGTACCTGTGATGCAAAGAAATCATCACAGACAAATGGGACATGGACACAAGAAGTACTGATTCACTCATTAAGGTGTACTAGGTATATTGGAGATATAAAGATCGTCACAGCTGCCAAAGAAAGAGAGAACAACTTTACAGCATGGTTCAGGTGGGCACAGGCTGGGCTGCAGCCATTGATTTCTCATGTTTTAAGTCTTTCTTGACTGTTTCCCCTCTGCTCCACTGCAGAAAGGAAAAAGTTATCTCCCAGTGGTGAGTATTGTAATTTTTTTGTAGATTCCCTATTCTAGGAATGAAGCTGTTACTGTAATTCTTACTGTATTTTTGGAGTAGCTTCAAGCTTGATTCAAAAAAAAAAAAACCCAACCAAACAAAAAAGTCTCTTAAATGGATGGGACTATTGAACTGCTGGAGAGATAGTGAAATTTATTTGAGAAATGCATTTTAACACCATCTGGACCAAAGCATGGTGGCAATGCCTTGATACTTAGGGCCAACTATCCAAAAACACCAGATCACCAGAAAAAATGAAAAAGGAAAATGGAAGAACTGCAAATAATTTTTCCATTTCTAACACTCTCTAATTGAATGCCTGGGTGTTCTCTGCTAGTCATTAACTGAGATCAGCTAATGAAGAGTGCACAAGAGAGCTGGGCTGAAGCTCTGCTGTACAATCAGTCCCGTGAATAAAATTCTTACCCAAAAGTAATGAAGTGTTACTGAAGCTGGTTGATAGTAAAACGCCAACTAACTTTGAGGAGGAAAGAGAGGAGCCAAGATCTCACTCCCGATGTTTAGCTAACAGAGACTTCTAACGTTATTGAAAAGGGCAAGAAATCTCCAATAAATAGGATTATGTATGTGTAAGTTCTTGTGATCTAAAAATAATTTCTGTGTCAGTGGTCTGATTGCAGAGGGTGAATGGTAACTCTGAAATGAAGGCAATTGATGTAGAGTCAAATCGTTCCATCTTTAATTTCTCCACATGTATATTCGGAGAAAACCTTTTCTCAACTGCCAATGATATAATAATAAAAAAGTATCACAAATCTCATAAATAGTCCCACATATATTTTTAATGGCATGCTATCAAACAACAGGAATCTTTTCCTGGCATGTTAAAATCTGTGCAAAAAATCAAGCTGTGGGTGAAAAGGATCAAACAGGAAAGGGACGCTGAATGGGAAAGGTGAAACACTGAAGAGCTAAACCAAGATGGTCTGGCAATCCCTACTCAGCTGAGCAGTGAGAAGCATGAGCTCCTTTTTAGTTCTCCACAAAACTTCAGTACCTTTTTTTTCTTTTTTCCTTAAAGCTTCAAGCTCTCTCAGAGACGTCTCTCCTGCCTCCCTAATAAAGATTTGCGAGTCATGCACATATTAATTCTTGTCTCAGCAATCCTGATTTATCGGCTTTGTAGCTGCATGTGAAAATGCTGTGGAGCTCCCAGCTGGCAGGCTATCTGGCTGGCCTCTGGGACAGCCCCTTGGACTGTGCTCCTGCTGGGCTCCTTCCAGCAGCCTTAGTCATCCCTTGCTAAACCTGCTAATAAGGATCAGTTGCCCATCTTCGCGTGGAGGGTGTAGTGGCAGCAGCAACAGCTTTTTAGTTTTAAGTTGGTTTACTCCTTTTTGACAACATCTTCCCCAACTCAAAGGAGCATCTGAGAGGTTCTAGTTGCAGCTCTTCTGCTCCCATTTCCCACTGCAGGCATATGCATTCTCTGTTACCTTTTCTGTAACAAAGGGAATCTTTGAATCTTCCACTTCAAAAACCAGTGGAAGAGTGTTCAAAAGCAATAATTACTTCGCAGTTTCTATAATGTCATCATCTTGAAAATTATATTAATTGGAGAACCTCTGTGAGAAAGTGAAGAACATCTGGTCCTGGAAAGGCAAATATTAGGTGAACGTCTAGTTAGTCCATTATTCACCATGAAAAATTACTTTCCATCATATGAAGATGATACTTACTTGGCATTGCTTTATATCCATAAATCTCAGCTCGTTCTGCTCTTGCCAAAATAGTTTTTGTTCTGAAAATGTCAGAGAGCTGAGAACTTTAAGACTTTTGTCTGAAGTTATTGCTGTTATATGGAAGATACGTGAAAGTTATAATGATGAGGAGAAATGGAAAAACCTTAAAATAAACTTTTTTGAGGGAACTGGAATGATCCAATGAAATGGGAAGAGTTGCTGTAGTATAAATCATGGTTTGGCACAAAGTCAGAGTATTTCTGCTGTTTTTGGTAATTCCATGTATGGCCCTTGTAATTTTGTCAGTGTACAGCGTGTGCAGGCAGTGTTGCCATTGTCCTCAGGTTAGCCCTATTCATGCTTGTTTCTGGTATGTGCTAAATGTGCATTTGGGACTGTGTGGTGACAAGTTTTTCCTTCACCTGTGAAGAAACACAAAAACAGAGAAAAGGCTACCATAATGCTTCCTTATGGGAAGCTGTCAACAAATCCTAACTAGTTTCCAGAGAAGTCAAATGCTCTCTTATGTTTTCAAAGCAGAGAAACCATCATCTCAAACCAGGAACCTTGCCAGCCAAACTCTGATCCCTGAATAAGCAGTTGACTTGCTCAGCCGTCTCTGGGAAGTGTGGGAATCAGCAGTTTTCTCCCACACAAATACCTTTGTTACTTGAGATGGGTGGTCCAAATGTTGCACATAGTCATGATCTAGGGTTTGAATTTCAGATGAGAGAGTTATTGCATGTCAAACCTGATAACTTCCCTTGACTGAGCCTTTACTAGCTCTTTAGAGGTGGTTAATAACAAGTGGATTCTTTTACATGTTTGCATGGGATTAGATGGTATCTAATATGATGGGATTGGATTAAATTTAGAATCATAGAATAATTTCAGTTGGAAAAGGTCTTTAAGATCGAGTCCAACCACTAACCTAAAACTGCAAAGTCCCCCACTAAATCATGTCCCTTAGCACCTCATCTGCATATCTTTTAAGTATCTCCATTGGGATGGTGACTCCACCACCCTCCTGGGCATCCTTTTCCAGTGTCTAACAACCTTCCCAGTGAAGAAGTTTTCCTTAATATCCAATCTACCCTCCCCTGGCACATCTTGAGGCCATTTCCTCTTGTCCTATCACTTGTTACTTGGAGAAAAGACCAACTCCTAGCTCACTACAACTTCTTTTCAGTTAGTTGTGGAGAGGGATTATGTCTTTCCTCAGCTTCCTCTTCTCCAGACTAAACAATCCCAGCTTCTTTAGCTGCTTCTCATAAGACTCGTGCTCCAGGCCCTTCACCAGCTTTGTTGCCTATCTCTGGACATGCTCCAGCACCATAATGTGCTTCTTGTAGTGAGGGGCCCAGAACTGAACACAGTATTTGAGATACTCATCCTCACCAGTGCAGAGCACAGGAGGATGATCACTTCCCTGGTCCTGCTGGTCACAATATTTCTGATGCAAGCCAGGATCATAGAATCACACAATGGTAGGATACCATTGGTCTTCTTGGCTACCTGGGTACACTGCTGGCTCATATTCAGATGGCTGTTGACCAATGCCCCCAGATCCTTTTCCACCAGGCAGCTTTTTTTGCAAATTTGCTGTTTGGTACAAATTTGGTCTCTGATCTATTCCATGTGCCTAATTTGGGAAGTTCACTGTTTTGGGTATGCCTAGTATTGCTTAAAAGCTGCTGACTGGGGAGCTGTCAAAACTCAGGTCATAACTTAAATGCTATGTCAGTGCCATATCCAGCAGTTTCTTTGGATCTAGTTTGAGTTGTTTCTAAAACTGTAAAGGAAGATGCTGCGCAGTTTCAGGCACAAGGTTTGGGAGGTTGTTTTCGGTCTTTTGGCTCCAAAGCAGCAGGAACAAGAGGAAGTGTCAGGGCATCACCTGGCTGAGACCTTGTAATGAGCTTGTGGCACAGCTTGGCACGTGCTGTTGTGGTTGAGTCTGCTTTGGACCAGTGCCAGCCTGCAAGAGGAGTCGTCAGGGATACGTTTCATCAAGTGTGCTGTTAATAAGCTGCATGCGTGCTTCTCGTTGATGTTGTGAGGCTTCTTTCTTTTCTTCTTTTCTTTAGTTTCTTTATTGGCCCACCGAAATTCTCCAAGGAGAACTGAAAATTGCATCAACAGTAGTGAAAAAATGACCTTACATTCTCAAACTATGTGGTACTGGGTGTTTTATGTAGTATTTCAGGGCATGTGTGTCTTTTTATTTCTTTTAATATTTTTTGTTATTATTTCTTAAGCTTTATATTCTGGGATATACAGAACACTTATTGCAGAAGTGAGAGCACAGGAATCTCAGGTGTTCTGAAGCAAAATGATAGGAACTGGAAAGTCCAGGGTTGCAGGTTGTTCCTGCTACAGGTAACGCGCTCACAGACTTCACAAAGGTGCAGAGACATCCAGGGTTATTTTCTTCTGGAAAAGAGTCAGAATTAGCTCTCTCAGTGCTTGCCTGCAGGGAAAATTTGCCAGTGTAATGAAACTGCTCTAGTTACACAGGTGTAACTCCTTGTTTGGTCACTCTTGATTCAGGAGGAGTGCCCAGGCAGGGGGTTTATACCAGAGTAACGATGACAATGTGCTGCTGTACAAGTACAGCAAGGCTATTTGCCAGCTGGTGCGTGCCAGGTGGTTGCCATCTGAGATCCTCTGGATGGCATTGCTCACGGTGAAAAAAAATTGCTGGGCTGTGCCAGGGCCTTAGGCAGGACACCATTCCCATCAACGCCCTGAAAACAAACATTTTAAGTCAGAAGTCTTATCATTTCCTTATGTATATAAGCTCCAGCTGTCTTTGAAAACCTCCTGTCACAGCTTTCTTTCACAGTTGAATTTGACAAAAAGATGAGTTTCACTGCTAATATTTAGCAGGCTTCTGATGTTACATCCTTAACCCAGTTTCCCACCACCTCTCTTTTTCTCCACTTCCCATGGCTGCCGAGCAATTCCTGACAAAGGGAAAGGCCAGGAAATTGATGAGGTGACTAGCTGGAAGCATGGGTGACCTCGCTCCAAGTCCTTGCTTTGCTGCAGACTTTCTGTATGGCCTTGAGTAAGACAATCCCTTTGTGGTTTGATTTCTGCTCTGCAAAGGTGAGAGGCTGCATGGACACAACTATGGGAACAGTTGAGTGTTGGGATAACCATGCCAAAGAGTGGGTCAGTATCTCAGCTGCATTGCATTTCTAATAGGGATTAAGAAGTTGCTGATTCCCCAGCTAGGCTGTCTTTCTGGACCAAATCAACTTACTTTACCTTACCCTCTTCTTACCTTACTGATCAATCCAATAGAGCCTTAACTGCCCAAAGCACATTTCCGTTTGTCTTAATGCACCAAAAAGTATCTTTCCAAACAGGGATAAATCTCCTTGAAACCCCTCATGACCCTCTGATTATTACAATCTGACGAAGTAATTGATTCTCGAGCAGGAGGTTCACAATACTTCTCAGGTCATTTGTCTTGCAAAGATTTGGCTGGAGAAAGACAAACCTCATTCATAGAGACGTGGTCTTTAAAACGTTGGCCTTTCAGTGTACAAGATATCACAGTTCATTTTGGGACAGGCTCTGCTGTTACTGTCAATGTTTGCTAACAACAGGTTCAGAGAAATTGGTAGCACGGGACGTTAATGTTGGCTAATGAAAAAGAGAAAACCAAGAAGAAAAAAAAAGAGGAGAGTACACCACCATTAAATGTGACCTAAAGATAGGTTGTTCTTCATGTCTTCATCATCTGTATGTAGCCTCCCATGATGGCCCTTTTCTGGATTGGAGTGACTCATTTGGTTAGAGTGTATGCAGAGTTTTCCTGAACTGCTGAATATTTTGAGTGTTCATCAGCTTGGGTAATTTGCTTGTACTTGTTTTACACCAGTCTCAGTCTGAGGGACAAAAATCACATGTCTTATGTGGGAACCCCGTTATACGGTTGTTAAAGGCAGGTATTTGAATACTGCTATTCAGTCCTGTCTTCATTTCAAATGAGACAATTCAGGTTGTGAGTTTAGCTCAAGGATATACAATGAGGATAATTAAAGATAGCCTCGAATTTGTGTCATAAAGAACTGGAAAAAAAAGCAACCAAACGCAACATGGAAAGCTAGATGGCAATTTATTTCCACACTGTGATGTGGCAGTCATTTCCCTGGCCTACAACAGGCCCAACTGGAAGTGCTCTGCTGTGGTTTGTACACTCTAGGAAGAAGGAGATCCTCAGGAATGTATATATATACATGCTAATGTACCTTCTGTGTTTCAGAAGTTGCGTTTACTTGAGTAACTGTTGCCATACTATATACCTGATGAAAAAAAAAAAAGGAGAAGGGATGGGCTAGTGTTTCATCTGTAGTCGTCTGTGTTTCCTCTTCAAGCTGTACCACTTTTTTGGTGGTAGGTGTCTGATGATGGCAGAGATAAGCTGTAGCTTTTTAATGGCAGATGGATCATGCTAGCTCTCCAGTCTGATCCTTGGTCAGAATATCGGATGGGGTGATAGAGATGTGCTGTAGTTGATGGGAACTGCTGGGTCCAGTCCCTTTCCTTATCCAGGTGCTGGCTCGCTTTCCCTCGCGAGGGAGGTGGACTACAGCACTCGGCTGACATTTACCCACTTCTATTTTCTCTTTAAAGCTGTCTTCTGGTTGAGTATCCCTTTCTTTTTCTTTCTTTTTTTTTTTTTTGTTTGTTTGTTTGTTTTTGCTTTTAATTCCTACTGTGCAGATGATTATTGTAATCAGAAATAGTTCACTCATTTTGTTTTTTTTTTTCTTTCAACATACAAAGTTAAACCAGTGTCGTGCTTTCCAATCGTAGCCGTTCGGGTGGGAGCACACAATATATTCCGTTCTTTCTAGGATTTGTCTCTCTGCCATTTCATTGATGAAGGAGATGGCTTGCTTGGTGTCTGTGTTGGGCAAAACAACAATGGTAGAGCTGTTTTGTTTGCTAAATAATGATAATTTAAAAAAAAAACTCCAAAACAAACCAAAAACCAACCAAAAACAAATCCCAAAACACCACGGTATTTATTGGGTATAAATCATTCTCTTCAAGACCCACGGGTTAGGTTTTGTAGCAAGTTTCATGCAGACATGCCCTCTGAGGAAATGAGCACGTACTCTCGGTCTAGGATACCCGTTACGTTTGGGAAGTACTTGACCCAGCAACGACTTGTCGGGCAGGGCCCGGACCCGGCACCGGCGCGGGGCAGCCGCCCGCCCCCTCGCCGCCGGCCCACGGGCGCCTCCGCCAGCGAGCGCCGCCTGACACCTAGCGGCAGCTGCGGGCGCCGCGCCGCGCCGCGCCGGCCACGGGCACGGCCGCGGGGAAGGGGAAGGGAAAGGGAACGGGGCCGGCCTGGCGCTGGCCGAAGTGCCCGCCCGGGGTCGGGCGCCCGCTGCGTTTCGCTCTGCCGGTGCCGAGGTCTTTAGCCTAGAAGAAGACTAAAGGGGGACCTTATCAACGTTTATAAATGCCTAAAGGGAGGGAGCAAGAGGACGGGGCAAGTCTTTTTTCTGTAGTGCCCAGGTGACAGGAGAAGGGGTAACAGGCACGGGCTGGAGCTTCTCCACTTGAACGTAAGGAGAAATTTCTTTCCTATGAGGGTGAGGGAGCCCTGGCACAGGCTGCCCAGGGAGAGTGTGGAGTCTCCTTCTCTGCAGGTTTTCCAAACCCACCTGGTCACATTCCAGAGGGACCTGATCTAGATGAACCTGCTTTAGCAGAGGGTTGGACTAGATGATCTCTAGAGGTCCCTTCCAAATCTGACCATTCTGTGGTTCTGTACCGCTGGCTGGCATAGTACACATTGTCACTTTAATATATAAAAACTCCTCAAATAAAAAACATGATAACACCCCCCAGCCCTGCCCAAAAAAAAAAAAAAAAAAAACCAACAAGACCTAACCAAACAAACCAAGAAAATCCCAAACAAACCCAAACCAAACCTTCTCTCCAAAAGGCAGAAAACAAAACAAAACAAAACAAACCTTACAAACTGTCCCTTGCATTTGTGTGGTAGGGCTTTGCAGCTGTGATGGGGTTGGGACGTTTTTGTTATTCATTGCCTAGGGAGGGGAAAGCCTTCCAGGTGCCTTTTACTTCACCTGCACAGCATTTCCCAGCACTTGTGTGTGATTGCTGGGGTTCAGTTCAGCTCCTGGGGGTCATGGGTTGGGGTGAGAGTGGAGAGTGCTCTCTGGGCCACCCACAGAGCAGATGGCTGCCCACTGTGGAGTGGGATCAGGGTCTTCCAGGGCTCCTGCAACATCAGTAAATGGAGGAACCTGTGTTGCTATTTGCTTTTGTATGTCATAAGAAGTAAATGTTTGCTCAAGGAATACCCTCTGTCTGCTGAAAAAGTCTATGCCAAACAGCCTCTTCCTGACCATACCCAAAACCCCAACAAAATTAAGGAAAAGGGGAAAAAAACACCATAGTATAACTTAGCCTAAACAAGGAAGAAGAGAAAGCATGATTCACTTACATACAAGATCACAACTCAAACATGAAAGAGAAGAAAGAGCTGATACTTTGTCCTGACTTAACCGTGGTTTTACTTGCACTTTTTTTTTTCCAAAAATGAAATAATTTTGAAAAAGATGATGACATGGCTTAAATAATTTAACCATTCAGACTGTTCTTTTGAATTATCTGACATCTATTCCTTGAAATAGTTGATGCCTTTGATTTTTTTCCAAGGCCTAGATTTGAAGACTATATAAAGACACTCCATATCAAAAATCACTACTGTAAGGTTGCTAGCATTTGCATAGTGTTTTGGCATTAACCATTGCAAGATCACCAGTCTGTTTATAACACAGAAAAGTTGTTTCGTTCTGTGCTACACCACAGCACCTTTCTGAAATCAATTAAACTGAACATATTGGAAGAGAGGGGAATATCCTGGACAGAAATAGATGGGGCAGCTGAGTCTGTTGTGGCTTATGATAGAGAACTGTGGATATAAACAAAGTGCCAAGGGATTCCATCGGTGTTAAAAGATTTTTATTTCCCCATTGCTAATGCCAGATATCTAACAAAAAGTTTTATTTACTTTGTTACATTTCTGTCTTTCAGACATGAAACTTTATGTCCCTTCTCTGTGACCCTGAGCACTTAAAACTTCATGATGTTCTTTGTGAAAGCCGAGCTTCTCATAAATAACGTGGTTCCAGGAGCTGGCGCTTTAAAAAGAAAACTATGGTTCTATACCTTTGAGAAAGCTCAAACTTACTTAAATTATGTTAATTATAGTATTGTTTGTGAGTTTGAGATTGGAGTTTTTTTGTTATCTAAGCATCATGGATATCATACACAGATAATCAGAAATTAGATTAACCTGCAGTACTGATAAATATTGTTCTATTAAAGCCAGATGCTGGGAGAGGGATAAGGATACAACCACTGTTTTTGCAAAGAGCCAGATTGGGACTAGATGAACTTCTATCCTTGGACATTTATTCCCCATCAGCTGTCAAACCCTGACTTATTCTTCATATAGTACTGTCAAGGAGTTTGATATATATCTTGTTGATTATTTATATACTTTATATAATTCTAGTGCTTGTTTGGACAGATATTCATGTCAGTCTTTGCTGCAACCTGGCTTGGGCTATAAATGTTTCTTTCATGCTGCCCAATTGCTCTGTTAAGTTGAACACAGGGAATATCTGCCACAGATGGAAAAAAAATGATGATACATGAGAAAACAGTATTTAAAAATCTCTGTTTGTAAGTCTGAACAGGAGAGGGGAAGAACATTGTTTACTGAGGGACTTTATACAAGAACAAATTAACGTCTTTTTGTTTTCAGTGAAGATCTGTTAACTACAAACTACTTTAGCTTCTAGGATTTAGGAGAGCAACTATAACAGTTGGTAACAACCTCCCCTTCCAAATAATGGGTAAGACAGTTGTGTAGGAAGCTGGCAACATGAACAATGTAATTTACAGAAGCACTGGAAAGTTCAGAGTAGAATGTGTGGGTAGGGCTGACTGAACAAAGTGCATCAGTGTCTTTCTGTCCTACCTTCTAGCACAGACACCTTGTAGAATAATGTGGTCTATAAGGAATAGATGTATGCACAAACCCCCTTTTCTTGGGGATTGCTGGCGTCACTCCTGCTCTGGAGCGGCAATGCTCTGTGTACTTTGTCTGCAGCATACAGCACAGCATATATTGTCAACAATCTAAATACCCAAAATTTGGGTCAGATGAAAATAAGGCAGCTTGCAGACATCAAGTATTTTCAAAAGAAGGAGATATTTTTTTCTGATTTGATTTGACCTTTGACTTAGCTCAAAATTACTGTTGTCTCCAATCTGGGGAACTTTGCTAAGGAAGAAATGCTGAGCCACTTCCTTGAAAAGCCGCTAAAAATGCATTTTGAAAACAGTGAGTATTGTTCTGTACACTCCCTCATTCCAGGCATTCTCTTGCTTTACTTGTCTTAGTGTCCAAGTGGCTTTATCTGTGCATGGGATGTATGTGCACAGATAAACATCTTGAGTTAGACTGATTCCAGATGGAGAGTGGCACCATCTGCTGCCTCTGACTCACAGCCCCAAAGACCATAGATCTGGTCCAGGAGAATAACTTTGTGCTTCTCTGTTCACAATATTTTTTAAATGTTTCTCACATCTCACGTAAGAGTTGATCTTGATGTCCCACCTTTGTCTCAGCAGCAAAAGGACACCTGCTGCTGCAAAGTTTTATTCATACCAGGGTTTTCTGCTACAGGATCTATGAAGAGGAAAAGAGCAATATTAGCTCTTCCTGTCAGCATCTCGGTTTCAAAAACTAGCACTGTTCCTGCAAAGAGGAGGAAGGAGATGAAAAAAATAAGTATAAATATTTAGAAAACTAAAAGCAGCATTTTCCTGCTTGTCTATTTTGGCAGAAGTATCTGGGAACCTGACAAAGTTTTGGTAGTCATTAATGCTGAAGACCTGCGTACAGGTTGCTGGAGGGTGAAAGTGCTGAACTCTGCTTTGAATTCCCAAACCAGCCATGAACTTTACCATCCTCAGTTAGAACTCCAGTCTCTTTGAAGGCTCCATGCTCTTTCTGTGTTTTAATGAAATGAAAAGAAGAAAAGCCTGAAGAAAATGCAGTAAAAGGGTGATATAGTTTTTCCTAGCTAAATTTTGTCCTGATGCTTACAAGTCTCCGTAGCTTAACAAGCAAGGACAATTGATAAACCTTAGCAAAACTATGTCTAGATTTACTAATTTACTATGTAGTTTGCACTTGGAGTCACTCTTAGAGATGTTTGAGACCTTTTTGCCTTGTTTCCTCTTTGTTTCACCAGTTACCACAGTCCTCTCTGTTGTATTCCATGTATTACTCTGTCATAAACCTAAAAAAGAATTCCTCTCACCACTCAGACTTTGTAGTTAAAACTGTTACCTTGTAATTTTCAACTGTAAAGTTGAATCCAGTATCAGAGAGTTTATTTAGAATTCAGAACTGTAGGATTTTATGACCAAAACTCTCTTGGTATTTTGGAGGGTCAAAGGAGGCCACGTGTACAGGTAACAATGAGGATCATAGCAGTGGAGTATTTGGCCACTTACCCTTGTAAAAAAAAATCCAAAACAATTGCTTGCAAGGATTTTCTACTGTGGTACATAGTGAGCATACAGGAATTTTTAATATCCAAGGTTCACAACTGCCATTGCTGTTTACGCCTCTATTATATTTCTAGCGACTCATATTTTAACTCAATGAGTCTGATACAAATTCCATTGACATTAATGAAGAACACCCATTGACTTCAATAATTTTTGAATTGCATCTAGTATCAACTACATTAACATAATCAAGTGAGAGGCAATTGTTATGGATGCATTATTTAGCACTGATTGGGGAGGTACTGTCAGATGGTGTTAGATGTTATTTTATAAAGGCTTGATTATTAAATTAATGATGCAAGCTATGAATCTTTCAGTTGTGCTTTCAGTTCTTGCTGTGCAATATTCTGCATTTATGTTACAGTTCTCCTAAAGCCTACGTTGTAAGGGTTCAGCTGCTTTATATAATTTCTAAGTCTAAAATCTCTTCTTCTGTGAAGTGGCTGATAAACCTGAGTGAAGTGAGAGCCGCAATGTGCCTCACATTCCTCTCTGCATCACATAGTGAGACACACCTTGCATTGCTGCAGATAAGGCTTTGACCTGACAGCACTCGTTTGTGCATAAAATGGGAGGAGTATGATGCCAGGTTTCTGATGCTGCTAATTTGAGTCTGACCCCTGATACACATGGTCCTTAGCTTGAAAATTGCTGAAGGTCATTAACACAAAGAATGTTAAACTACTGGTGCCATATTCTGGAATAACTTGATCATGCACTGTTCAAGTGGTATGATCAGCAGTCATAAAACAGGTAGTTTCAAGTTTTTACTGACAGCATTAAGTGTTGTCCTGTCCATGAGAGGCTCTGCTTGAATGTATTTGTGTTGGCATGTGCAATAACATGTGATTTTAAGGTTTTTAAACTCAGTATTCAGTTTGAATGAATATGGAAATATTTGTGCTGTCGGTTGCCACCACAAGTGATACTTGATCACAACTTGAACAAGTTCAGAAGCCATGGTGGTGTAGGAATAGGAGGCAGCGTACTTCCTACAGTGATAATCTCTGTTTGGTTAATACTTACGGGGCAGCTAAAAATAGTTTTGTAGGTGATCAAGATTTTTCTCCAAGGAAACGAAGGGGACATAGACCTCTGCTGCCAGTTAGCTGCATGCCTTCCAGGAGCATATAATTTGCTTTTATTGAAGTCCAAAGTGATTAATTTTCATATTAACTAATGGAAATGCTTGTGTTAGCGGTTAGAAGTCTTAACCTTCAGGCTGGTAGACTTCTGTGACAGTGTAAAACTACATCAGTTAGTAGAAGTTCATCTGCAACCTTATTTCACGTTGCAAAAGTGAGACCTCAGATTGGAGCAAAGATGCTGGAGAATAATATGATTTAAATTTTGGGACAAATTGGTGTGTGCATCTTGTGTTGGGCACAGCACTATCACAGCAGGCTGTGTTTCCCTTATCCCATAAGGTAAGGTAAACTTGCAGTGTTACACCAGTAGGTAAAGAAGGCCCCGCTCTGGGGTGAATTGCTGCAGTTCAACAGCTGAGAGAGAAGGCCCACTAGCACTTAAGTGCAGTACTGAAGTCTGTTTCAGAAATAGATCTTTAAAAACAGAATATATTTGCACTTGCTGAAGGAATCTTTCTCACAAATCAAAGCAGGTAAAGTGTGCTGAAGTGCTAAGGAAAAATATTTATAAGAAAATGGTACAAGTGCATGATTTGAACGTGCAGCTATTTACACAGGTATTGAAATTAAAACACAGAGCTGAGGCGTGGGTTCTGCTTGGTACAGGCAAAAGCCATGGAGCTAGATGATGGACATGTGAAAATATTCAAACCATGTTTTCAGGGGAGGGGAGATCAATATAAAAGAGCTTCAAGAAGGGTACATAAAGGTGATTTACTTTTCACCTTTTTCTGGCTTACTGCAGAGAAATATAATTGAACTTCAACTGATCTCTGAATTATTTGGCCATCTGCTAAGGTAGTAGAGAAGGTTCTTTGATAGATGATTATTATGATCCTGATGGAAGATTTTATGCTGTGCAGCATGCGAATCAAGGGAGTGGAAAAAAAAAATTAAAGATGGTTTCTACTGTGTGCCATTTCACCTCTGTGGTTTTCCTTGCCTTACCTTGCCTTTTCTCTGTCCTGACGTTCTGCTTATAGGATCTAGTGGTTCACAAGCTGCTGTCACTAGCCCTTTGCTCTTCTTTTTCACCCTCTCCCTCCAAATAGTAATTTAAAACCAAGAACTTGGTCACTTAGCATTTTCATCCACAATTTTTCACCTCAGTGTTTCTAATTGTTGAAATTGTTCTCTAATTTTTGAAATAACTGATCTAAGATAAGATCGTTTTCCATGTAAATTGAATTCCATAACATAAATTCAAATGCTTCTCAAAATAAATGTAAGGTAAAATAAAAAAAAATGTTTTATTGTGATAAAGTAAGGAATCTCCAACAATTCCTTTGAGCTTACAGTGGAGCTCAACAACAGGACAAATTTCCAAGCCACTGGGTTCAATGTACATGGTTCAAAACAATAGATAAAGTATCAGAGACACCCTGGTTGTAACTGGAAAGGCCAGATGGTTAAGAGTCCTTTGCAATAGGACAAAGATGTCTGTGTTCCACAAAATGCCAAAAAAATTATATTCCATTTGCCAAGTTGTGGGATACACAGACTAGAGCAGGAAAAGCACACATGCTGATAAAGAACAGTTTGCTAGTTTTTGCAAATCAAAGAGCCCGAAGAGCACTAATAATAGATTTGTAGCTGAACAACATCCTTTGTGATTATTTATTTCTGGACAGATGCAGGATGATCAGCATCCTGGTTTATTTGACATTGTTTGTATAAGCAGAATGTTGAAGTGATTAACTGTGAATAAGTGCTGATTCAAGGTGCATCTAAATTTATCCCACATTGTCTGGGGATGACACGGGAAACCTGAAATCAGATCATTTGATTGTAAATGTTGATCAGTGTGTTAAATGTTAGCGCAAGTATTTCCCCGGACAAAGTATGCAGTCAGAACCCAGTTCAGGTGTTTTACTAGCCAATACCACCTGTATTGGTTGTAAAGATGGCTTTTATATTCTCCTTTTCATTTTGTTACACTGATGTAATTAAATAATGTCTGAAAGTGGTTCACACTTGTCTATTGTATTATTAGATATTATATATATCAGATATATATATATAGAGAGAGAGAGGTAAAATTTCTGGAGCTGGAAGAAGGTGGAAGAAGGAGTGATGGCATTACTACTGTCTTACACAGCAAAAAAACACTGTGTAGGTGTTTCAAACCCCCAGCTGCTGAAGAGTCTTTCCAGCCATGAGCATGAATCAACCTCCCAGGGCAGATTGCCCCAACCATCTCTCTCACTGGCCCTGGGAGCTGCTCCCAACTTCCACTCATGTCCTTGTTTGGTTTTGCTTATTTGCTTAAAGATATTAGAACTTGGAGAACATTCATCCATACTGTATCAGCAGTTTACAAGGTAGTAAGGGCTATGGCATGCTGCAGCAGCCCCAACTTGTTAGGAAATATCAAGAGGTGTAGAGTGAATACTACCTCAGACCTCAGTGTGACAGAAAAAGCAAAAGCTTGCAAAATAAAAAAGGTCATCCAATGAATCTGGGGAGGGCTTCATGTAAAGGTCTGGAACAGCATTTATTTGCTTGGAGTGATATTTTTAGTCTGGGACTTTGAACTTTCATAAGATTTACCTGTGAAGGCAGCTGATAGAAAGCTTTGAAGATAGGCAGATGAAATAAATGACAAACGTTGCACTGGAGTCTCAAAACTAGCAGACAGATATTAGATTGTTATGTATTTCCTCCCTTTTCAGTCTACCACAGAGAGTGGTTATTATTAGGCTCCTCATCCTCTTTTCTCAAGGCACTCACAAGTCTGTATGTCTGTGGAAAAGAAGATGCAATATTTAAATCGCTTCTGAATCTTGTAAGCTCCTTTTCTCAAAAAAAAAAAATGCCCTGCTTTCTTCTGCACTTTTCTCAGAGTTTAGAATGGTTTTATTTTAAATTGTTGAAAGTGGCAACTATAAGCATATTTAAATATGGCTTTGTAACTTCTTGCTATCACGATGTTTCTGTGCATTAATCCAGTAATGCATTGTGGCAGACTCGATGTTTCTAACGTGAGGCTGATGAACTTTATGATATTTATATACGCAGCAAGCAGGAATCCACAGTTACGTTCCATCCACAGAATGTAATTTCATACACCTTAGGGACTTACACTTCAGAGACTTCTAAGTAAGCCTCTGGCTTGAAGCTATCTTTCTCTTGGCTGAACGTAGCACCCAGTAAAAGTTTATATCTGGCACGTCATTTTTGAGGTGTGGCAGAGTTATAGATGGTAATACGAGTTGAAGTTTTACAAACGATTATGTTAGAGACATGTATGAATCTTTGAGTTCCTTTATTATATGTTGTGCAAGCATTCAGTTAGCTGAGGCATACTTCACTTTTGAATCATAAGGAAAATGCCACTACCCAGCTTGCTTGCAAACTCGTTTGCTTAGAAGCCTCGTTGCATCAGCAAAAACAACAGTGTGTGTTTAGAGTGCTCTGTGGAGCACAATGTTTCCTTTTCTTTGTTCGGTAATTTAAATGATTGGAGCGATACTTTTGACGAGGAAGAAATAATTTCATTGTTATGGATCACTTTTCAAGTGAAACTGAGTTCTGGAATGAAGTGATGGTGAGTAAACCATGTGAGTGGGGAAGGAGGGATTACTTTTGTTCCGAGTTCTTTTCAGTAGTTTCTGAAAAACTAAGATGGAAGTGATTTTGGTATACTGACTGCAGTTACATGTTTTCTATTAAGAGAGGAACAGAACACACCGATTATGAAGCAGCGAGACAGTAACAGGCATGCTCGGTGTCGTGTTCCATGAGAAAGTGGAGTGTGATTTCTCTTCTAATTTCGAGATACAAATCTGATTCACAGTTATTTCATCTGACTTCTTCTGAAAGGGAAACATGTCATGTTGTTAAGTAGATGCATTTTGTCTAAGTAGATGCTTTTAATATGATAGTCACCTAGATTTTCAAAATCATTTGTGGCATTGCTACCTAGATATTTAGAGAGAATAATTTTGTTTGTTTGTTTTAAAAAGAAAAAAGGAAAAATAAAATCAAACCCTGGTTTTATTTCAGATGGGGGAAAGCTTTTAAATTACTAATTATGATTGTTCTCTTTCTGGAAACTGCATTTTCTGTATTAACTGTATTCTACATGTTTGTAAGTAGCCATTTCCTTTTGTTTCTTTGTTCTCTTTTTTGCTATCAGAATATAAATAATACTTCAGTCATTCAACTATTGATTTCATCCAAAGAGAGAAGGTGGATTTTTAAATCCATGTCTTGCCCATATGAGCAAAAGGGCCAAAAAAAATAATGCTGCTGAAGTATGGGGAGGCAACCACGTGCATAGCTGCAGGTTAGGACAAGTAGACTTTATTGTGCATTCTCTTGTTGCTGACGGTAATCAGGACATTCATATTAGCCTAATGAAGAGCAAAAATCAACTGGAGGTTTTCTAAAGTAACTTCAGGAACACTTTTTTTTTTTTTCCTGAGGGAGAGAGAGGCAGGGTGATGTAGTTCGTAAAGCATATAATCAGTGTGTCTGGCTTATCTGCCACAGGCAGCCTTCCAGGAGTTGGAGGAAGCCACCGTACAACCAATTTTCCTACACTTGCTTGCAAAGTGTATTGTTCTTTGTTCATGTAGTAGGATACTTCACTACCTCTGCCCCTAGTCTTGGGGTTTCTATACTTTTAAAATATGAATAATTTTTGGCTTCTTCACAGGGCTTTTATGAGTCTTATTCCATTGGTGTGTTTAGTCTTTGATGACACTGATTCAACTATTTCTAGGTCTTCCCTCCATGGGCAGCACAGCAGTTGGGAGAGAGTAATTACTATGAAACTTGTTCAAATTTGCAAGGTCTTATTTGTGTTTCCTTTTTTTAAAAAAAGGCAACTAAAGTAACCATTTGGCTGTCCAACTGCTGAAAACACAGGAGGACATAAATAAACGGCATTTTACAATGCATGAGTTAAGCTGGTCATTTTCCATATAATTTAGTTCAAATTTGCACCTATGAAGTTCTTCATTTTGGTATCTTGTATATACAGTTGGTACATGTGTCATTAGCTCTTCAGAGCAGGTTTGCCAAGTGGAAATGGTTGTCCTGTTGAACATTTAAGCCATGATCCTGCAAACTGGTTGCAAGCCAACAGTATTGTGGGTGAAGACTACCTCAGTGGTTGTCTGAACTTACATATTGAGCAGGTTCCCATGTGTGGAAGTTACCCTTGCAATATCGTTATTTCAGGTGAGCTTGTGAACATTGAAAATGTTTCTTCTTCATGATTTGCTAACTGGTTTTAAAAAAAATCCTAGAAAATAAATCTGAGAGAGCAGCTGAGTTTGTTCTTTTTTTTGCATAGTGACTGGATCTTTTTACTACCTTTCTCCCAGAACAGCAGCACTTCCACCTCCACCTGACTATACTCTGGTTTTGGGTGAGCTCTCTGCCAAGACCAAAGCCTGCACTCAACGTTGAGCTTTATAAACATTACATGAAGAAGATGCAATAAAAAGTCTGTCTATGGGATTTCCCATCTCTTGACATCAAATGTTCAAAGGAGCGTCCATGTGTCCTAACATTTTCCTGTCACAGAGCGTTACTTGTAGGACAACGGAATTTTCTTCATTGTTTCTTGCACTTGCACACAGCTTAATAACTTAACATGTCCAAAGGAGAAAAAAAAATTCAAAAACAGGGCTATGATTGTGTGCACACTGTAACTTTCAGTAAGGATTTTAAAAGAAAAGTGCCTGGAAATATTGGTTCTAAGTTCAAAATAAAACAGCAAATGCATCGTATTCCTGGGGAAAAAGCTAACTGGTTGTCACAATGAAGACATGCCAGTGTCCACATTGTTAGCAAGGTGTGCAGTGACACTGCTGTGCTGATCTGAGATCTGGAAGGGATTCCCAAGTCACGCTTGGGAATCGTGTGTCGTCCCCGCCCCC
>WBNH01004782.1:0-65180 GCA_013401255.1 Urocolius indicus | reverse complement strand
TCATTTTGATATTCCCATGTTACACTACTTGCAAGCTGGGAATCAGAGGAGAATGATCTGGTAAAAGAAAATAAGATAGTGACTCAAATAATAGAATAGTGTGAAAGCAGATGGATTTTATTATGCTAGAATAAATAGTATCTCAAAATGGGGTGGACTACTGCAAGATGCATTGTTTGCTACATTTCTGATTACTCTATTGGAGCCAAGTATTTGAAACTGCCCCAAATGAACAATTTTTTTGTGTTTGTTTTCCCATGTGTGTCCTCATAATCTTCTCTGACTACAAATTGGGGACTAAAGATATTTTGTTTAAACACAATAAAAGATGGGAAAACAAATATTCACTCCTTCCAAATTGTACCTGTTTTTGGAAGACAGAAAAGACTGGAATACATTATCATATAATTCTCTTGCCTCTCTTGCTTTCCTTTTTCTCCAGTTAGAATTACAAAACCAACCTCTATCATTATGGATGACTTCCTTAAAAACATACAAATAACTACTTCTTTTAGTGTTACTACAAATGAGTGTACACTAGGTGCTATTTTAAGACATTTAAAGTGTATTTGCATTAGTGCTTAAATTTGCATCAGGAGTCCACTTAGTTGTCATCACTGAACATGCAGAAGAGTCTTGTGATGACATTTTCAAATCTAAAAAATGGTTATGAAGAGTTCTGAAAATGTAAGCTTGACAGGAAAGACACTCTGGTCATATGTACTCTAACAAAATTTTCCTACCTGAGTTTGTTTTCCAGTACTGAGGCAAACAGCCGTGGAATAACTTGTTTTCATAAAGATACTCTTACTCTCTTCAAAACAGGGCAGCTACAGCTAAGCTGACAACTATGGTTTTGTTTCTGAGTGTCCTAACTTCGGAATGATCCCCAGGGTTGATTTGATCACTTACCAAAGAGGATACTCGGGGATTGTCATAAGCCAAAACCAAACTAGCAATTACAGTATACAAACAATTGCATTTTCATGTCCAAGACTGTCTCCTGGGTCAATAAACGTACACATAAAGGGTTGATGGAATACTAGCATAGATGTGATCTTAATGTTCATTGTTTGCTTCTACTAGAAATGGGACAGCCAGACGACCAGGATTGTGGGGTGCACTGTGCCATACATATTCCTTGCATCTCAGAGGCAATTACTAGAACTAGAATCCTGGTTCACAAGCAGTATGTTTCAGGCATCTGATTCTTTATAATTTTTATTAATGCTTTATTAATGTTTATTAGAATTCATTGTGTGATGATAATGTGCTTTGAAGATTTTTTTAAGTTACTGCAACTATTTTTNTATTTGGATGCTCTTTAATTTTTTTTTTCTGCTTGCTTTGTGTTTTCTTCAGTTTTGTTTTATAAGGTTTAAAAATTCAGAGCCAATGTGATGGACTCATTTCTTTTAATCCGTTCATGTCTGGGAAAACTTTGTTGTCCTTACTGATGAAAGGTTACTGCTGTCACTCTGCAACTTAGGGGTTGTAAGTAACTGTCTTTTCTCTGTCTCTGGTGCTTGAAAGAAAGTGTATGCAAGTCCTGTGTCTGTCCTTCAATTATTCACGTTTGCTGTACACTCTGAGGGTGTTAGCATGCATTTATTACTTTTTCTAGGTCACTGTTTAGCAATCATTTAATGAAGAGGCCATGAAAACATCTCTGTAATCTGCTAATATCATCATTTACAGTGTAATTAAGATATTGTGTTTGTAAATGAATGTCTTACATGTTTATGTCTAAGTAGTTTCTGCTGATTACAACAAAACATTTGAAACTGTAATAGCTAAACAGAATAATTAGAATTGTAAAGTGTGACTCCATTGTCTGAACTACACAGGTGAAATGTTATTCTCCTAGATCATCTATTGCTCTGAGATCTCTTGACAGAATATATAGGCCTATTGTAATAGCTGGCTTTCATTTTGATATTCCCATGTTACTGGGATAACACTGATAACTGCAAGCGTTGTTCAGCACTAACCAAAACATCTCCCTATTATCAACATTCTTTTCAACATAAATCCAAAACTATAGCCCTGTAGCAGCTAATAGGAAGAAAAATTAACACTATCTCAGCTGAAACCAGGAAATTTATCCAAGGAATGTGAAGAGATAGTTATGGATTAGTCCTGTCTCCTTGATTTGAAAATAATATTTTACATGCCACATCTTTCTTTTCCATTTTATTGAGTCACACAGTTGATGTGGTCCATACATCAGATTCTGTCAAGCTATCCAGCTAAGGAAAATGAGCTTGAATATTTACTTATTTTATAGCCTTGAATCATTAGCAGTACTGTAAATTTACCTGCTTGGCACTAAGGGAAAGATCTTTTGAATTCCTATCCAACAATCTGATCTCAAGATTAAGTGAATTATAAGCATGGATTTTACTTTAAAGTTTATAGAGAAATGACTTGTGAAGCTTGACCAAATCTATGCAAAGATGATAACTGACAACAATGATATATCTTTGAGCAATAATGTAATATCTTTGATAGAACTGAGTGCTGGAACTCTTATTTGGAATAGTCCTGTTGAAAAGTCATAGATCAAGATTTAATTTCAGTTTGATTATGCATAGTTTACTTTTTTCCCATCACTAACAAATTGTTTTTAGTGAAGAATAGATTATCTGGATATTTATAGTATGAAATATAAACAAAAATTAGGCAGTATATGATTGTTTGTTTTCAGGTAAGTAAGCCTGAAATGTTAGCTGAAATGTGTCCTTGAAACCTGTGTAGTAAATATAATCTAATCTACTTTGTCAATATTTACATTTTAATTACTAAGATAATGGGTCTTTTATAAATTATATACAAATAAGTGAGTACCCAGTCTTAACTGGCCAGATATGCTAATTTATGTTGATTTACTGAGCAGTTTCAATTTTGTTTGGGAAGTAGGAAGAAAAGGTTGAAAGCATGTTTTAGACTAAAAGAGAAGCTTTTAGAAATATAAAATTCATTTAAACATTTCACTTTATAGTAACAGGTGATGATAATTTCTCTCACACTAAGTGATAATACAACAAAAGTGATGGCTTATACCAAAACTGGTTTAAAACAATAGAAGTAGATCGATGTGTATGGGGAGCTAGCCAAGAGACAACCATTGACATGTGTCAGGCTTCCTAACAGTTTGTACAAACTCTTCAGAAATATGTTTTTGCATATGCATTTCAGTTTGAAGTTCAGGTGTTAGTTGGGGGGAAGGGAAAAATACTGTGAATTTAAATATATAAAGTAATCTCTCTGTGGAACTGAGACTGGCAAAATCTCTGTAGGTCAAGTAAGGGGGAAGGCAATGTGTCTCACAAAGAATGAGGCAAATAATTTTTCTGGTGTTGACTTTCTACAGTTGTAATTGCTCATGTACACAAGACTTTAACAGGATTGTAAAACTTGCACTGATTGCTGGCCAAATATCTGTATCTGCTGTGATAATAGCCATTCTTCAGGGTTCTATTCATTTTCCCTGAGGAGCAGACTTTCCCTTATCCTGAAAAAAAATAAACAGAAAGTGAGAATCTAAGTAAAATGTAGCACCTAGGCTACATTTACACTTCAAACTTCCTCAGGTTTCTAAAATGAAGTTTTGTGCATTTGTGAAGTTGCATTATCCTGAAGAACTTTGTGGCTACCACAAAGCTTTGCTGATGCAGATACACAATATAAATGGTGGATGTTAGGAGGCTGGAACATCCCTTTTTTCTATTGTATCTAGTGACAAGACAAGGAGTAACAGAAAGAAGCTGTAACACAAAAAGTTCCATTTGAACACAAGGGAAAACTATTTTACTGAGGGTGAGGGAACACTGGAACAGGCTACCTAGGGAGGGTGTGGATGCATTCCTGTGTGACCTGATCTAGGTGGACCTGCTTAGACAGGGGAGTTGGACTAGATGATCTCTAAAGGTCCTTTCCAACCTCTACCATTCTATGATTCTGTGTTTCTATGACTCCACATAACTCTCCTGGAAAGCTCTTTTTAACAATCATTCTCAAAGACTGCTGGACACTCATGGACTGAGAGCGAAGTATCCTAAAGTATGTGAATGCCACTGCTTTATGTTATGTGTTGACAAATCTGCTGCAACATCATGTCCTCAAGTTCAGCCATTACAAAGGCTGAGCATGTATCCCCAATATGCAAACGTGTATATACACGCTACAAGGATATATGCAACATATCAACACAGCTAGAAAAAACAATGCTTATATAAACACAAACAACATCAATTACCTGATCCTGTTCACTTCTCTGACTGGTCAGGATGGGAGTCTATAATTGGAAAATACATACGTATCTCTGTGTGGACATATATATATAGATATATATATATATACACATATATATATGTACAACATCCCTTGAATAACTGGCCTTTGGACACCAACCTGTCTGCTGATGGTGGGTGTTTGGTGTCACTGGTTGTTGATATATAGGTATAGTACATCAGCTCAAGCTCACAGCCCTGATCCTGCTGCTGGTACAAATGCTATTTGTCTACACAAATCCTCAGACACACAGACTAGGGATCCCTTCAATAACTACCCTTAGACACTCATCTTTTACCCAGCAGTCCTGGATCCTCTGAACTCTAGTGGCCTCACACACTGATATGAACATGCAAATGGCCTCTTCTCTCCTCCACTAGACAACAGTCCTCTGATCTCTCCAGTATGCAGCCCAGACTTGTGTTTGCTTCAATATCTAGCTTCTAAGCCTCCTATCTAACTTTTAAACTAGTCCAGTCCAGTCATCACATACTGACAAATGGATCCATAAAATATGACTTTTGTTTATGCCCTAAACATCCAATATGAAGTTTTGTATGATCCCAAAAAGCTCTTCTCCTTGATCTCATAATGTGTCCCACATCCTTTAGGAAGTAACCTCTTCAGTCTGCAAAGTGATCCACGGAGATCCTTCCCCACAGAGTGACTAGTGGACAGCCCATGGGGCTGAGGCTTTCATGAGAGAGCTGGGACAGCTCATCTGGTTTATTTGGGTTTTCCCTCAGCCATTGTGTCAGTGTACTCCTTTCTGTTGGTGAAGATGAAGATTTAGTCACATGTTCTAAATGGTAGACTTTCTTAATATCAATCTGAGAGAAATTGATACTCTTTCCCTTTTTCCTCCTCAAATAACGGTCAGATGATCAAGTACTGTTCTTCAATGTAAGAGATCAGTTTCTCCCAAGGATAGTGCCTTTAAGTTGAAGGTAAAGAATCTTTGAGAAAGAAGAACTGTATTCATTTTTCAGTCAATATAACTTTTATATCTTTAACTATGAGGCTAAAAATCTATTATTTCTCTTCAGCACATTGAGCCCATATAATATTAATTAATTCTCCACTAATGCACTTTGTAAGAATAGGTTGAGAACACACCGTCCTTTTTCTTAACCTAAACTAGGAGTTAGGACAATAGAAGAAATTGTGGGTATGAACTACTGTGGGCAGGAAAAGGGCATCAGCCTGAATATTTTTTTTTTCCATGAAAACCTTTAATAATTAAGTTATTATATGAAAGAATATGAGTTAGATCTGTTCTTCTATTGTCAGAATTTTGAGGAAGGATGAGACATGTAAATTCTTGATTTTTGAGCCATATCTTCTTCCCTAACACTGTGCTTGTACCAACAGTCTCTGCTGTCTGGAACATTATGGGGGGTATTTTAATTCCATGCTAGCGCAAAGCTACTGGTAGTACTCAGTACTGCATTATACTGTGCAGGAAACTTCTTTGTTTTCTTCGCAATTTGTAGAATAGTGAAGCTCAGCTCTGGATATAAAAGAACACTATAACAAAATAAGAAATCATCTTTTTTAGGGTTAAAATTTATGAACCGATGATTTTTTTTTAAAGATATAAAGAGAAATATGAAGACTAAAATCTAGAAACTAGACACTTTTATATATTTTGACTCATGTTTCATCAAAGGAATGCTGTATTCTGTTGCATTTATACTTTAATGATTCTCATTTCTGTGTAAATTTATAACATGCAGAAATGAATGCATTGCAATAATAGAATCCTTGTCAGGTTAAGTGCAATATATAAACTGCACTGGCATTTGAAGAAAAATTCAAACTCCATCTGTTATATATTATCCCCAGAGCAGCTATGACATGCACATATGTAATTGGATTATGATAAATTGAAAAACACCCATAGTGCTTGAAAAATGTCTGATTATATTTCTTCTAGGCTTTAACAATGATTTTTTAATTTTGTACTAAACTCTTCAACGCTAGAAATTCATACTTCCAATTAAATGAAAATTATAGAGGAGTTTCTAGTATTTTCTGATTAGATGTGCTATGTGAGAGGAAATATAAGCAATAAACACGGCTCATCTTTAAGGAATTCAATAGTTTTTATATTTAATAAAATTTTTAGAATGCTGACTTGTCTGTTTCTTATATTTAGTTATTGGCATGCTTTGTGTGAAACATTTCTGATACAAGAAAAATAATTCAAGTCTTAGAGTTGGTGTGCTAAAAAATGCATAAAACTTTCCATACAAATCCATACTAATAGTAAAGAAAATCAACAAACGAAATATTTTACCATTTACTCTCAGAACACTAAAAATAGTTTTCTTTTACCTTTGAGAGAGTAGGAAGATGGCCATCAAAAGACTGGCATTTACTTTTTCTCACTTCTTTCTGATTGATCCCTTCACCAGACTTTCACGGAAGAAATTACCACATCTGCTTGAAAAGATTTAGTATTCTAACATTTTGTGGTTACCATTTTCCCAGTTAAATGCTAAGGTTTCTAATTTTTACTTTGTTCTTTAAAATATTCACATTCTCCTTTCATTTTCAGAAGGAGAGTAATTTTTCAAAAATGAGCTTTTAGTGCAAGAATTCAGGGAAAAAATATAATTCCTCTTTGGAATAGGCAATGCTAGCCAATATCCTTCCAAAATTAGTAATGTGTATGTCCATGCATTCTTACATAGTTTAATTTAGGATTCTAGGTCTATCTTCTGAAGAGACTCGATTCTTTCCATTGACTATAAAAGATCTAATGATTTTAAAAGGAGACTGGGACCACTTAACAAGCCTACAAGATATCCAAATCGAGTAGATAAAGTGAAAACATCCCAAACCTCACTCATACAAAAATGCTTTTTTTTTTTTTTTTACCAAAACCGAGAGTGTGAGCAGGAAATCTAACTTTTTAATTCCATAAACATCTTCCAGTTAATTTTAGGCTGAGAGGAATTACTCACCAGTCTTACCTGTTTTTGTGCAGAGACAGATGTCTAAATTTACCTTGCTAAAGCTACATGACTTTAACAAACAGCTCAAAAGACACATAAGCAGTTTCTGTGACTTGTGTGGCCTCCCAGTTTCCACCCTATTCGTTTAGACCTACCATAGGCCATCTTTGAAAAGCTCAGGAAACTGAATCAATTTTTTATATGGTAACTTTTTGAAAAGGTTGCCTATTTTGTAGTTGTTTTGGATGTCTTTTATTAACCAAGTTCTTCATTAGATATTATTTAAATGACAATTTCCAAGTTCTGAAAAAGAGAAACATATGCACTGCATTCAGATATCAATGAATGGTGTTACTGGATTGAACAGTTCCTTCTGCAGTGCTCCTGGAGATCTGAAGGTCTTCTTGATATCTCTGATGCAGATAACTGGTGAAGATAGATAATTATGAATAAGTAGCACAGTGGCGATATTTAGTAACTGTGAGTACATTGGCTAGCACTATATATATATATATACGCATATATAAACATATATATATATGTACTGCTGAAAAAGTATTCTGATTTGCAAAGTAATCAAAACTGTCTACAATATATGTGCTATTAATTTAATTAAAAAAATAAAATAGTCCTTTTAAGTCTTCAGATAACCTAAACAATAAAATAGGTATTATAATGGAAATTCTGAGTTTGCATGTGCATGTAAAAGGATTCAGAAAAGAGTAATATACCTGGATATTTTTTGCATGCTAGCTGTAGGAGTACATGTGACCTTATAAATATTTATGCGAGGGTCAAAGCCATCTGTCAACAATTAAAGTATATGTCACGTTTAATAACGTAATCGGCATAGATTAGGATTTCTATAATTGCGCACACATTACAACTGCAAAATGGATGAGACAGGCTTTCTCAGGAATTTCAAAAAAGGCTTTTCCTATTTGATAATATTCTGCATGATATTTGATTGCATCTGAATAAGTAATGTTGCAGAGAAATAACATAGGCAGCTACTTAAACTTGAAGCCAGCTTTTCTGAGAAAAGTAATAATCTTATCACACATACAAAGACCCAATGGAATCTAAAGAATAGTTCTATCAAACCTTTCTGAGAAGGCTCTGATTGTAAGTGGCCCATTTATTTATGCAAAAAACTGTTCTCAACTAATATGAGTCGCCTCCTCCACCACTCCATTGTACATCAAGGATACCTTAATTCTCTTGGATATTTTGAAAAAAAAGCCATGATGCATTCTGAGAAGACTAGTAACTATTTTAAGAATAGTTTGGAAGCAAAGAGGATTTAAAAATGCAGCCTTTCATACATTATAAGTCTCAATTTATGGAAAGCAGTCTTACTATACAACGGGTATAACCAGAGGAGTATTGTTATATAGAAGACATGAAAATAAATGACAACTCAAGAACAGGGATGGGAGGTAAAGTATGTGATAGGAAGGCTTTGTTTTAACATCATTGGGAATCCTTTTGCCTTCTGAAGAGTACCAGCACACAATCTCAGCAATGGGAAATCTTTCAGTGTAAAGCTTAAGTGGAACATAAATGATGTCCTAGTTTGAAGGATATATGCTGGAAATTAACAAAAAGATATATATGATCTTAAGTAAAACATAAATAAATAGCATCAAGAATCTGGATGTATCTTTTTGCTGTGTGTTTTTATGTGCTCAAATCTTTTACAGAATTGGGCCAGATAAAGTCAGAGATAAGGACTGCTAGTATGTTTTGTGATTATTTCATGATCTCACTAACACAAAGAGATTCCTGCTTATTCATTCTTTTAAGATCCTGTCTAATTTCTTTTGTATTGGGGGGAAACCAGTTTTTACATAAAGAAACTCTCCCCACCAAAATCTTGCTATAGATGACATTGTTGTGGTCCATTGTGAGACAAATGTATACTGAAGTGTTTTGTTTTGTATTAACTGAATTCTCCATTAAATTTTATAGATGTCTACTCCCACATCATTATCTGAATCAATTTAAAATGCTCTGATCTAAGGAAAAAGATATGTGTAGCTATTGAAGAGCGAAATGTATTTTTAATGTTTGCATTCTGTTATATACAACAGACTATTTTTAACTTGTTTATCTACAGTGTCAACAGGTGAATCCAATAATAAATGGTTCCATCCACTTGTATGCAACTTGTTTTCAAATGATTCTAGGAGTATACTAGTTTTATAAAGATATATGAAGTTTGATTTTAATTTTTTTTTATGAAAGAATTTTGTCATTTCTCTAGAAATCTGTAAAATTCTGTAGTAATGGGATGCAACATTGTAGGTTATTCTTAATCATTTAGTGATAATTGTACATAAGAACGTCTCAGTTCTCAGAGTGCATAGCACGTTTGTTATCTGTATATGCCTTGATTTTATTTAACTGAAATCTACATAAGATATTATACTGCAGTCCCTCTTCTAAACTTAAACACTGTATGAATCAATGATCTACATGCAAATTGATTAGAAAAGAAAATCTGTATTTCCAGTTAAGTGCAGACACAAATCTTTTCTGAATCTACCATCCTACAGCAGTTATTAGTGAGTAGAGGTTAGTGTCTTGGAGGCATATGCTGCCATTTGTGTGAGATTTCTGAAATGCTGAGAACCCCACAAACACATCTCCTGTCTCAGGTGAATGTTGGTCTGAACTTGCTCCCACTCTTCAGCAGTGTGTGTTCAAATCAAGTCTACTTTTCATATGCCACTTACTGCTGTAACTTATTTTTAGTATTCATTACCTGGTGCTAAAAGCAAAAGATTTTTGTGTCCTTGAGGAATGAAAAAAATATGTCTTGTTTGTCAACTTTTTTTTTAATTATTATTCCATTCTGTGATACCTACTAATAGTAATGATTCCTATCATCTCTCACTGAGTGTACTGATAAACGAGGAGTTTATTATTTCACAACGTCATCATTGGTTCTCTGATAACAGGCTTTGTAATCATTGATTAGCTTTATAACTTAACCACACCATGCAGAATAGCTGTCAGAATAACTCAACTGCTTAGAGCCTGCAAATTAGTATAATATTAGATTGCCATGATATGTGAACAGATTTATTTACCTCTTTCTAACTCTCTTATTTTCTGCTGCAATATAGTTCTAGTCCTTTTCGGAAAAAGTAATTGGAGATACAATGTGGACATGTAGAATGTGCCTTGTAGGATCCTTTTATATCTGAGACAGTCCTATGGAGTCTGTCCAGATTCTAATATAAAACTTTCAGGTGAATGATCTTTTTTATTGTTATTGAACAATTGACTTCCATTTAATTTAAACAAACACATTGCTTCCCTTACATTTTGATTTTCCCATTCCTTCACAAAAATCTGGATAAGTGAGATCTCTGAAAACTTCAAAGCACTGTATAAAGGGCATCTGCTTCAGAAAATGGTAAAAAATAATTCTGTAACTGCTTCCTTAGTATATCTGTACTCTCTTCCTGGCTATATTTTTATTTTCCAAGCTCTAAGAAACTTCATCACTTCTGTGAGTTAAATACAGGCAGTGCCTTAGCTGAGTGGAACATACTTTGCATCTGTCACAGGAGCTTATTCAGTTTATTAAATGGTGTATGTGAGTCTCAAGTACCATGTCAAAATAGGTTGAAAGGATTTTTTTTTCTCAAGATGTATACAATAATTGAAAAGGATTTTTAAAAGTTAGTCAAGAACCTAAATTAAGGTGTAAAGTCTTCAAGCTGAACAAAATTCTGTGAGCTCTTGAGGGAAATGGAATAATTCTATTGCCCTTAATGCATTTTTGATGCAATCAAGTAGTAGTGCAGATAAACAGAAGCTTGAGGTTCTTTTGCTTTAAGGTAACATTCTGTGGCCTCATTGAAAGCTTAGTCAACTCACACGAGTCTCTGGAGCTTTTAAAGCCAAGAGCGAAATAATTACATTCAGCAGTAGGTTTGGTGCCTTTGCCTCCCCACATCAAATGACCAGTACTGATTTCCAGATGATTCAGCTGTGAATAGCTTTTGTCATAAATGTACAGCAAAACTATATTTCTTACGAGATGTCTTAATTGCAGTGCATTCCTTCTCATCAGTGTTAAATTTTAGGATACATGTAGCTTTATCTGAACTGGTCTTTCTTCTAGAATAGAGGGAAATAGGTGCTTGTCCTTTAGATAAGCCTAAAGCAAGTCAAAAAAGAGGCCTTAAAGATTCCTGTTTTCATTAGAATGAGAACTTCCAGTTGTCAAGAAGTTCTTCCTTTTGGTTCCTAAGTTTGTGTTTGGATGATGTAGCAGAAACCATTACAGGCATGGTCATTAGTATTCGAATATTGCCTTAAATCAGGTATTAGCCCTGCTGTCAACTTAGTCTTCATGGATTTTATACGGCAACTGTTGCTTTTCCTTAATCACTCCAGAGTCCACTTATATGAGAGTTGGAAATGTTATCAAGAAAATAGATTTATCATGCTTCTGGTGGATAAGAGAAAGTCAGTAGTGCTAGTGAATCATCACTGACTGTCCACTGCATTCAATTCACTGAAATCAGGTCTCTGGATAAATCACCAATCCATCCACTCCCAGTAAGGTAGCAATAGGAATTGTAACATTCAAGGAGGTGTATATATTTTGAAAATCCTTCCTTTAACTGTCTTAATATCATGCCCTTTCACCTGCAGATCTGTGAAGCATAAGAAGAAATCAGACCCTGAAATAGTCTACCTACAATTTTCATTATCTGTCATGATGTTTAATTCACTTCAACTGTATCTTTAGTTGTACATTTTCACTGATACTGAGAGGAAACTGGGGTTTACGGACCATTAACTCTTCTTAAGTAACAATCCATGTCATAAAAGTGAAAGAACTGCTTTTGCAGATATAAGCTCTGAGTTGCCACAGACTGGAAATACACCGATAGAAAAGTGGTGTACTAATAATTGCTGTAGAACCCAACCCTAGCTTAGTTTTTACAAGTTATTTTATATAAACATGCCTATTGAAGCATAAAATGCATATTTTATTCTTAAAAGGGTAAAAATGAACATTTACTGTTTTGCTACTGTCACGATTTTTATTTCTAAGAAACAGACTGATAATTGATTGATACTGTTATCAGTACAAATCAATGCATGATAATGAGCTAAGATTCATGTACTTGTGTCCATATACATGAATTCTTGTAGGCTGGTTAATTCTCTTTAATTCCACAGTTTCCTAAGTATGCTTGGATTTCTTCTTTTAATTAAAAAATTGTTCTGTGTAGCAGTAGTCATCAGGTTACTTGAAACTGTCTGAGTTAAATATACATAATTGTGATCAATTATCTATGTTTTGTCATAAGTTTTAGTTGTTAGCACTGAAAATTCTTAAGTTATAATCAGCATTTTTTGTCGCAAACAATTTGATCTCTATTGACAGTAGTACATCTATATAGAGAGAGAACATACAGAGAGATTACCAATTTTTCTACTTGATAGCTATAGCCTAGTTGTTCTTGAAGCTGTGTTGTTACCAAAGAAACTGTGGTGGTTTAGCGTGATGTCCACCAAGGCATAAAATTACTCCCCCTCCCAAACTGGACAGGAGAGAGAAAGAAATATAACAAATGGCTTGTGAGTTGAGATAAGGACGGAGAGATCACTCAAAAATTAGTGTCACGGGCAAAATAAACTCAACTTAGGTTTGATTTATTAAAGGAACAATAAAAGCAGGGAGATGAGAAATAAAACCATCTTAAAAACACCTCCCCCCATTCTTCTTCCTCCCAGGACTCTTCTTCCTTCCCCCTCAATGGCACAAGGGATGTGGGCTGGGGATTGCAGTCATTCCATTACAGATGGACTTTGCCACTGCTTCTTCTCAGGGGGAGGCCTCCTCACACTTCCCACTGCTACACTGTGGGGTCCCTTTCATGTGAGACAGTCCTTCATGAATTTCTCCAATGTGGGTCCTTCCTGTGGGCTGCAGCTCCTCACACTCAGCGTGGGTCATCCACTTGGAGAACAGTCCTTCAGGGAGAGACTGCTCCAGCCCAGGTCTCTCATGGGATCATGAGTCCTGACAGCAAACCTGCTCAGGCGTGGGCTCCTCGCTTCCCACGGGCTCCTAGGTCCTGCCAGGAACTTGCTCCAGGATGAACTTCTTCTGGAGTCATGACCTCCTTTAGGCATCCACTGTCTCCGGCATGGGGTTCTCCATGGGCTGCGAGTGGATTTCTGCTTCCCAATGATCCTCCAAAGACTGCAGAGGGACAACTTGCTTCACCATGGTCCTCACCACATATCACAGGGAAGCCTTTTCTTTCAGTGCCTAATCACGCTCTTCTCCCATCCTGACTTTGGTATCTGTGGAGATGTTTTCACATTCTTACTCACTGTTGCTGCTGCAGTTTTGCAACTGGACAACAACTTCTCCTTCTCAAATATGTTAATCACAGAGACGTTACCTCCATTACTAATTGGCTAGGCCTGGGTCAGGTGCAGAGTCCAGCTTAGAATTGATAGGCCCTAACCCTGTGAGAAATGTAATGTCTGGTTAAAAGAATGAAAAACTCACTTGGAAGTCCCTTTTTTTTTTTTGTTTTGTTTTGTTTTCTTGCTTTTAGTTCTTGTCCATAAATCTCAACTCAGACACCTGCCTTTGCTCATTTGAATAGCTCCCTGCTTTCTGTTGGCTCTGTTGACTGGAATTATGGTTCAATTGCTTGTATATGGATGCCTGGAGTCATCCTGGTGTCCCTTGGCCTCCAACTGCTGTCCTGAATGTCTTCTGCAAGTTCTTTGTCACATTCCTCTGCTCATGTAGTGCCCCAGGCACTGAAGGCCATCTCAAATGACACTAGAAAACCACGGAATGAAACTAGACAACCACATCTAGAAAATGGAATCAAACTTTTAACATACAAATCATTGCTGAGAACATTAGACATCTTATTTAGAGAACAATATCTAAATTTTTTGACATATACACTGAGGTATATGAATGTGGAGACAAAAGCTGCCCAAAATCCTCATTCAAGCTTGTTCAAATAAGCTCTAACTGACGAGGGTGTGCCATGTTATTTAAAGAAAACATTTTATTTCTTCTTACCAGACTTCAATTGTTCATTAAACTACATGATATTAAGCTATCTAGTGTTTCATGTAGTCTGCTCTGGAAAGACAGAATTTCAGCTTGTGAAAAAGAATGTTATTTCAATCCAGTATTATGACAGAAGTAAATGGCCTAATATATGTCATATCTATTAATATTCAACCTTGCCAAGGGAGAATGGTCTAAGAATGCATGTGAGGGTAAGGTAATGGATAAAATTATTTGCAGATTATTTGAAAAGTTATTTCTAGTATCAAGTGGAGGGGATTATACCAGTAATCTTCAAAGGAATACAATGAAATACATGAACAGAAAGAAACAGAGAAATAAAAATATCCAAGCAAATCCATGGCTCTAAAGAACAGATATTGAAGATGTTCATATTATGACTTTAGAAATATTTAAAATGAAAATTTACTGATCATCTTTTGTTGTTTTTTTTCCTGAAATATGTAAGTTTTTCTTTAATTCTTATTATCAAGTATTTCATTTTGTAGCTATGCTGTCTTCATGGATGGATAAAATGAACAAAGAGCATTACTCTCTAAACAGTACTCATATACAATATAAAATAATCGTATACAATGTGACTTTATTTCAACTACCAAGACAGAAAGAATAGTACATGCTATTATTCTAGGGTTTAATTTTTCTCTCTCTCATTTGTAATTTTAGAAATGTCTGACTTGTTTACTTAATTTTCTGAGAATTATTTAAATCTACAGTGGGATGCTAACAAGGTACACATGTTTTTTAAGGCCAAAACCAGCTAAATGTTTTTTAAACAAATCAAGTTAAGAGTATGCAGAACTTCTAGCAGAGATTGTATTAAGGGAGAAAAGCTAAGTTTTTGCTCCTGTGTTTTTTTGAAACCAGTAATAACTGGAAAAAAAATTAACCACTCATGACAGAACTCATCTGAGAAATTTGAGTTGAGCCATTTTAGCTGTAAAATACACTCCCAGATATAAAGAAAGATTTTTATAGTAGAGAAGATTCTACCTTTAATAATTTAACAAATTAGGAAGAGGATATTTTTTGAGGGACAATTGCATTTAGGAACTGTATCTCTATTACTAAGAAGAGGATCACGGATGAGATCACACACTCCTTTGTGTCCCAAGTCCTTACAATTAACCTCTTGAATATGAGATTTAGCTTAGGGAGAACTGGTTGGAATAATCCAACATTGATGTAAATTACAAAGATGGAAAAATGTTGACATTCAATACCTATTGCTCTAGCTCCTTTCCCAGTTCTCTTTTATTCATCTCTATAGAAGTATTTAAAAGTTGTAGCTATTCTATTAAATAAAATTGTTCAATGACTACAAGTGTCCTATTTTGCAGATAGAGTAACCATATTCAGTTTTCATATCCACTTTGCTTGTTGGGAACAGTCCCTAAACTTTGCTAAGGCTCAAATTGTGGTCAAGAATTTTTGTGGAGAGTGCTAGCTGTGACAGTTCAAATCTGTGATGTCCTGAAAACGTGCTGTTGATGGAATAAAATGGACAGTGTATGCTCATGCTTGTGCCCACAACCTGACTCCATTGAACTGTACCTTCATTGAGAACAATTAGTCATTTCTACTTGATTTATTGAATTAGGTTAGCTTTCTGTAAAAATTTTGTTTGGTAAGTGGTTTTGAATGCTCCATAAATATCTATTGATAAGAAATGTCTGTTTTTTGAAGTAGTGGGATAATAAGCTGTGGTAATTACAATTTCTACTATTCAAGCAGCAACATTTTTAATCCTGAGGTAGTAAAGATATATTAAGAAAGAATAAAGGGTAGATTAGTGATTTATGGTGCTGTGCTGGCTCCCAGCCACTTTACTGATTTTTCCTCATGTTCAGTAAGCAGAAAAAATGTTTCTTTCTTTCTTTGGTCTCATGCGTTTGCTTAGACTGGAGAGATATTTCAGGCTGCTGTTTGGTTGGTGATTTTTTGGAATAGAATGAATCTGTAGGCTTGAAACGTACAGTTTTAGCCTTGGCTCTTGGGCAGAAAACAAGTGGTTTGACATAGCAGTTGTATACATTGCTTCTACTTTCTTCTTCATCTCAGGGAAGTAAAGGCTATAAACAATTAAGAGATCTCACTCTCTCTTTGAAAATTTCATTGGAAAATCCCAAAATGTCAAAGAAGTTGATGTACTTCAAACAAAGCTACAGCTTTTTATTTAAAAAAAAAATCACAATGCCCCATCATGAGGGATTATGAGTGATATTATTTATCTTTATACCAGTCTCAAGTATAATATTAACTTATAATTTAGAACACATATTTTTGTTAAGGATCTTTTGCATTATTTGAAGTGAAATCCTGCATGAGAGTCTGGCTTACAGATATATTAGTAGTATTTTAGCGAGACCACATGCTGTATGTTTTAAGTATTCAGTATTCAGGTGTGTAATGCTAAGCATAGGAATAAACTTTAACATGCTTTATTTCTCTCATTTGAAATAGACACATTTCTAGAAAAAAAAAAAGTAGATTTGATTTGATTAGGTAAATTGGATTCACTGCTGGGCTCTTTTGGGATTACCTCCACAAGTAGTTGTAATACACACATAAGTATTATGACACACACATAAGTATTATGACTGAGCTTAGCTGACATTGACTGCAAGAGAGAATCGTCAAGATATTTTTACTGAAATAGAATAAAATAAAATTCATAGAAAATCAATGTTTCCCCTGAAGGTATATGATGTGTAAAATAACTAAACAAGATACTAGATTTTTGTTGAAAGAGAACCAATATCACATCAGTTTCAATCAGTTCACTTGCCTTTCAGAGGTCCTCACTTATGAGAGATGAAATGACTTGTAACTTCTTGCAAGCAGAGGAAAGTAAAAAAAGAGTCTAGTCTTCTAATTTAAACCAGATTTATTCACATAAATTCATAGGTTTTTGAGAGCCAGAAGGGAACATTTTGATTATTTCAGTCTAACCTCCAGCCTACCCTATCTTTGACTCTCTGAATCAATTTGGGTTAAAAAGTGATCCAGAACATGTATGAGTGGGTATATATATATGTATTTTATTGTTTTTTAAAGATCCTGACCAGACTGTTAATACATTATTTTGATTATTTTGAACAACACTCATGAGTTTTAAAGGTTCTATATTGATGATGTAAATTTGCTTGATTTGCTTTGAATGTGTAAATGAAAGTTTTTTGTTAATTTCCTATTTTCACATTCTTTGACATATTACACAATTCTGTCAAATCTATGTTTGCTATGTAGGTGCTTACAAGGCTGGTTAAATAAAGTATAAAAGGATAAGCTTAGTTGAAAGCAAAAGTATTTTTCTTTTTCTTTCTAATCACTGTAATAGAACTCACTTTTGTGACATGCTTTCAGAACAGAGGAAACAGGAACCGGATTTAGCAGTAATATAACGCCCCTAATCTGATTTAGTATTCCTGCTGCTGCCCCCAAAAATATCCTATTAAAATCTTTGGCTAGAAGAGAACCATTCTTGATAATTCATAATCTACTGACTATCCAGGACACCCACAATTATTATGTGGATCAGAATATTTTGTCTTCTAATATGCATGTAATACCATATTTAGACTTGCAAATTTACATTTGTCTGTACTTTATTACAGTATGAGTTTAAAAATTCATTCCATTGCCTGGCTTATCAGATGAGGCATTTTCTTAGACAATTTCTCGCTTCTCTTTGTTATTTAGTAGTTCTCTGGTTCTTGTAGTAGTGAAAGGTTTATCATTATGATTTTGTGTTTTATACTGTTTTCCAGGTCATTGATAAAAATCTTAAACAATCTTGAAAAATTACCAGATGTCATAGGACTATACAACAACCATACATTCTTAGCGATAAGTTTTCTTATTATGCTTATACTGAAATTTGTCAGGAAGCTTCAAATACCCTCATAGATGCCTCTGTAATTGCTATAAGAAGTCCATTTTCTTACTGAGATGCTATCTAGTACCAAGTCATATATTTACAGAACATTTTAAGTAACTTTTTACAACAATGTAACTTCTTTCACAAACACCTGCATTTTCATTTTAGAAGATGAAATTTCCCAAAATTTATTAATGGCACTTTTTTTTTTGTGGTATTATAACCTGCTTCAGAATTGCTATTTGTGTCAAAGCAAGTGTTCTATTTATCCATCTATGAAAATCCCAAAGGGCTTTTAGGCAATTGGACAGTGGAAGTTCTAAATTGGAGGCATAGCTTTCCAATGCTAGCTAGGCAAGGTGTGAAGTTTAAGACTTCCAAGGAGCTTTCAGTTAACTTACACCCAAATGCATATGAACCATGGTAATGGTAAGAAAATACAAACTTTCTGTGAAAATAAAATGCCACCAACAGAGGATATGGTTTTTATATAAAAATCTTAGTTTAATAAAATTTTACTAAAATTAAGAGAAAGATCCAGCAAATCTCACCTGGAATGTTGGTTTGGCTACTGCAAACTCACAATACTGATGAATTAACCCTTGCCATAACTCAGTGAAACTAATATGTTTGCTGATATTTTCATGGAAATTTGGGGAAATTGAAAGACAATGATGTGTGACTAAAACTCATAGTATTTTCTTCTTTTTTTTTTTTTTTTTTTTTAAGACAGCATTTTGATAGAATACAAAACCTTTTTGGACACCTAAAAGAAAAAGTTACTATTCTAGACTATGGTACAAAGGGAGGAACATTTATTGTACTAGGTTTTTTGGGCACATAGTATAGATTTACTAATCTTCCTTATTCATCTGGAAGACTCAGTAAGCGTATACAACAAAATTCTCCAGTTATAACCTCTGTTACTTTTCCTCTTAAATAACAACTTTATTAAAATTGCAACATAATGGAATAATAACTTAAAATGCCATTTATCTTTATTTCTAATGTGAATTGAGTAAACTTTGAAGAAGTACATGGATTCTATAAATTTCTATAAATTCAACTCATGCTTAGTAGAGAACCAGCATGGAGATTTATGAATTTATATGGAGATATTACTTGTAAAATTAAGAAGATTGAAGAGAATAAGAAAACCCAAATTACAAAGAAGCTTGTTCATTCCTTAATCTCTTCAAGTACAGTGAAAGTTTGGAAAAATTTGAAAAACACTTTTTTCAATTAATTGAAAAAAATGCATATAATCTATATTTAAAGCATTTTGTTTGGATTACCCGGGTTTTTGGATTTCTAGACGGAATTCTAAAATGCACAATAGATAGAAAAAGGAAAAAAGAGGAAGAAGAACATAGCTACTTTGGGATGGAATTTGGAAAACCATCAAAATTTAAATACCTTATTAAACCAATGTATATTTAAGACTGAGACAGAAATACAACATAAACAGGGATATGCATGCTCTCTGGCTGAAAAGTTGTACGCATATATATATATATATAACTGTCTAACAAAACTTTTGATTCAAAAGTGCTGCATAAATTGGTTCTGCTGATTCGGTGGTGAATGGTATTTTGTTTTAATACAATGTTTCAAGTGGCTTTTATAAATCTACTGAGATTTATCTGAGTGATGTCTTTTTAGTAGTGATTAAATGGTTTTGCTGGGCACTGTATAGCACTTCACAATTCAAGAAGTCTGGGAAGTGACTCCATATTGTGTAAATAAACTGAGTATATTGTCCAAAAATATGAACCCAATACCTTGCTTGAACAACAAAGCAACCATATTTTTGAAGATATAAAACAATTGAGCCTGTTTCAGACTAATCAATATCTACTTTCAGGAGAAAAGATAACTGATTATTAAATGAAACAATATGAGCCAGCAAAATTTTGACCAATGTAAAGAAATCTTTCTAAGTTGAAGCAAATGGAATGTACAAGCCTGAAACAGTTAAAATTTTGGACTAGATTTAAAAAAAAAAAGTTACGAGGATTCTTAACATTTGTATTTCTATTTCTTTAGAGATTATGAAGTTTATATGTATCTGATATGTAAATTGAACTTAATCTGGATGAGGCAGAGAGTACAATGTGTATGTATGTACGACAGTCTTACCACTTAGTAGTTAAAAAGATGGATTTGTACATTTGTACATTTAAAAATGAGAGATATTATTCATGTGATTGTTCACCTCTGCTCAACAGAATGGAGACATCAGTTAACCTTTAAAATCTCTACCTGTTGTTTTGTAGACCATACTGGCCTAATTGGACAGGTCTCTTGTGATAAATAAAAAGGAGATATACAAGTTTGTGTTCTGAACCCAAGTCACGTACGCTGCTTAAGCTGGTGTCAGCTATTCCTTTGCTTTGTTTTAGGAAACTCTTATTAGTTCTCCCAAAGCAATGCCTGGATGTGATTTGGAACGTAGTTCTCTCCAAGCTAGCATTGGCTTTATGTAACTGTATTGTCTGCTGATCTCTGGTCAGACATTTGATATTGTCCCAATATCCTTTTCCCTTCAGTTTCTACCAAATGTCCATAGGACACACCCAGAGCACACAACAAATATATTTTGTTTTCCCCAATATAGATTTGAAACACAGCTGTTATAAATTTCCAGATATTCCAAACTGTAAGTATTTTATCTTAAGGCAATATGGGTCTTGAAAAGATCCAGGGCTAGCTGCTATGCTATGCTGTCTGTCTTCTTTAAAGAGGATTAGCTTGAAGAAGAGAAGATGTGAGCCGGCAGTGCGCACTTGCAGCTCAGAAAGTCAACTGTATCCCAGGATGAATCAAAAGAAGTATGGCCAGAAGGTCGATTGAGGTGATTCTGCACCTCTACTCTGCTCTGGTGAGACTCCACATGTAGTATTGCATCCAGTTCTGGAGTTCTCAGTACATGAAAGACATGGACATTAAAAAACATTTCATTGAAGGATGATTGGATTAGATAAACTTTAAAGGTCCCTTCTAACCCAAACTATTGTATGAATCTATACCTCTATCCATTCCTCTATCCATTCCATTCCTGACCTCTGAGCCAGGAATTGATACCTGGAATTTTTGTGTAGGAACAATGACAAACATTTAGAAATAAAAAGAAAACAACAGAAATACACATCTCTAGACATCTCTATACATCTCTTTGAAAGCAGATTGTAAGCCAGAAAAAAAAAAAAAAACCAAAAATCTTATTCTGTTGATCTTGGAGTTGTCAGATGATTACTAGAGGGACATATGTGAAAGTTTGGGTACTCATAACTTGCATACTGTATCTTGTCTCCAGCTGTTGCAGGGAAAATCATTTCTTAAATATGATAAATGGGATCTCCAACAAACAAGCAGTGGTGATTTAGATGAACTAATCAGTGGGGACTGTGATGATGAAGATGGTTGTGGAGGATCAGGAAGTGGAGAAGTCAAGAGAGTCCTGAAAATTACTGACTGTAAGTCCACATTTCTGTTTCTTTTGTGCATTTAAATACTCAATTGGCATATTTTCTGCTAATATATACCACTGAATTATCTTGGAAAATGTGTGGAAAAGTTTCCTGCACAATGTTTCCAAGATTTATGGGAATAAGACTGCAGATATAGGATTTCTATGTGTATGGTATGAATATGAGTATCAGTTTTGTCATAACACGTTACTATGTATTTGATATCATGTAGACTGACTGCAACACAGGATTTTTGTCAAATAAAAGGTGTTACAATGACATATCCCTGCGAGTTACTTCTTCAATATAAAAGATTTGGCAGTTAAGCAGAGAAATTGTTCTAATTTTTCATGGAACTATGGCAAAATATAAGGTTTGATTGTAGTAACTGAATTTCATACAAAACTATTGGAACTAGCACTGTAGTACTCAGCATTAATGACGTTATTACTTCTTACAGGTCTTCCTGCTTTTATTACTTTTTGTGTGTGTTGGTCTGGGGATTTTTTCTGAAATGCATTTGTAACAATTTTCTTTAAAAAAATCAGTGTTTTGTACAGATGGAACTGCCATCATATCAATTAGATTGAAGTATACCTAAGTTAACTACTTCTCTGAAACACGATGTTATTCTGCATCTCTTATTTCTCTTCTCAGTGCAGAAATACAGGCAAAGATGATGAGAGTAAATGCCTAGTATCATCAAAATTACATTTCTGCATTTTGGGTTGGTGGTTTTTTATGCGATTGTTCTGCATTTTACTTTGTAAAATTCCATACTAACAAGTAAGAAGTCAAGGTTGATGCCAATTCCTGAATTTACCTATATTTACTGAATTTTAGTGTGCTTCATGTTTCCAACTTTAGATAAGAACACTTTCTTGGCTTGACAGTGGAAAGACAGTTTAGAAATGTGCTCTAAGAGGAGCTGTATACTTGCCCAATTCTAATTTGGACACCAGAGAAATGTGACTGAGGATTCTGGTACTTCCTGAGAGTGCTTTTGAAGATTTAACTTTGAGAAAAGAAGTTAGAGATAAAATATTTAAAAACAGATATACTTTAGAATACCGGATATATTATCTCTATTTGATAATGACGCTCTATGATATTGAAATACTGTAAAATAGAATATAACTAGGGCTATTAAGAAAGTATTAAATGACAAAAGAATTGCAAGAATACTACATTTTATTTCTCTTCTACTGCACTAGAATTTTATTCATATTGAAATATTTGGTGTAATCTTTTCAAAATGTCAGAAATATAATTAGCCTTCATATTGCCTTTAGAGAGTGGAATATTTAGTAGAAAGAGAACATTTGAAACTTTTGAGATACTGTAGAACAAGAATATAAGTCCATATTTTTCAATATTATGACTTGTACATAGATAGTTACTAGTAGTGTTGATGATCTGTTTTGATTTACAGGTTTATACTGTAATGCATTTATTACTTGGAATGCACCTTAAAAGTGTTTTGAACAATTTTGTATCATCTCATAATCAGTCAGGAAATAAGAAGGGGATTAGTGCTTATTATGTACTGTCATAGAGTCTGAATGTCCTTGCCTTGTCAAGCTCCTTTTTGTTAGCTATTACAAACATTTTCACCAAGGAAATGAACTTGTCTGCCAAAAAATCATAATCTTAATAAGCTAATAAATATGATACAGAGTAACCTTTTTAAGTACCTTGCTTTGTATAGAAATAAAGCCACTTTTTTTTTTTGATGCCATGCCATTGTCTTTTGAATGTGTGTATGATACTCAGACCTTGAAGGAACAAAGAAGGGAGTAGATGTGTTTCTGCGAAGACAAACTTATAGCAATTTTATATGTACACTTAGTCTCTGAAGACAAAGCTGACTTATTCCTACATGCAATGCTACATATGTTAGAATTGTTTTCACTTAATGTTGGAGACTGACAAATTTATGGTGATAGACTTTAAGCTTTGGAAGACCAATGAAGAGATATGGTATTTATGACACAGAAGTGATAGGTCTAGAATTACATTATAACTTAAAATATGTTGTATTTTGAAAAATTCAGTACTTCAAAGACCTACAACTGTGCTGACTGTTTTGCTCTTCATAAGTACTTTTAAAATATAGCAAATAGTACAGTTACTTGAAGGAATGGTACTAGAAAGAATAGTATATTTTAAATGAATAATAGAAACAGTAGTATAAAGTCCTGACATTTCATTTGCTAGTTTTATTCTACTCCATCCGAGGAACTCCCACAGGACTATTTCATTTGTCACAATGAATTACCTCCTCAAAACCCCCTGCAGAATGCAAGAGGTAATAACAACAAATACTTATCACCTATATATTGATTTGAATCTGTTTTCACATAGCTTTGGTGGAAAAGGGCTAATCCTGATATCGCTCCTCTGAGGTACTCAATATAATCCATCAAAGTTCTCATAAGACTTGTAGCAAGAGCACTAGTTTTCTGAAAAGTGCTCTACCACTGCTTTGTCTTTCTTTTTTCATTTTAGCATGCAACACAGGTGTTTCTTTACTACAGCTACAGATCTATATGTAGAAATATCTAGGGTGTCTTTGTGCTTAAGGTATTTAAAGGCAAACCTTGACTGTCATTTATTTTTGTCTCACCTGGTACTTTGTCTGAGGAAGAAAGTCTCTCAAGTCTTTTATTTCTAGGACTACTTCATCTGTAGATTATTATTTTCTTCTTTAGACTATGCAGTAAAGTAGAATAATGTAGAAAAGGTTTTATGTTGTGATCTATATACAAAAAGAGGGCACTATCATTCAAGTAAACAATTCTGTGTCTCTTTTCCAATGTTATGCTGCATTCTTAAGTCTCAACCAACCTTTCTTCTCTTTCTGCTTCACTCAGTTCAGTATAGCTGCTTTTTAAAAATTTTTTGTTTCTTTTTAAATCTGATTCTGATGGCATATTCTGTGACCAAAACTGCTTAAAGCAGACATTAAAATCTGTTACGAGGTTTGCCATCTGTTATATTGTTTTAAACTCTCATCTCTATTCTGTGTTACCTCAGTAAAGAAAGACATCTCTTATGTCTGAGTAGGATTTCAGGTTTTATTTTGTTTACACAAAACAGTATTCTTCCTAATCCTCCATTGTTAATGTGAAGTGTTCTTATTCAATTGTCTTTGGAAGGGCAACATGGCATCACTGTTTATATGTTTACTTAGTTCAAGCATGTCCCAATTCTATCTTTTTTTTTTTTCCTTAACGTTTTCTGTAAACCTCAAACTTGGTTAAATACTGCATTAATTTTAACACTTGCTTTTATACTCAGATTTTGGTTTTTATTTTGTGGAATGGGTATAATTAAACATTTATTTTTTAGCTAGAACAACTGACAGTTAATGATGGTGTTTTATGTATTTTGATGAAATCAAGTGAAGACTTATTTGAAGGTTATACAATTCATCAGAAACAGACTATTTGCTCCTTGTCTTATAATTCTATATAGGTGGTGATTTGTCTTTGAGAGAACATGTATGAAAGATGGTTGTACAGGAAGAACAGGAAATTAGGGTTTTTACAGAACAATCTAGCTCATTTTGAAATGCAACAGGAGAGGGCCTTGCCACACCGTAACATCAGCTGTCAATTCTGCACAAATTCCATTAAAAAAAACGTGCTTTCATATAGAAAGTGTTTTGATCCACCATGTTTCATAGTAGTGTCATTCAGAATTAATTTTATAGTCCCCATTGGGAGTCAAAATGTTATTCACTGTCAGCTCTGTTTGAGCAAGAATTGTATCTGTATTTGGCTTTGTGGTCCTCTGTAATTGTTTCTGTGCTTTTTGGTCTGAAATTAGGTGAAAATGGTGTATTCTTCATTTAGTATATAATTTGTTGGTTCAAATAGATCATAAGTGTCTACATACGTGTAAAACCAATATAAATTTGGGAATTTTCCCCCTCTCTGTACAAGGAAACAGCTTAAAGGATACTCCTACTGGTATAAAGGAATAGTTAGAAGCAAGTGAATGTATCCATGGAGAGGACTGACCTTTTCTTCCTGTCCTATCAGTTGGAGCTCCGCTCTCCAGACTGGCAAATTATCCTTTTATTACTCCATTACTGCATAAAGCAACTGTTTCCTTCAGGAGGACAATTTTATTCCTATGTATAGCAAATCAGTCTAAAGGTAGTTGTTATGATACACAACCTGCGTCATACCTTGACCACACAATACCATACCCTATATTTCTCTGGTTGTTCCAAAATGGTGCTCCTGAAGAGCTATAACCTTCAAAGATTAATTCAGATCGCTGAGGACATGGTGGAATATATTTCCTATGCTCGAATTTGGGAGGTACAAAGCAGTAGACAGGATGTTTTTTTGGACAGTTTCTAAAAACTGAGAAATAATTAAACAGACAGGTGGTATATTCTAAACACTTTTGTTAAGAGTGGTACTGATTTCTTGCCTTCTACTGATGTGGAAGTAAGAGAGCATTTAGGCCATTTTCTATCCAGATTAATAGATATAACATCTATTATTGCTTTTTTTTTTTCCTCAGGAAATATAAAACAATGATTGTGAAAGCAATAAATATTGATACTCTGCTGAAAAGCTTGTTTCTTTACTGGTAACTGTGTGTGTGAATGTTTATACACTGGTTCAATGAAAGAATAGATGCAGTAACAGGCTCCAATTTTCTGGTAACATCCGTGTTAGTATTATTATTATAAGGTAATTCCTATCAAAATATAGCCTCAGGTTATTAATGCAGACCATTTGTTATCATTGCAATACTCTGTTGTGCTGTGTTTTAAGCCAATGAGTACACTCCTTAAATGCTTTTTAATATCTTACAAACCTCTTAAAAATTGTGCTTCTTTGTTTTTGTTAGGGTCTACTCTAACAATCTTCATATGGAATGTAATATGTTAATACCATGTAATGCAATACTGAAAAGTACAAAATTTTATATTAGCTGCCTTTATTTCTTACTCTGTAAATTCCCTTAGCAAATTTTATGTAACTCTTATTTGTTTTTGAATTAGTGATCCAACCTGACAGTATAGCTTTAATCCATTACTCACATTAAATTCATCATTTAAAAAGTGCAAATGTTGACTCTTATCAAGATTATATTCAAGAATGAGTATTGATACTCTTTAAAAAGGAAATTACAAAAAAAATTAAATATCATAATTTGTTTTTTCCAATGCATAGTATGAATAGGCAGTTCAAAACTTTTCACAATATAAGATAGAAGGAAGTTGTCATGGAATTTTTCTGTTTGGGCAAGGCATTTCAAATGGAATTGCTTTGTTTTTTTCTGTGAATACTTCATGCCAGTACACATCCAGTAACTTTATCTATGCAAACTGGCTGAGGAAGGTCTATGTATAGGAGTCCACAACTGATTTTTTTTTCTGTGTGCATAAATCATTTGAACTTATGTATCACTTTGACCTTATTTGTGCTTCAATAATTAATATCGTTATGCACTTCTGTATTAACACTTGATCATGCATACAGAAAAATCTTTGAACTTCATACATGTTGACAATACATATCTTCCTGCTGAAAGAAATATTGATTTAAATGTAAATTTTGCGTGGGAATGTACTGATTACAATAAATGTTCCTCTTCAAAAGATTTTCGCTTCCCCAAAAGATAAGAAAAAGAGAGAGAAGAGCTCAGAATATGACAGTCTTCCTCTGAGTAGGAAGAGTGAGATAACCCTAGCCAAAAATATTAGTCTATAAGAACACTAATGCTTTATGTGATATATTCAAAGCTGTCCGATTTACTAATCCAATGCCCTCAAATAAGCCAGTAGAAAAGTGGTTAACAAGTATGTTGCGCAAATAAGTTGTTTCCTTTATTTACCTTTCATAAGTTGGTCTGTCTGTGGTTGAAAGACTCTTTATTTACTTGGATAGAGTAGGAAAATCTACAGGGAGATAATAATCAGACTAGGTTTCTAGAGCCGTGAGAAACACTACTGTGTGACCTGAATTTAGGTCTTTGTTTTCCTAAAATAACTTTTCAAAGGTTTACATTTATTCTAGTAAAAGGAAAGAACTTTGAAAAGAAGACATTTTTTCCTGTTCTTAAAAAAACAAAGTGCATTTTTTTCATACAAAACAGTGAAATTCCCTGTGACCTCTAGATTACGTTGTGTATTATTTATTTTTGAATGTGCATTTGAGATATGCAAAAACAGTTAAAATATACTGCTTGTTTATGCAAAGTCTGGTTTATTGGAAAATAATAAGGCTAATATATGTTACATTTTAAATGAGTTTTGATCAAGTTCTTTCTGAATTATATAGTCATTTCCCTGACTTCACAGGAACATTTATTTTCCAGAGAGATCACATAAGTAGGAATTAGAAAGTTTTAAAAAGATTTACCTTACAATAATAGCGCAAAGTTTGAAGTTATCAGTTTACTGCATGCATTATTTTATTGAAACAATGTTTAATAATACATTTCTAATAACTTCTTCTGATCATCTTTACTGTTCTATCAAACTCTTCCATTAATTCAATGGATGGTAATTTCTATAGTTTTACTTTATACAAAATAAAAATGAGCATGAGTCTTCCCACAAAAATATGTACCTTTCAAGCAATGGTGTTTCAATCAATCCCATTGTCTAAGTGTCCAAAAGTCAATATATTTTTGAAAAGCAGACAATCTGAAGAGTCGCTTTCATATCCAGTTGGCCTTGTGTGATTTTATTACCTCTAAGAGATCGTTCTTTAAATCACAATTCTGAATTTAATTTTTTAAGTCTATCACAAATGAAATGGTCTTTGTTCTTATCTTGAAGGTGTTGGATTTGGAGTAAAAATTAAGTAAGTTCTGAATATTTGCTTTGGAACTTTTTCGTGCTCTGTATTTTTTTTCCATATTTTAATATCTTGGGGAGGGGGCAGAGAGAGTGAAGGGCAGCATCTCACGTTTGATGTCACATTTCTCATACTGTCTGTGATACCTTTTATTATCCACTTTTGGTGATTCTTTTAGTCTTCCAGTATGTTTTTGCTCTACTGACATAAAGTTTCAAGGAAAAAGTTAGAGAATTTTTTGGTAGGAATGTATTATTACTAATTTGAGAGAGAGAAAAGTTTAAATAACTAACTTTTATGAAGTTTTAAAGTATTACCATATTCTGATAACGATTCTCTAAAATGATCATATTAGCTACTTTGTTATAGTAGTATCTCCACCCAAAATCTAAACATGAATACTGAGAGACAGCTCTACATACACTCACTACAATCTTTGTCTCATCTGATTGTAAAAGGACTCAGGCTTCAGTAGTAAAAAGTCAGTTATCTAAAGTAAGGTAGGCAAGACCTTCACAAAGTTAGGTTCCTTTGCTTTGATTTAATTTTGCTTATTTTTAGGTAAGGTTTAAATATTTTTCAGTGTACTTTACAGTGTTATTACCAAGATCACTAATGACTTGTAACAAAATAAAGTAGAGGTGCTACTTGCAAATGCAACCAATAAGGCCTGTAAAATGGAATTCATGTTGTCTGAAAAGTCTTGTTTACTAGAGAATAAATAATTTCTTTTTTCTCTCATCTGTGATGGGGATAATGGTTACTGGTACAAAAGCATGTAGGAGTAGCTGTGTATCTCATAATGTGTTTAGGTAACTGCTTTGGTAACTCTTTAATTTTTAGATTTGGAACACAGAAAACTAAAAGCTAAAGCTGGAACAAGCCAAAAGTTTCATAACCACTATATTAAAAAAGAATTATGTCACTGAATGTAAAAGGACCTTTAAAACACTTTTCTAATCTGCTTATGAAAGAATCTGCTTCTTTTTCAGAGTTGTGAATCACATCAGACCTTTGTCTTTCAATCTATTTTTTTAAACAGATTACAATCATGATAAAAATTGCACTTCCTTATACTCAAAGGCAGATTTTAATCAAAGGTAGTTTGTCTGCCTACCATGTGTCTTTATTATATTCTTTAAAAAAATCAAAGTATGTGATCTCTTGAGAGTTCTCTTTTCTACCTGTGCAGAGACATAAATTTGATTAATTTCATATTTATTATTTCCTCTATTAATGATTATAACTTCAATGCCTTGAATAATCTGCTTTTCAGTAATTCATTTTCAGAATAGTTTAAAAGTTTTAAATAAACAGGAAACAATTAATTTAGCTTTGCTAAAGAAACTTAGCACTATTTTTTTTGCCATAGAAATAATCTATATGGAAGATATGACTATGCATGACCTAGTTCTTAAAATCTACAGTGGTTAAAGATCTGTATAATTCCAATCTGGTTTACTAATGTGACGTCAGTCTTCTAGAATTAGTCTGCTAATAGGTCCAAGTACTGTTTTTTACTTGCTGGGAAGAAATATAAGGAAAGGAAAAAAGTATTCTTTGTGCCTTGATTTTCCTGGAAGGATTCCCATCTAAATCAAACACCTAGTTGTAGGGGTTGGACCTCAGTTGCCTAGACATGCTGTCATTTTAGCTACTAATTTCAGGAGTCTGTGTCAGCATATGGTCACTTTTGACTACATGAACTGTGGTTCCAGTGACTACAGCAGGAGCTAGCTCACATAAGACTTTGTATTTTATGATACCTATATTTAGATCAGGAAGCTTGTAAATTCCACTCTGTTTTTAAAGTTTGGCTAACTAGAACAACTCTCTGCCAGATGTTGACCAGTAGCAGTGAGATTAGGTATGCTAAACAAGAGTAATTTTTCTTATTTGGAGCTCCTTTAAGCAGATTCTGCCCAAGACCAGGGAAAATCTCTTCTTCTCTGTGACTTACCCAGTTGAAGAAACAGAGCCAGAGCCAGAGCCATAACTCAGTAGACACAGACTCCATCAAAGACAACTTTTGTGGCACAAATAGTGTCTTGTATGTTTTATGTTGAATCCATTCGATCTCTGAAACATGGATCTTTTTTCCCATTGTCTCAAATATATGTGTCATGCAGTCACCCCTGGGTAACTTTTTTTATGGCACATTTAAATTAAGAGCCCTCTGAGAAGTTGATACAATTCTCATTGAGACATATTTTGGGCTTATTATGAACATTGTGCTCCTTGGCAGATCACATAGAAAGGTGTGCCAGATTTCCAATAAGGGCATAGAGCTCTTGTTTTTATTATCAATAATGCCTTAAGTAAATCATGCCATTTTAATTCAGGGAAAAATGTCTCTAAGACTCAACTTTGAGGAACAAAAATGTAGCCTTAACTATAGTGATGAACTGAACTAAAATACCGAAGAATAGATAACTAGTCCTGAAGAAAGGAATTTTTGAAGAAAAATTTTGATTGAGATGTCTGAATTAAGACAATTCTGAATAAAGAAGGATGTATGAGAAAGTCAGAAATACTCACTACCTGTATTGTGTCTGTTCTACAGTTTTTGCTATCTTTTTTTCATTCTCAGTATGTTTACAGACTTAAATAGAAATGTTTGTGTATGTAAGACTCCATCTCCAAGGCCACAGGGTGGATCCTGTGATCAGCTTTAGGATGTGAGAAACTTAGTTTGGGGAAATTTACACAGCTGAAAGTGACATAGAAAGTATAACACCCTAAAGAGGGTCTTTTCGATTGCAACAGTGCCATTTAGAAAAATGGTAACTGGCTGTTAAAAAAATACTTTTTCTGAAATGCTAGGAAGCAAAACCAGAATATGACAATTGCTCTTAAAGGAAGAAACTAGATCTAAACTAAATAGTTTCAAAATAGTCACTTACTACTTATTGTGTTGATACCTTATGTACATAAATTCAGTCAGCAAAAAAATAGAAGGAATCATTAATTTAGTCCTAATCAAGTCCTAATTACTACTGTAATCTTAATCAATGTTTTTCATCAAAAGCTAGTTATAGACATAAATATTGATCATAGATTGTGTCTTGCAGAAGTACTGAGATTTACTAAAATATTTATTCTTTGTTAAATATTGATTAGTTAAAAGTGCACATCAGGGATTTTCTAGTCAATAAACATGTGTTTTCATATATTTAAATGAAAATAATAAGAGATTCAAATATTTTTCCATTTTACAATGTGCTAATCTCTGGTAGTTTCGCAACTTAGACACATAAGACACTTAGATACAACTTAAATGTAGGTAAATTAAGAGCACTGATTATCTGAGAAGGCAGATTCTTTTGCCCACTTTGTCTGTCCTGTGGAGCTGTATGTCACAGAATCACAGAATGGTAGGTGTTTGAAGAGACCTCTAAAGAGACCTCTACCTCATCTGTCTGCTAAAACGGGTTCATCTAGATCAGGTCACACAGAAACATGTCCATGAGTTTTGAAAACTTCCAGAGAAGTAGACTCCACAACCTCCTTGGGCAGCCTGTGCCAGAGCTCCATAATTTATGTATAAGTGGATTTTTTTTTCCCCCCAGCTTTTGTCCATTTTCCATTACCCTGAGTCCTATCCCTGGTCATTTAAGTGACCCTGTGCTGAGTTCTCTCCAGCAGTTCCCTGTTGCTCTTGAGCTGGGGAGCCCAGAACTGGACACAGGACTCCAGATGAGGCCTCAGCAGAGCAGAGTAGATGGGAAGAGATTCTCCCTTGACCTGCTGGCTACACTCTTCTTGATGCATCCTAGAATGCTATTGGCTTTCTTGGCCATGAAGGCAGATTGCTGATGCATGTTTAGTTTGTTATTAACAAGAACTTCCACGTCTCTCTCTGCAGAGTTGCTCTGAAATAAATGCTAACTTTTCATGACCTATAATCAGCGACAATGGCTCAGGACCCATCAGTGAACTGAGGAAGCTGCTGTTTCTACTTCTCAAAATTCACCTTTTAGAATACACTGAGCAAGATATGTGATGTATAATGTTAGTCACACATATAATAAAAAAGTAAAATATAATATATAATGAAAGATATTGTGATAAAATCAGTGACCTCAGTAACATTTTTATGAAGTTATAAAGCAGTTTTCTAATAAAATATCAGATATAATGTTCATTCTATGTTCATCCATTCCATCCAGTTCATTAACAACTCTCATTATCCTTTAATCCATAAACATCATTTTATTGTGCAGTAATTTCCACAAAATGCAAGTTATAGAATGTAAAATTGTTTAGAGAGATGGAATAAAAAAGAGACTAATCAGAATTGTCATCCTACATCAGCTTATGCAATTATAAGTCGTGGTTTAGGGTACTAATAGCCCTAGAAGGTGTTGCCTCACACATAAACTCTCATGGCCAAATGGCAGTTTACCAAAGAACCAGATATTAATTTCTCATCATTTATTACTGTTTCAACTGATCAAAACAGAATAATTGAAGAACAGCAGGTGCTTATTATTCAGTTCTTTAAGCTTTTTTCTTAATTTGTCTTTTTAATAGCAATGCTCTTTCACAGTGAAAAGGCAATTAATTCTACTGTATGCCAGAAGATGCCACTGTAGTACTCGCTGACAATAGCAAAGACTGATGGCAGCGTATGAATATTATCAACTACTGCATCGATTGATTGCTCCTGTGCAGATATTACTGTGAGTGTACAGGGTTTTAATTTAGCAAGAGAATGAGATTCTGCAATATTTTTGATATTTACCAAAAAAAAAAATAAAGACATCTACATCTTGTGAATTGAAGGAAATAGATATTTTATGGCATGATTTCATCAACTGAAATCCTAGTAGAGTGTTTGCCAGATAGGATATTTATGTGCCACAATACTGTAACAAACATTATGAGTACATGTTCTTTCTCCAAAGGGTTTTTCTAGAAAGGATTTCCTACTGTTTAATATACTGTATAAATCACTTAAAAAAATAGTCTCTTTAGGTTACTATTTCATTTTCCTCTACATCCAGTTAATCTTTGAGAGGTTTGGTATCATCTGTCTATTGCAGTGTCATGGTTCTTTTTTTTTCTTTTTTTTTTCTTTAAAAAAATGCTGCTAGCAAGCAGTCTGTCACTGGCCTGAGAAACTAGGCTTTTCCCCAGGCAATAAAAAAAACAGGGAACACATTTTTTTTTACCCAAAGTTGCTTTATTTTACTTCATCTTAGGAATAATTTGAACATTGTACCTCTTGAAAGGTATGCTACTTGTTGGTGACAGGGGAGAAGAGAGAGGAAGGTTACTGTGGAGCCCCATTGATGGTCAAAAAAGCTCAAATTGATAATCAATAAAGAAATAAGCAGAAGCACATTAAAAGCACTTGCTTTGAACAAGCTCTCTATTAATTAAATATTTGTCCTCAGAGATGGAATGGTGCTTACATAAGAAAGCAAGCAAATATATTCAAAGAGTTTGTGTGCACAGATGTTTTCCAGGGGGATAGTGCAAGCCACTGTCATATGTGTCATCAAATGGACGACCAGAATGCATTCTTGAAGTTTAAACTGAGCAGGGTTTACCTCTGTTATGAAATGTTGAAAAAAATGTATTAATCACAAGAAATGTACAACATAAATTCTATGCCATGCATTATCAGCCGTTAGAAAAATAATTAATTATTACATACAGATTTCATGTCTTGAAGTCAAGCAGGCTTCTTAGCTAATGTTTAGAGTTTATGATACTTCTGCATGATTAAATTCAGGCTCAACTTAACTCTGTGTTGGGTTGGGGGAAAAAAGAGTTTTTCAGTCAGTCATAAAATCATAGAATATCCAGAGTTGGAAGAAACCCATGAGGATCATCATGTCCAACTCCTGACTCCACAAATGGCAACCTAAAAGTTAAACCATACATCTAAGAGCATTATCCAAATGCTCCTTAACACAGCCAGTTTTGAAGTCATGACAGTTTCCCTGAGGAGCTTGTTTCAGTGCTTGAACAGTAGTGAGAAAAGATCAACATTTCTCTCTACTCCCCTTCATGAAGAAGCTGTAGCCAGCAATGAGGTCACCCCTCAATCTCCACCCATCTAGTATCCTCATACTCCTCATAAGTCATGCTCACTGTTCCTTTCACTATCTCTGTTGCCTCCTTTTGGACACATTCTAGTATTTTGAGAGACAGTATCAATAGCTCTGCTAAAATAAATAAAACCAAAAACATCTACTGCCTTCATGTGTTTTCTAGTCAAAAAGTAATAGTATTTCCACATCCAGCACATCTATTCAGCTGTTCTGTGTTAGAAATACCTTTTGTCTATTTACCTTGAATGACAGAATTTACCATCAAAATTCAGAAGTTACTATGTGAAATAAAAGCCTGATCTCTGTGCCATGGTTCTGAAATGAATATCGAGAACCTCCAGGTGGTGGGAAAATTGGGGATGTCTTATACACCACTGAAATTGATCCCATGTTTAGCATAAATTTCACTATCTTTATGAAACACTAGTTGACCACTCTGTCTTTTCTTTCTAGTTAGTGAAAGAGTATGTAGGGAGGAACCAGAAAGGACATTTAATCAAATGACAGAATAATGAACAGTGGATTATTGTGAGACACAACTACAATTTAAATAATATTTACCTATTATAATTTTGATTAAAAATTCTCATATTGAATGTTTAATGCTGGAACAGTCAAATAACTTGAATAAGCTGATGAAATTGATCTAAGAAGACCAAATTTTCTTATATGATGGCAGTCATATGGAATGAACTTCTTACTAGACTTACCATGAAAATGTTATGTAGTTATTACACATTGAGACTTTTTATTTTTCTCACTAATGTCATAGACCTTTTGTTCATTACTTCTCCATAGCATCTCATCGTCACATCTTTTGGTTTTGTGAATACTAAGCATACACCCTAAAGCTAAGTCTAGAAAATAAACTTATACTGTTAAGTTTTGTTTATATAATTAAAGACAAAAATGCAGCTTAAATGCACCAGCAGAACATTTTGATGCATAGAATTTCTTTGTATTTTGGCAAAGAATGTAGAGTAAATAAATTGCATAGTCCATCTGTTTCAAATGTAGAGTCTTCTTTTCAGTAACTTGAACAACTTTATCTGGAAAATAGGATTTAGTCTACCTTATATGCAGCTAACAAGATCTGTGAATAGAGGTATATTTAGAAATAAAACAGAACCTCCCAAAATCTGGTTTTGATACTAACAAATACCTAACAAAATTTCTACCATATCACATGGGTTCTATGCTTACTGGTGTTCAGGGAACCATGTAGTACTAAGATTCACCAAATATTAGGTACCTCTGAGCCAGAACACTGTGTAGCTGAGAAACATTTAATATGCAATACAGAATTTATTGACGAGGCACAGGCAGGGAAAGTGATATGGTCAGTGAATATTACGTCACCGTGCATATAAATTTTGCAAAGATGAACTGCTTGTTTCTGCTTTTACTGGATTGGTTTCATCATTATGCTTATCTATAAAATGGTATAATGGATCATAAATCATTTGTGATGAAGCGCTTACTTACAGCTGTGTCTGCTTCTCAATCTTTTCTCATTTTGGAAAATAGAACTAGTAAGAATTATGAGAAAATATTGGAAATAATTAAAATTAAGCACTTTGATGGACCACTCATGAATATTCTGTTGTTTATGAAATTATCTACATTTTACTATGTAGTGGATTGACCTGGGCTAGATGCCAGCTCCCTACGAAGCAGCTTCTCCACCTCAACTGAACAGGGGAGAAAATTGTGCTGCCATTCAGTGAGATCTCGACTGATTTGAAATTTGAGCAGAGAGTAACCTCATAAGGTTCAACAAGGGCAAATGTAGAGTCCTGCATCTCTGCAGCTCTGCAGAGAGAGACTTGGGAGTCTTGGTTTATTATAACTGAACATGGTCTAGCTATGTGCCCTCATGGCCAAGAAGGCCAATGGCATCCTAGGATGCATCGAGTGTGGCCAGCAGGTCAAGGGAGGTTCTTCTTCCCCTTTACTCTGCCCTGATGAGGCCTCATCTGGAGTCCTGTGTCCAGTTCTGGGCTCCCCAGCTCAAGAGGGCCAGAGAACTTCTGGAGAGAGTCCAGCAAAGGACCACCAAGATGATCAGGGGAATGCAGCATTTTCCTTATGAGGAAAAGCTGCAGGACCTGAGGCTATTTAGCCTGCAGGAAACTGAGACGGGACCTCATTAATTAAGGTGTATGTCAGGAGGATGGGGCATCACTTTTTTTTCTGTAATGTCCTGGGGTAGGACTAGGGGTAATTTAGATGTAAGGAAAAACTTCTTCATTGTGAGACTGAGGGAAGCACTGGCACAGCTGCCCAGGCAGGTTGTGGAGTCTCCCTCTCTGGAGGTTTTCAAAATCCACCTGAATGCTTCCCTGTGTGACCTGATCTAGGTGGACTCTTTGTGTACCAGGGAGTTGAACTAGATGGTCACAAAAGACAATCTATACCTAAAATAAATTATACTTAATCAAATGGCTTTTTCCCATAACAAAACCTCCTCATACTCTGCTTCAGCATGGTGTTCCTTCCACAAGAGACAGTCCTTCATTTACTTCAACATGAATACTTCCTACAAGCTGCAGTCCTTCAGGAATACTTCCTACAACCTGTAGTCCTGTAGCATGGCTCCCTTCCATGGGTTCACAAGTCCTGCCAGCAAACCTGATCCATCTCACCATGGTTTGCACCATGAGCTGCACAGGTGTCTCTGCTCTGGCACCAGGAGCAACTCTTCCTTCTTCTTCTTCATTGACTTTTGTGTCTGCAAGGCTATTTATCTCACGTTTTCACTGCTCTTCTAGCTGCTACTGCAGCTGATAGGTTTTCACAGACACACTACTACCATCATTGCTTGGTTCAGTCTTGGTCAGTAGCAGATCCAAAAATCAATCTAATTGTAGTTCTAGAAGTCAAAGTGTTATAAAAATGAAGAGGTTTTGCATATTCTTTTTTGCAACCTTTTAATTTGTGATAGCCACAATATTGAGACATTTTAAAACTAAACCAGTACTTTATGTAGTAGTTTTACAGGATTACTACTGAAGTTCTGTACATTATACTTTCTTAAGAAGAGTTTTCCAACACTTCGAAGTAAGAATCCTACAAGGAGAAAGGAGTAGATAGCATATTTTATAAAGTTTCTGTGTGGTCATTGCATTGTGTAGGGAAGCACACTGATTTTCTCAAACTCTAGTCCTCTTTTTTTTTTCTTTTTTATTATTAGTTTATAAAGGGTTCAGTTTTCACCAAGATTGCATTTGTCCTTAGAATTTGTCTTGCAATCTTTGGCATGTTAATTTTCTTTATATTATCTGTTCTTCATTTGTCACTGTTAGCTAAGTGTTTAGTGAGTCTTCAGGTTTGAATTGGTTCATTTTACCAAGGAAGATAAACTCATACTCAAAACTTTTTTTGTTTTTTAATTATTATTATTAAGTGGAAGTGTGTTTCCTGAGTAAAGTAAGAAGTAAATGGCAGATATGCTTGTTTGTTTTGTTCAAAATTTAGAATATCTGAATATCTGAAAAACAGTCTGTCTCTTGGTTCCTTTTCTGGAGTATATTAGCAATATTTTTGTGACCACATCCTTTGCTCTAGTACTTTTTCTTAGCAAAGAACATTTCAGTTTCACTCATCTATCTGAGGTTATCTACTATCTCTGCTTTGCTTTGGACATAATCTCATAGCTGTCATGTTTTGAACAAGGAGTCTCTCATGTTGCTTTAACAAGGTTTCACTGAATATACATTGCAAAAAATTAACTGCTCAAAAATTAAATTTCTTATAGGTTTGAATTTTCTCCTGAGTATTTTAATGCATTTTCTTTCTTTTTATTCAAGCTGTTATTTATTTAAGCTGTTAAATTTTCATAATTTTATCCATAACTATAAATAACGCTAAAAAAATGTATTGAAAGGCATTTTCATGCAATCTTGTGACTCATAGTGCTCTGCCTTTACAAAGGCAGCAAACATCCACAAGCTGTGATAAACTGAGATATCTGACACAACTTTAGCTATCTTAATCCTTTTGACAGATTTCAGACTTTGGGATCATAGAGAAATATAATCCTCATTGTAATCCTTAATGTATTTATTCCCATTCCCAAAACTTTAGAATAAGTAAGAGTAAGGGCAAGAAAGGAAGAGGATATTACATATTGTGGCATTACTATGCATTCATACATGGGAAAGAAGCCCCATTCTTAAGACAAACACACCATCTCCAGTAAATCATTTTGGTTTTGAAAGTTAAGGTACATTGATCATATTGATGAATTCAATGGCTACCAAACACACACATCTGCTCTCTTTCTTCTCCTAATTTGTATAAACAAAATAACAGGTTTCTGCCAAGATTTCAAGAACCAAAGAAACAGCAAATGAATTGCTGATTCCTTTTTTCATACTTTTCTAAGGCAAAAAATAGTTAAAAAGCAGACAGAGAGCAGACAGTTTTTGTAAAAATTACTAGTTATTCTATTTTTCTTTTATAAACAGAGGTTTTAGCTTTGACCTATACAGTATAGAGAATGAATATAGTTAGCTTGTTTGGTCAGACTATAATTGTTTGTATAAAAAAACTAAAAAAAAAAAAATTAATTTTTCAAGCACATTAACTATCAAATATTGATTTAACTGTTGAATACATTCCAACTACCAGATTTGGATTCTTTAATTATAGGGCCCAATAAAAATATTAATAAATAAACTACCGAAGTTTTAATTGAAAATATGTATTGATTGAAATGATACTGTTCTTTAAGTTGAAATTTATGTCCTATTTATAGCAGTGTTTTTGCAGCATGCATACAACAGAATATGCTGACTAACTACGTATACCCTTATTTTTGCTTTATACAGCCTGGTTAAGCACACAAAAATGATTGGTAAGATGCCTTATAATAAAAAGAAGGAAATGTCTTGAGTTTTCAAGCAAAATAGATTCACACTGAACAGGACTCACACTTTTTAAGAAAACACAGTCAAAATCTGCAAATGAGGGTTCCTTTTTCTGTACTCTAAAAATTATATGAGTCAGATTTGATCATCTAGGAAAGCATATTTTCTGAATAGAGGAAACTGACATTAAAATTAGATAAAAGATAGTTCTGTTTGCTAGCTGCTAATTGAAAGGAGAACTTGCTTCGATTTTATCCTCTACAAAGGTTTCTGCATCATGGTTATCACCACAGGGTCACTTGTTACTTTGAGCAACATGACAAATAGTCTGTCACATTGTATTTATTGTCCCTTTCTCTCCTCATGAAAGAAGAATGTGAATGTATGCAATGGAATTTTTAATTCACTACAAACCTAGGTCAGAAACTTACATGTAATGTGTAAGAACCTGTGCTTCTGATGATCTTTATCTGATCGGGCTAAGTATATCAGTAAGACCTATGCTACAGAGGGATCAAAATAGAAGTGCATATTTCCCACTAACATCTCTCCTGACCAGAGTGAAAAACCAGTTGTACTGGTTTGTCTAGGATAGAGTTAATTTTCTTCATAATAGCTTGTATGATGCTAGCAACATTGTTTACAATGTTAAGGTCTTTTCTGCTTCTCATCCTGCCCCACTAGCACAAGAGCTTGGGAGGTGATACAGCTACTGTCAAATGGCCAAAGGTATATCCCATACCATATGATATCATGTTCTGTGACATGGAGGAGGGGAAGAAGGAGGAAGGGGTATGTTCAGAGTTATGAAATATGTCAGCCCAAGTAACTGTGACATGTGACGGAAGAGGACTGAACACCTGCCTACTAATGGAAACTAGTGAATGATTCCTTGTTTTGCTTTTTTTGAATGTGCAGCTTTTTCTTTCCCTGTTATTTCCCTGTCTTTATCTCAAGCCATGAGTTTTTGTGTGTTTACTATTCCCATTCTCTCCCTTATCTCACTCTTGAGGAGTGAGTGAGCAGCTTTGTGGGACTTAGTTGCTGGCTAAGGTTAAAACATGACATCAGTAAATATTTGAAGGTGGCTTTATCTTCAAAAGCACAGACACTTTTAGAATGTGAGTAACTTGATAACTGTGTAGAAAACTTTTTATAGTCTTTCAAAATTTAACAGGATGGGTTACACCGGAAACAGATGTATTTGTCAGTTATATCTCCACATTAACCTTTATAATCCACATTTATATCAGGCTGTGTATGCTGGACAGTGTTAGATGACAACATCTATATAAAATTTTAGCTTTCACTTCCTTAGTAAAGATAATGATTTTTTACTTATCTTCCATAGTTTGCTACAATGTTTATATGGATAATTTGAAAACTTAAATATTGAGAAGAATGAATGCATGGTTTGTAATTTTGCTCTGGGTTGTAATTTGAGAGAACTTTTCAATGAAAATGTGTTCTTAGAGCATTTCTCTCAATTGAAGATAAAATTATAGTTATCCTCAGTGGATGCATGCAGTGTTTAAAAATACTTGAAGTATTCCAAGGCATGCTATCCATCACTTCTTCACAAGATCCTTAAAAGACCTAGTCTATAGTTTAGCTTCCAAATAGAAGATAGATGTAGGTTTATAAACTCTCCCATAGCAGAAAGATGATTAGAGAAAAAAATGACATTCAGATGAGATCATTAGTGATGAGAATGGGTAAAAATGGCTATGGGGATATACTAAGGCCACACAATTCTTAATTTCAGTGAAATCACTATTCCTGTCAGTGACTTTGCTGCTCAAAACCAAACTCAACCAAATACCTCAAATACAGTGTGGTATGTACTTGTCTAACCTACATAGTTAAAGAAATACAGTCTTGAATAATACATAGTAGATTTACTTGTATGTTTTCTGAGCAGATCTGAAGAGATTTTAAAATCTTCACTTGCACGAGTTTTATCTTAACATTCATTGCCTATAAAATTAAGAGCTGATCTTTGTGAATAATTGAAATAAAATACGTATGAAGGAAGATGCAGAAATAGAAGATGTTAAATTAAGTGGTGGATTTTTAGACCAAATCAGTGTACATTTTTTCCTTTAGTGACATTTACAAGCCACAATTGAATTTTAGGAGCCTGGCAGAGTATCACGTCCTAGATGAGTCTGAAAGGACTTACAAAGGTTATATGGATAGGAAACAATGCATATTATTTGAAAAGAAACATCATTACCTGTCAAAATTGTAGTAAGAAATAATAATCTCATTATACTTTATAACTTGAAGAGCATTATGTACTCTTTCAATCTTTTTTTTTAAAAATAACATAAGAATGGTACCAGAAGAACACTAGAAGTGAAATAATATTTAAATTCTTTTAAATTGTAAAATATACAAACAAGTACATAAGCGTCTAGAAAGAAACAAATTTATATATGTATTTTTTATTTGTCTATCAAAATCACAAAATCACAAGTAGAGAAATGTTCATAGTTACATTTATAGGGTTTTTTTTCTCCTTTTGTTTTTAGGTGCTGTGGCACATAAATGTGATGTGACAAACAGTACTATTGTACAACAGTACAAGACTTCTAAACTCCTATGGTTCACTCTTACCTAAAGACATAACTCAAGAAAAGAAATTTTATAGGCTTTTTGAAGAAAGGGTCGTATTTTTTTAAATTTATTTCCATTTTGCCTGGGATATATCATAATGTGAATTTGCTATAGATGTTACTGCAAAAGGAAATATTAGGTAATTAGACTCAGAAATATGTGACAAGCTGCAGTTAGCAACAGAATTATGTATTTTAATTTAAAAAGTTTTGTATATATAGATTGCTTGTCTCTATAGACATAGTAGGCTTCAGAACCCTCAGACAGCTTGCATTTTGCAAACAATATGCCCATATGTTACATCACTGGAGTTTAACTCCATGTAACCACAGGAGATGACATTTTAAAGATAATATGCCCTTATGAATGCCTACAATATAAAGATCTTTTCCCTGTGTTGTAGAAAGTTGCAATGCATCACACTATCAATGGTCCAACGTACTTATGCTGAGAGACAAATTTGATTTGCTTCATTTATCAACCTTTTTATTAACTTTTTTTTCCAAATATATAACTGAAATTCATTCTTCAAATTTTATTAGCCAGCTTATGTGTAATTAACATTCAGTTCAAGTATGAAAGAATTTCCAAGTTTTTTTATTCTTTTCATGTTCAAACAATGAATGCAAGTGCTGTAAAGTGGTATTATTCTCATTTTAAGCATAAGCTAATCTTTATTATTCAAATGTAGAAGAATGTTTTCAAATTTTGTGGGGCTTCTACAGACTTGACCTGTCAATTACCTGCAGACTATATACTGTCTAAAACAGTTCCTCAAGAGAAACATCTGTACTTAAGAGCTAAGGCCTAAAGTATAAAATACATAAATCTTTTAATATGTAATTATTTTTCCACAGGATTTAGAGTTAATTAATGTACTTTTAAACTTAGTATTTGTTGAATGCAAAGCAGCTTGCAATGTAATTGCTTCCCTACTTACATACACATGATGAACTTCCAGCATCTGAAAAATTGTTAAATTATTTTGCAAAGCAGCAATATATTATGTTTTTCTACCTAAACATTTACTTCCTATTGATATTATTTCTATCTAAATGCAAAATATCCTGCAATGATCTCATACTATGATGTTAGGAGACAAAGAACATTCACAAGTATCATGTACACTGTTTATTTAGCTGTTGCTCTGAAACCACTGATTGGAGTCTGTGTTTAGAATCAAAATGGCTCTTTTGGATAGAAACATTATTTTTCTTTTATTTGTAAAGATTTGTTACCATGCCTCTTTCTGGATTGATGTGGCTTACTCTTTTGTAAACCATTGCTCTGAGGATATTAGTCTAAGTCTAAATCTTTGCACTTTCCTTGAATGTTCTGTTTTAAAGTGAAATATTGACTTAGGTGCTCTTTAACAACCAAACATTTTATAAAAATCCTCCATCCTCACCTCCCTGGGACTATTCAGTGAATTTCTCAATGACTCTGTCAAATGCGTAAACACATATAGCCTCTCATCCCTTTTGAGCTAGTCTATAGCACTGTTATGGGTCAGGACAACTTCAGTGACCTGTAGCCCACAGAAAGATATATAAATATTTTTCCTTTGGAACTTCAGTGTTACTTCAGGAATCTCTGTTTGGAATTGTTTATGTGATTCTATCTGTATTTCAAAACTTTTTATAGCTCACCAGTTCTCTGTGTATTGTAAGGAGAAGTCCGATAACATTTACTAAACTTCTAAGAATCTGATCACATCTTAAGCATATTACACCAAGGATCTGTGCAGCTGGACTGAAATATCCCTGCTCTCCAATACTGTCATGTAGTAGATATCATTGGAATCATTAGTACTATGTAGAAAAGTCAAGAAACTATATCAAGAAGAAGACTTTTAGCTTGTTATCTGCTTAGTGTAATGTTTTACCTTCTGTATTCTTATATTAGGATTTGCTCTGTTCTGAAACCTCTAGTTTTGACTGGATCCAGCTATACTTTGCAAGGAATTTGTAAACAACTTTGGTGTGTCTGTGCCTTGCTTAAAGTACTCTTGCTGCACTCCTGTAGCATCAGTTTCTCTACATTCCTTCTTTCAATTTTGTAGCCAAACGCACCTGCTGCCAAGAGCGCTGGTAACTGTCTTGTCACGCTGTCGTCTTTCCTGCTCCTTGCAATGATTGCCTTAATTCTTCAGTGCAGAAAAAAAGAATATTATAGCAGCTTGACACTTTTGGACAATGATCTGAGGACATTTACTGGTTCCTATAATGGATTTTATTTGCTCTCTTCAGGGTTACTAAATAAGCACTTAACAACAAACTGAAATATTTTCTTTGTGTTAAGTTTGTCTCGTCTATATACTATAGCACTAATAATAATAGGTAGCCAGGTAGAAACAAGATTCCTTTCATCTCTGAATGGATTTGTTGCAGAGAAGACAGTGTAGAGTGAATTAGTAATCATTAATACAGTATTTCTAAACCATCTAAAGACCTCCAGTTGATATGGAAAAAAAGGAGGAGTTCTTTTACTGTAGTAGCTCGTTCACCATAGTAGCTCTACTGAGGTTGGAAACTTGGCAATTCACCTTATTTTGTTATTACTATATAACCTTGCTGATTCCCTGTGGATATGTTCTCTGTACTCAATATGCTTGCTTACATCACTCCAAAGCTCAGTGCTTCACAAAGCTGCATCTCTCCTATCACTTATATATTGTGTCATGATATATATTTTTAGTGGTATTTGTCTTTGATTCATTTGGTGGAGTTAGTTGTGAGATGATTCTGAAGCAGGTAGAGACTGGATTATGAAGAGACCGACCTTTGCCGATGGACAACAGAAATGGTAAAAATGAAATTAACTTTTCCTTTCTCAGTCTTATAAACCTAATGTTATTATTAGCAAAGGAAATTACATTCAGTTTAAAAAAATATGGCATTTAGCCTGACAGTGTCCTTTTAACTTTGCATTTTACAGCTTTGTTTTACTTTGTTTTGTTTTTGTATGTGACCTTTCTCCTGACGGGTTTTTGAACAGTCAGTTCAATGCAATACTTCAAATGGAAACTTAGGAAGTATCCTGAATTTTAGAATTACTCTAAGAAATGTCCCTTCTTCAACACTTGTAAGGTGCTTAAAATATTATTTCCTCTTCCACAATGAATAAGTAAAGAGGCTAGTTTATAATTGCGAAGAGACTTATTTCTTTGAGGACAATGAAATGTAAAACTAGTTGAGGCTGTAATGACTAGTGTATTGTGATATATACCAACAGAAATAAGTGTGTGTGTTTTTAATGCAGGATATTGGACTTTGAACTATGGGCAAAAAAAACCACAACAGCTTGGAGCTCATCTGAAGTTCTGCAGCAGTCACAGACAGACACTCTTGTGGACCAACATGGCAAATTAATATTAATTTTGAAAAGCCATTATTCCTTTTGTAAAGCATTACATCTTTGCCTTAATGTTGGGTTGTTTTGGTTTTTTTTTTACTTAATGTTTAAAAAAACCCCAAGACTATATTAAAAATAATAGGGATGGTTCAATAGAAGATACAACAGAGACTTAAAGCTGTTATGGTCAACTTTTGCAAAGCACCCTTTGTGCACATGGGCATTTATTAATGGGTGAATATTCTGCTGAAACAAAGTTGAGGACACGTGTAGAGGACTATAGACAACTTAAAACACTTCTGAAAATTTGGAAATATCATCAGGCTGTCATGATGATTTTTTTTCATTAAAAACCAAGACAACCATAAAAAGGAACTCTAAAGCTTATCATATTTCTTAGCTTTAAAAGAGTAAAATATTTTTTAGACTACTATACTTATCTGAGCTCCTTTCTTTTCAAAACTTGAAACTGAATTAAAACCTTTTTCTTGATATTTAAGTTACTGTTTTCATGATTGCTTTTTAGTTCGACAAGCTTCATTCTGAAGTACGTGTTTACGGAGAGTTATGTATCCATGAAACCAAGGGTTACACGTAAAACTGCTGGTGCAATGTTAACTACAGCAGTGTGAACAATTTCATTACAGTTTTACTCAGGATGAAAATCCTTTAATAGAATTCCTAGGACATTTGTAAAGATAGCAGATTAAGGACTGTTAGCCACGGCTGTGAGCTCTTGCAAACTACAGAAACGCCTTTGCTTAAATTATGAACTCTTAAATATTGTTTCCTGATAATTATTTTTCCTAATCATCAATCTTCTTGTATATTCTGACCATAAATAAATTGCTTTCCTATACAATGAGATTTCTTAAAAGTCTTTACATCCATTTTCTTCATCAGAACACCACAATTTGTATTTCTGTAGTTCTTGCCTTTATGGGTGTCATGGTTTAACCCCAACTGGCATCCAAGCACCACACAACTGCTGACTCACTCCTCCCCTCCTATTGGGATGAGGAGAAGAAACAAAAAATTTGTGGTTTGAGATAAAAACAGTTTAATAATTGAAATAAAATGAAATATTTTTATAATAATAGTAATGAAAAGAGAAATTAAAGAAAAAAGAGAAATAAACTCCAATAAAGACAAGTGATGCATAATGCAACTGCTCATGACTTGCTGAACAATGCCAAAGCATCTCCTGTGCCTGGCCATGNCTTGCCTTTATGGGTGTCATGGTTTAACCCCAACTGGCATCCAAGCACCACACAACTGCTGACTCACTCCTCCCCTCCTATTGGGATGAGGAGAAGAAACAAAAAATTTGTGGTTTGAGATAAAAACAGTTTAATAATTGAAATAAAATGAAATATTTTTATAATAATAGTAATGAAAAGAGAAATTAAAGAAAAAAGAGAAATAAACTCCAATAAAGACAAGTGATGCATAATGCAACTGCTCATGACTTGCTGAACAATGCCAAAGCATCTCCTGTGCCTGGCCATGTGCCCTCAGTTTATATACTGGGCATGACCTTCTATAGTATAGAATATCCCTCTGACTAGTTCAGGTCAGCTGTCCTGGCCACGCTTCCTCTCAGTTTATTGGGAACCTTCTCACTGGCAGAGCATGGGAACCTGAAAAGCCCTTGACTTGAGATAAACAGCACTTAGCAACTAAAACATCAGTGTGTTATCAACATTATTCTCATACTAAATCGAAAACTCAGCCTTGTAGTAGATATTAGGAAGATAATTAAATCAGTCTCAGCTGAAATTAGGATGATGGGACATAAGCAAAACCTTTTAACAGATGGTAACTTGGCTAACTTTAGACATGTTGTCATGATAAGAAAGATTATTTAACATGAGATGCGCTTTTACATCATCCTGGATGATGTAATGTCAAAACCTGACTGATCTTTTAATTTGGATAAAGGTGAAGTTGCATAACAGAGGCAGTGATTTGTATTCTAAATGTCTAAATACAAAAGGCTGTCCTATCTCATCACCACTCATGCTTAATATTTCAGAATTTCATTATTTCATGATTTATTATTTATTTATAGATTTGGTAACCTGTTTGGATTCTAGAATGTGGTACATACTAATATAGATTTCCAGTCGCTTCTAACCCTAGTTTTGTCCTAATTACTCTGGCTACTGGAAGGCACATTATTATATTAAACAATCTGTACTGGTTCATCTGTACTGATTCAAAATAGCTAATCTAAAGTCAAATAAAACTAGAATTAGGAAGAAAATAAAAATGAGAATGGTGCCAGCATAGTTCTGAAGGGACCTGTGTAGCCAATAAGATGTTTGAGTGGGAGAAGGAAAAGAAGATGAGGAGAAATACAGGAAACACAATTATAAGCTGAAACTCAGGAACAAGGGAAAACTTCCCTGTGAAGATGAGGGAGCCCTGGCACAGGCTGCCCAGGGAGATTGCGGAGTCTCCTTCTCTGGAGGATTTCAAAATCCACCTGGACGCATTCCTGTATGACTTGATCTAGGTGAAACTCTTTAGCAAGGGGTTGGACTAGATGATCTTTAGATATCCCTTCTATAGAACAGACTGTCAATCTGTGATTCTTTGAAATGGACAATAAATGTGCAAATTTCTTTGACAATGGGTGGGAGATTTTGGGCATTCTATTAATCAACATCTGAAGTAAAAACAGAACTAATTTCCTTTCATTGTCCATGTCTATACTCCTGAAAGTACTGAGTCTGGGAAATCTCATTGCTGGCAAATTATTTTAGCTTGCGGTGATTTATATGATTTATATGGTGAAAAACATTCCTCTCAGCAGTACTTCATTACTGTTTATGTCTACATATTTCACAGTACAGTCCAATGGACATGGAGGATCAAAGTGACACAGAGATGTAGATATGTAGAAAAAGGTACATATAAGATACACGCCAATACCATCTGCTTAGTGATTCCCCTCAAAAATTAAAAAATTTACTTTTCTCCCCAACTTCTCCATAATTTCTCCAAAGATAAATTTTGACTTAAGCTTTCCCTCACAATGATTTTAATTTTGTTATAGAAATATGAATACATTAACTTATGATTTAGGCCACTTAGCACTTGTTTCTATTTCATGAGTCTATGAAAGAGTATTTTAGGTATAGCTTAACTTTTTTTTTTTTTTTTCAACTGAAAAGCTTAATAATGGATTGCAGAAAGAATAACAGTTTTTTTTTTTTAGGGAGGTGGGAGTAAACACATATACGTCAATGCAATAACCAATAGCTCTTCTTTGTATTACCACCTCAGATTCATTAACCTTGAAACCCCAAACTCTTTTATTGCTGTGGCAAACTTTCACAGGTGCAGTCAGGGCTGCTGTATATATAGGCATAACATGCTCATGCTTATAAAAACAAGATGGATCTAGATTAAGGTAGCAATAATCCTGTACCTTATTGGATGACTTCATCCAAGGGATAGAGGACAAAGTGTTTAAGGTCCCAAAAATAGACAAACACCTTCTACATGAACACATGGGAGAATTGGTGATTGTTTAATGCTATTATGATCAGAGTTTCTTAGGCCTGTATGTCTTTCCTATGTCCTTCCACCAGGTCTTTGATCCATGATTCTACTCATTTGTATGAGTAGAAAAACTTAAACCAATACCCTGCCTCTGTGTCTACCCCATTTGAGCAGCTCTGTACTGGGAAACTTTTTTGTGGTGTCTACTGGTCAGGTTTTGGAGAAGAGTAAGGTTTTGGGAGGAAATAGATCTCAGGAGAAGGTGGAGGGAAATTATTGTTCCTCTATATTTGGCACTGGTAAGGTCACATTTTGAGAATTGCATTCAGTTTTGGGCCTCTCACTACAAGAGGGATATTGAGGTGTTGGAGTGTGTCCAGAGACGGGCAGTGAAGGGTCTAGAGAAGCAGCTGAGGGAACTGGAGTTGTTTAGCCTGGAGACAAGGAGGCTCAGAGGAGACCTTATTCTCTACAACTACCTGAAAGGAGTTGTAGTGAGGTGGATGTTGGTCTCTTCTTCCAAGCACCAAGTAATGGCACAAGAGAAAATGGCCTCAAGTTGCACTAAGGGAAGTTTAAATTAGGTAATATGAGAAATTTCTTCACCAAAAGGGCTATCAATGATTGGAAAGCTGCTGACTAGGTGGAGTCACCATCACTAGAGGTATTGAAAAAATAGATGTGGTGCTTAGGGACATGATTTAGTGGTGGACTTGACAGTGTTAGTTTAAGGGTTGGACTTCATGATCTTAAAGTTTATTTACAACCTAAATAATTCTAGGATTTTAGGAAAAGTACAAATGCTTTTCTGTTAGGCATCTTTGTGCATCTTTATCATCAATGTATTTATTGTAGCATCTGGTCTTAAATGTGTCACTCCTCTCACCCCTCACAGATTCAGATTCCACTTCTTCAGTCACACCTCTGAACTTAGTATTGCCCTCTAGTTCACAGTGGTTCCAGAATTGCTACTCTTCAACACTATCTCACACTTAAATACGATTTAGCATGTTGTTACAGATTATACCAGATATAGTACAAACAAAACCTGCAACAGTCCCAAACACATACCAGATATAGTACAAACAAAACCTGCAACAGTCCCAAACACCAATAGACTAATTTATACAGTACCAACAAAAAAACATAACGCAAAGCAAAACAGAACTAGTAACACAAAAGAAAAAAAAGAGACAAGAGTAAGGGAATTTTAGGTCACCTATGTTCATGGGCTTGATCTTTGCAGATATCTCAGGCTGCAAGTTATATTTTCTTCCTTTTTTAAACTATAATCATGAGGAAATATGAATTAAACTAGGACTGCAGACAATTTGGTAGTTTATCATTTCAAATGTCCTTATATGATGTATTCTTACAATGTTTTACTTGTTCTCTACAAAAATCTTACAGAAAGCATTTTGAATAATTTTTGAATACTGTAATATTTCATTAAGAAAGTGAGTATTGCAGAAGCAGATAAGATAAAAAGAAATGAAAGTTACTGAAGACCGAAAATATTTACAGTGGATGGGATATCAGATTATTTCATTTGATATTTCTCTACTGAGATGATGCATTAAGCAAATTCACTTTGTTCACTGTCTCAAGTGTCTCATATTCAATATACAATAAGGAGTTATATTTTATTATGAAGAAATAAAACATAGTATAATTTTCCAGTTTTTACTTTTCCCCATCACATTTTCCATGGCTTTTTACTCTCCCATCTCTCCTTTGCCACTCCAACAAGTGACCCCTCAAAACTCCAAGTGAATATCAGCGATCATGAAAAAAAACCATATGTATATGAGATTATTTTATGAACTGATAATTTTAATATATTCCAGTGAAAGAAATAATTGTACTTTCTTGGATATAAGAATAAAATTAGACTGCAATACCTTTGACAAAGACCAAATTGAAAGTATCAAATGAATTAGACATGAGAAACGTATGAAGTTCTAAATTGTCTTGTCTGTCCTTATGCTAATCTGGAAATGTTTCTAAAAGTATATATTAAATGATAAATCCTGTTTAGCTTTAATAATTTTAGTAGTTTAATTCCTGTTCCTTCTCTTCAGGGATAATAGCATAGCACAGGAAATCTCTTAGGATCTAATTCTGCCAGTTTTACCCTGTCACTTAATCCACCATAATCCCATGGAAGCCTTTTTCAATATTTACAGAGGAAGTTGTTACTCAAAATGAAAAATTTGTCCTATAGAAACAAGCTACGATTACTGTTTTAAACTTTAGAAACATTTTAGTGCTTCTAATGCACACTATTAATTCAGAACATGTTTGGGGAAAAGGAGGAAGACATTTTATTAACCTCAATTATTTATAAATCTCCGTAGTTTTTGTTTTGGCAATTTGCAGTTAATTAAGGTTATGTAGAAATTTCTGTTATAAATCATTGCTTTTACCTGCTTATAGCTTTGCGAAACATTTCACTTTACTGATTAAGGTGTATTTTTATCTCTGTGTGGAAACTGGAAGGAAAAAAGAAACATCTCAGTTACTTCAAGAGAGTGAAAGGCTATGATAATTTTTGTTTCCTTCATTTATTCTTTAAAGATGTCTTTGACTACACTTCCAAAATGTGGACCAGCTCATGTATTGACTGTTGGCAGATTCTGCTTGGAAAACCATTCAGATCAGACCTATTTGAAACCTTTGACACTTAAAATCTGTCATTCTGAAATGTAGTAAGTGATCACATAAAAGCAAGGGGTCCTCTTGTGACCTAACATTCCAAAATGTGGTAGTTCAGCTCACATGTAGTCAAATCTTGATACTATCTTGGTGAGAACAAAAAGTTTCCTCTTCAAACATCCAGACTGCAATTGATCTTAATACTGACTGTGGATTCCTTTTACTCTGGATTATGAGTGCCTGTCTTGCATCCAAACAATTAAGGGAGGAGACTGAGGTCAACATGCTGAACATGTGAGTCTAGTGAAGACTTTATTTTGCTTATGCTGAATCAGCAGCCATCCAGAAGTCATTTAATACTGCATTTTCTGTCAGAGAACCAGTTAATTTCCCCAAATACGTCTATATAGCTTGCTAGTATACCACTGAAAAAGACCAGTCATTGCTGTTGTTGATTTTATTTCACATTTAACAGAGTTCAGTAGTTTTATTAATCTCTCTCTGCTGATACATGAGAAAAATCACTTTTCATTAGAAATAAAGGGATAAGGAACCAAAGCTTCTACCTGTTACAAGGAGAAGCTGAAAAAAAAGAGTAGAACTAGAAAATAACTAAAAAAAAGAAACTGTCATTAAAATGTAAAGATTTTGTAATTGCTTACATGATAATTTGATCAATTAAATTGTTCATTAATAGTGGGCTTCATTCGGTAATAGAGTGAGCTGTCCCTGCTGCTGTAATGAAAAAGAATTAAATTAAACTCATTCCATTTTTACATATGAAGAGTGCCCAGAAGCAAACAAGTTGCAATGATTTTCTGATTTAGTTACTTCCTCTATAATATATTGTACATATATATATAAATACATATATATATAAAGTAAAATAATTTCATTTAGATTTGCAAAATCAAGCACCTGGAAGTTAGGAAGTAATAGAGGTGAATCCCATTTTTTTGCCCTGTGTGCTTGAATGAGCTTGAAGATGCTGGGATCTGTAGAAATGCTCATTAAGTGGAAAGTTACTGCCCTGTACTGCATAGCTTTTATAATGTAGATTTTTTTAAGCAATTCCTTAACACTTATTCTTCTAGGAAATAAAAAAGTTAACATCTCCTATCTGTAATTTAAGAGTTCCCTTGCCCTCCACATCACATTAGTTTTCACATATATCACAGTAATATGACATCTACCATTTGAGTATTGGAAACAAAGAACAATCCTAGCTAGATAAGAAAGTTTCAGTCTGTCCTAGTTTTTCTCTCTGACAAGATTTAGAGGAGTTCTAGCTTCTGAAAATACAGATGCAAACTGACTGGCACCTATGGCACTTGTAAGAGCTTCTCAAGGGATGGAAGGAACTTCGAAAGATCATGTAATTCAAACCCCCTGCCAGAGCAGGACCACCTAGAGTAGGGCACACAGGAAATGACCCAGGTGGGTTTTGAATGTCTCCAGAGAAGGAGACTCCTCAACCCATCTGGGCAGCCTGTGCCAGTGCCCTGTCGGTAAATAAATTCTTCCTTGTATTTCTTTGGAACCTCTTATGTTCCAGCTTGTACCTGATTTCCCTTGTCCTATCATTGAACATCATTGAGAACAGCCTGGTTCCATCCTCCTGACACCTGCTCCTTCTGTATTTGTAAACAGTAATGAGATCACCCCTTAATCTCCTCCAAGCTCAAGAGCCCCAGCTCCCTCAGCCTTTCATCATAAGGGAGATGCTCCACTCCCTTAATCATCTTTGTGACCCTGCACTGAACTCTCTCCAGAAGTTCCCTGTCCTTCTTGAACTGGCCCAGAACTGGACACAATATTCCAGATGTGGTCTCATGAGGACATTCATAGTAGGGATGTGAGATGTGAGTCTAAGTGTTGAGCACATAGTTCCCTAAGCAACATTGCAATAAACTGAGGAAAATATTACTGATCTTTTTTGCTGTTTTCTAGAAAGAAATGGCAAAATGACCTTGCACAATCATTAAGCTGAAAAAGAGAGAAGAAAAAAAGAGCACGGCTTCTTTTATTATATTAAATAAGTGGAAAAGAAACATTTTGTATTCTTATTCCTGCTGATAGATATACCTGAAAAAATGCCTTTGATTTCTTATGAGTGTTTCTTAGAAGTAAAATTCTTAGTTCATACAAATGGTGAGACTTTACAATTATTTCTTGACTTTTACCCTATTTACCTACATTATATGTATTCTTTGGGAAAGAAAGGGTAAGAAAGCTCACATTGTATACCTCTATGTATTTAATTTAGTTTAATTAACAACTGTAATTTCTTGTAATGTTGATGGAGCTTTCAGTTTATTCCATCTGTGGCACATCATTTACTTTTTCTGGTATTTCTTTCATCTAATTCTCTCTCCCACCCCAACTACATTCATCCCAATGAATCAGCTTTATGTTAGCATGAGCATTTATACATCTGTGTAAAAACTGAGACTGGTAAACTGACTTCTCTGAAATGAAAACTGTGGAAAAAAAAAGCATATACTGAACTATTGACACACAAAACAGCTTTCCCAAGTGAACATAGACCACCCAAGTTACTTACACCTTTTTTACCCAAGTAAGGACCAAGTATTTGAACTAGCACTGAATGTAAATCTATGTTTTTGAAGCAAGTAGGATATCGTAGTTGCTAGGTTATCTATAAATTTCTGAATTCATAGATTTATATTTGTATTTAGTTCATATGCACAAATATAATGATAAATCTTTGCTTTACAACAGGAGTAATCTCATTTTAATGGAAAAGGTTGAAGTCTTTTATGTTCCTTGGACTTGGAAGTTCATGTTGTATATCATACAACATGTACTCAAAATTTCATAAAAATTCATTATCAATTAAACTTCACAATATCTGACTACCATAGCCAGGCATCCAGGACATGTCTGATGACAGAGGAATGCAAATTATTCCCTTTTCCTTTACAGTGTTAAGGGTCCATCAGCCCCTATGACTCATAGTCTTTCCCAAGTTACCAGATCCATACAGCAAATTGTCACGTCTGACCTCTCCAGAATCTTCATCTAAACTACCCCAGAATTATTTATGACACGAAATTAGAGGCTATCAGCTTAACTAAAATTTAATATGAAACTTGACTTCATGTTATATTTAGCTACATTGGAACTACAATATAGCTACTTCTAGCTATATCGGTAATGTGAGGATACAAGACAGAACTGAGCTCTGGCTGAGCTCTGTTGTGTGCCTAACTATTGCACATCTCTTGATAAAGCAATAGGTAATCTTGTCATATTAGTATATATGGCATATTGACAATATTTTATGGATGCTCTTCATACTTATACAAGCATACTTAAAACTTTGCTTCTGGGTAAGCTACAGTAAGTAACTGCTACAGAAGCTCTAACGTAGCAGCACTGAGCAAACCACACTTGCTGTAATATTTGATGTACACCACCATTCCTCACTTTTACCTCATTCAGTCTGATGCAGACTTCTTCACTCTTGTGACCCAGTTTAGACATCTATTGAAGAATGGACTCTAGTAATACCTATTTCTGCTTTTGGACTGTGCAGGGAACTATCACAGAAATGTCTACAGTGTAACATGGCTATAGTTGCCTAAATGAAGCATTTTCAAAGTGATGACAAAAAAAAAAAAAAAAAAAAAAAAAGGAGGAGAATACTCTTCCACCTATTTTTATCAGAATAGAGTAGACAAGTTTTTTTTCTCCAAAGGAACAATTTAGACATTAAATCAAAGAAGAGGTTTTAACTCAAATTCTAGCAGGTGCTTTTGTGGTCTAGTCCTTAAAGGAAACACAGAATGAATTTGTAGATACACTGTCTCCTTTTTATTTGAAGGGCAATTTGTAAATGAAAGACACTAAGCAATAAGTAAAGTATGAGTCTGAGAAAAAGACATAAGAATCTTTTGAGATTCTTGAAGACAAGATGAGACAAAATGGAGTAGTCGAATGCCACCTCTAACAAAGTCAATGGCAACATTCACATTTACTTAATTGGGAGTCAGGATTTTCCCCAGAAATATGAGCTGAAGTTGATGAAGGAAAAATTCTCTTGTTTTGTGATACAGCATATTATGTTTATATGCAATCTCTCTTCCACAGAGAAGGGCTTTAGAAACTTCATCCAATAAACAGAGTTGACATTTCTCTGAAATGCAAGTGCATCCAAGATAAAAGGTATAAATTTTTTAACATAGCAATCCAGCAATACATAACTGTTTACTACAGAAAACACACAGTTATCTCAGTGATAAAACTATTTAAATTATAATTTGATGTGGAAAATCATATTTTCAGAACAGTGTCAATGTCCTTAATAAACAGAAATGATCTCCTTTGAAAGACTGCTTTTGGAATAGTTAATAATCTAAAGATATACTTTGCATTGCTATAACAGCAGATTCAGAATGATAATATACCTGAATACTTTTCTGAAAAGCAGCAATACTGTGTGATGCCTAATGAATGTACATGTTGCTGCTCACTATTTTGTACAATACATAACTCCTTTAATATTAAATATAAAAGACACTCAAAGTTGCTTAGATACAGTGTGTTTTGGCTAGGTTTTGAAATATGCTTGAGAAAGCACTCAACACTATAGTTTTCAATATCTTTACAGAAGTATAAAGTAGATAGCCAACTTCAAGCAAGGCTTTGGAAGGTACAGAATTCATGCCATGGAGGATACATGTTTGCTTTCAAGATCTTAGGGAATATTTGGTTGCATACCACAATAAAATGGGAAGCTCTGATTAAATAAGACTCACTAGGTGAGAGAATTGATTTCAGTGTAATTCTCTAAGCTACTGCCTGCAATATAAGATATCTATATTTTAAATAAATTAGATTATTTTGCAATCTATAGACATAAATATGATAGAGTATAATTCATCTGGCATATTTCACATCTTAAGAGAAAAAGAAAGTATTAGCACATTACTTGGAAACAAAGGTCTAAAATTACTGCCTACTGTGGGATAGGAGCAAATTACTTGCACTCTTAGGTTTTCTCATGCAAAATATAGCAGACATCACCACTTGCTATTTAGTATTTTGATAAAATGCACCATATATTATTACCAGAACATTAGTAAAGTATGAGTTTGTTATTAGGACAAGTTGTTAAAATACAACTGTTTGCTATTATCTTGGATACATATTTGTTTTCTGCTCACCCTATTTTGTCGATGTCTTTTCATTGGTCTATTGTAGATAATATTTAGCTTACAAAGCTATTCAGTTATGTCTCTGTTCAGCTATAATGCCAATGTCCATGACCTGAATGAGAGAGATCAATTTATGATTAAGTCAGACTACCCCCTATTTCCCACACCATTGATCTCTTCATTATAAAGTATGTTTTTCACATCTGCAGTTTCACATAGTGTCCTAACGTAACTAAGAGCTACTAGGTGCCGCAGCTTTCAGATTTTGAAATTTACTGTTATTACTAGTTGTTTCTTTTGGATTAAAAAAAAACCCTTTTCTCAACTTAGTTACTGCTGCAATATAAACTTACGTCTATACATGCAGTTACATAAATATTATGTATTCTAAAATTTTGAATATAGCTAAGAAAAGTTACAAAGGAGTAAATGGCTTCTCATACTCAAGGTTAGCTAATTAATTAGAAAGGAAATTTTATGACTTGTCTTTGTAGCTGCATTGTATCCAGTGTTGCAGAAAAGCTCCTGAAGATATTGACTATAAAACTGAAGATATAATTGAACATCCACATTCTTCAAGTCAGTGAACTGTTAAAACTTAAAGAACTGGTATAAAGATAGAATGTTATTCAAATACTGAGAATTATGGCACTGCCTACCTTTTTGCAATTTCAGATTTAAACAATATCACCTTCAGCTACAGACAAAATCATGCCTGGTTCTTCAGTGCTCCCTGCTTCTGTCATAGCTGCAGCAGTGATTACAGGCTGCTGTTATGAAACTGTATAGCTGCTGGAAAGCTCTGTTTCATAAATTTTGTCTGTTACTGAACTGCTTAAAGGAGACTATTACAGATGGCCAAATTTCTGTGTCAGCACCAAAATAACATGAAATTTAAATTGAGTTCTGAATAAGTAAAATTTGTAGATGGAATATTTCAGATAAACACCTTTTTAAGAAAATGGTATGACTGATGTTATAAGTTCCTGTTTTGACTATGGTCTGCTAAAAAATAATTATATAAATATAAAGTATTTATTCAAACTAAGTACTATTTCAGAATTGAACACGTAATTCTGGTTTTATTTTGTACACAGTATAATTATTAATACGTATTTTTTCTTCAATGGGAGACAGTTTATTTAATGTTTAAAATTACATATAAATTAAAACATTGAAATTATTCTATGGAAGTTTTTATGCATGACTTTTGACTTTGAAGAAAAAACCTACTATTTAAAGAAAATAGATCTAACTGATATTTTTCCAAAGTTAATACATTTTCACTGTATTTAAATGCTGAAGGTAAACCTAATTTTCTGTAGGAAGAAACAGTAAAAATTACAGGACAATTTTATGTTTTCTTCAATAAAACCAGAAGTATTTCCATCATATACAACCATAGAAGCCTTCATAGCCATTTTACTGAACATGACACGGTTATCTGGTCTTTTTTTTTTAATGGTGTTTGACAGAATGTTGTGTATTCCAAATGTATGTTTATACAGATTATGCCAGAATGACACTTTTAAATATTAATTAGCTGTTCAAATATGTTGCATATCAAAGCACATCTGGTCTGTGGCAAAATTTTGAAAAGAAATGTCTCATCAGTTTTTAAGATAGGTTGATAGGGTCACATAGATCAGCTTGTTTCTATCTCCACTCAGGGACTTTCATCAGTATCTCACTTTTTATGACATAATTTGCATTTCAGGAGGCATTATAATGTATGCTGACCTGCCAGATTTTCTCAACAAATAGCTACTACCTGAGTGGTGTAATTTATCATCAGGACTGAAATATCTGGAAATTTTTTCTTGCCGTCCCCAGGGTATATAAGCTTACATCCTCAGGAGAGTCTGACAGTTCTCAAGCCAGGGACTACAGAGGTACATGGTGTTTTTCTGTTAAAGTCATGTGATCGCACCACCAGTGTGTGAGGCAAAAGGGACAAAATTGAAATCAAGAGATCGAAGTTTTGATAGTTCAGCTGCATAATGTTCTCATGGCAGAAGGAAAAGCTAGGGATTTGTTTCTGATCCCACCATGACTATTTTGTCTTGTTCATCCAAATGCTCCCCAATGCATCACATAAAAGCAGATGTAGACACTTGTGTCATAGATCAGATGAATCACATATTAATCCTATGGGAAGGTGAATTCTTGGACTCTGGTCTACTGAACTCCAAATAAACTTATTTCCAATTTAAGATCATAACATTTACATCCCTTGGAGCCAAACTAATTCCCATAATCTTTTCACTTCCTTAGGCCTCGAGTAAATTTCAGGACAGCTAAAACTTTTAAATTAGGTCAAATTTTCATGTAAAGTGGTATCACTGTTTTGTCATGATTTTTCAACTCTGGAAATCCTCATAAAATATGGAAATAGAAACTGCATGAAACATAACTGAAGGTATATCTGAAATAGAACTGCTGCTACATAAATACTTTTGAGAAAAATGGTAAATGATCATATATATTTTGAGATATTATCCTTCAAGTTGATATGCTACTAGCAGATAATTTTCAGGTAATTCCTTTATTATCTAAGAATTAAGATTAGGTACTGAGATACTAGAAATAAAATGCTGCCTTTAAATAAAAATTTTGTTTAAATTGAGATTACTTAATATGCAATGCTGAGAAATTAATACAAATGAATAGAAATTATACTGAGAATTCATGGAGATCATACCAATTTACTTGTGATAATACCTGGAAATAGACAAAGCAAGAGTTTTGCTGGCATAACCAAAAATGAAAGAATAGTTTCTTTTACAAGATTCAGAAATAACAACACTTACTTGAAAAGCTTCAGAATTTCATAGGTAATTTTCTACTACATTAATATCCTGTCCAAAATGAGAAACTTTTTTTAAAGAATTCTATATTTTATTGATTGTAGAAAATTTTATGTATAATATTTTTTGTGCCAAAACTTTATTATTTTACACATATTTTTCTGCTTCTTGAGCACATTAAAGTTCTGCTACAGTAAATGCTAATGACTTTTATAAATAATTCTATCAGTAACAGGTGAATAATGATCATAGAATCGTTATGGCTGTAAGATATCTTTAAGACTGAGTTCAGCCTTTATCCTAGTCCTATCAACCACCAGACCAATTCTCTAAGTAAAACATCCAGCCATCTCTTAAGCACTTGCATTGACGGTGTGAAGAAACACCTGATGTTTACACTGATTCCTATGCAATATCCTTCCACAAATTTGTGAAAATATATATTCATATATACATGGAGAAAATGGCTACTTACTTGAAGAAATAATTCCTAAAACCTTTGAAAATGCTGTTCTTAATACATTTCTTTCATTAAATCTTCTAGAATTTATGTTTTCTGATAGTAAGATTCCCTGTCAATCAACTATTTGATTAAGAAGTGCAACAAGTAAAACTCCAGATTATAGACATCTACATCAAAATAACTAAATGAAGGGCCTTGATTCAGTTGTCCCAAGATAATCATAGAGTGTAGTGTCTTGGTATGAGCAGCTGAACTGAGTTCTGGATATCCATGCAGAACTCTTGTAAGACTTTTGCAATATGTGCCAAACCCAATGGAGGTTTTGAAACCTCCTGGCTTCTCAAATGACAGTTAGTGCTTTTGTCCAAGGAAGATTTATAAACTTTATTAAAGTCAATGGAGATCAAGGACCTAGTCCACTCTTCAGCTTGGATTGGGCTTCCCACTAAAGCCAGTGTAAGAGGCTACATATTGAAGTCTATTCCTAATTGACATCTTTTCTATAAAAAATACCAGTCTTTGCAGTAAACATGCAATAAATCTGATTAATTGTCCTTGGGGCAGCAACTTCCTTACAAGTATGCATTTTCCTGAGAAGTTTCTCTAGCCCACATAAGATGCCCACTATTAATTTACATTTTTTCTTTTTTAGGCATGTCTTTCTGTAAAGAATGGTATCTAACCTCATTCTTTCTGTTTCTGACAAGTACGGCACTGAGTATGAAAAACAATAGTTCCATATATCTAAAAGATTTTGATAAAGGCAACATGTTTAGGAGGGGTACAATACAATAATAAAAATGTATGCATTAAAAAGATATTCAGAATGATAACAATTTCTCAGTTCAGGTGAAAACTTTGAGAACTGGTAATGACAAATGAATTAGTTACTGAATAGCCCAGTAGTTTTATTAACCATGTATATCCTGTGCCACATTTTCTTACAAAGAGAAAGTAATATTGAGATTAAAAAATGACAATTATGTTGGTATAAGTCCTATTTGAGGAAGGTGATTTCTGATTATTAGAAAACTGAACACACGGCAATATAGCTGAATGTAGAAGCTACTTAGAATTCTTAGATTATATGGCGTTGCTTTAATTTAATAGTCGTTCTTCTCAATAACAAAAAATCACTACTTTTTTGTAAATAGATGTAAAGAAACAGTAATTTTCACCTTTTTTGGGGTTTGGTTTTTTGTTTCTTTTGTTGGTTTTATTTTTGAATACGCTCCCTTTCTTAAAGTATTAGTTATTCTTAGAGCACTTCCTAAAAGGCTGCAAATTCCATTTACAGTATGACACATAATGATCAGATAATTAATAAGATAGTTTTTTGCTTATTTACTAAATGTTTTCATAAATGAGTATTCCTCATGAGAAAAGAGAAAGAAAAGCCCATTTGCACTACCAGACAGAATATCAGAGTTCATTTCACTGCTTAAAACTGAAGAACACAGTGAGATTTTTTTCATGGTATTAGCATTTTTTTCCTTCAAGGAATTATATTTTGAGGTCAGACAGTAACATTAAAAGAAGTTTTTGACTCCTAATACAATGAATGTTCAAAAAATAGTCTAGATACTTCTCGAACAAAGATATTTAATATTCTGGATTATTTGGTACTTATCTTGAAGTTAATGATTTGTTGTTTAGGGTTTTTTCCCCTCAGATGCTTGGTTTGAAGAATTGCGATTGAAATGTATGTTTTTTCTTCTCACTTTTTTCTTCTACTCAAGCAACTAACTTGCAATATATCACAGCTGTCATTATAATGAGAGAAAACATCATGATGCAGTAGATCTTTGTCAATTCAATTATATAGAAGATGAAGTGAAATTATTTCTGATGGAAATGCACCTGCTGAGGCTGCCTGCTAGCCTAGTCCACAATTAGATACTGTGTAAAAAGTTATTAAAAAGTTCATTTAGACAATTTATCTCTCAAGTGTGACAGTAGAATGTTTCCCTGAAGTAAGGGTCAAACTCTAGAGACTTGTTTATTTCAAAAGTAAAGGTATATTATGCAGTCTTGTCCTAGGAAAGGTAAGATGACACATCCTGCCTTTAAAGAAAAATTCAAGTCTAAAACATTTCATAGATGAATGGGAGCAAACCACCAGTGAATTACATAGCCTTATTCCATAGCTCTAAGACAAGCACAACAAATGTTAGTTTTTCTCAAAGAGAGGAAAAAAACCTGACAGTTCTCAGTATCAGTCTCTCTAATTATCACTACACAGACTTTGGACTTCATTGGTAGAAATATCACAATAACAAAAGGCAAAAGAAACTTGCTATAGAAAATGACTCAGAAAAATGAGTGAAGGCAGACCATAAAGAGTCATACTGATTGTATTTTGGAGACCCAAGTGTGAGCAGGTAGTAAAAAATATTTCACTGTGTAAATGACTTTCTGATACAGATCTCAATGTTCCTGGTTGGCTGTGTTACATTTAGCAACTGAGACAACAGCTAATTGTGCTAAAATGAAGAAAAATATTTCAATAAAAATATTCGTACTCAGAACTAGTTTATTATATGGTCCTCTTTCACTTTCCCAAAACAGTAATGAATCACTTCTGGAGCTTAAGTCTTCCTGACCATTTAGTTTACTTTAAAGTTATGATAACTTTGTGCCACATTTCTCAAAAATGAGAGCGATTACTATAGTAACAGGACAATTTTATGCAGTTTGTATTTTGAGTGTAAGAACTGCTTAATCATTATTTTGCAAACCTGCCCTTTTGTATTGCTCCATATGTGAAGATTTTATTTCAGAAGTAGTTCACAACAGTGTGAAAAAGATACAGAAATAAATTTCTCTAGTATGGTATTGTCAGCAGCATGTTTTAAGTGAGTTTGAATACTGTCACTGTAAAAAAAGACTTGTATCTCTAGGATTTAAGTTTTCCTGAGCATTTTCTTACAAATGATGTATCAGGAAAAGAGTGATAACTTCTGAGTGTTGAGGAATGACAATTCACTTCTTAAAGCTCCACAGCAGATGGCCAGCATGTCATTGGTATTATTCATCTATAAAACCTAGTAAAAAAAGTAGTTCTTCTGCAACTTCCTCAAAATTGTTATACTAGCAACCAGAGAAGGTTCTCACAAAAGACTAAAAGACCTCTTTTCATCAAGTATATTGACAAAATGGATTAAAATATGTATGCATATAATTTAACATATTTTAAGTATACATTTAGAAAACGTATTCTCTATATGTTCTTTAATAAGAATAATTTCAATGTGAAACCTAAAAGATACCTCAAAACTCATATTAATAGGTATCTGCAGAAACCATAGACTCTTGTAGAATGTTAGAGAGTCAAGAAATTTAAAAGAAATATAGATTCTTAGGTTGATTTGTTTAGAGAACGTGACTTAGAGTATGTGAATGGACAATGGAGGCTGGGTTCATAAACTCTGTTCTGAATGGCTTCCCAGATGAATTTTGGTTCCATTTCAAATAAAACATGGTAAAAATTTGAACCCTATCTTTTTTCTTTTTATTTCTCTCAATGCTTGGCACAAAGTGATATTACCCTTGCAAAAAATAATGAACTTTTGAGATATTTATCTTTTGGGGCTGCAGTTGTATAAGAAAATATCATGATTGTTTTGCATCTTACAAAGCTTTCATGACACATGATAGGTCTCAGCCACTAGCTGAGATTTGCAGGTAATTAATTCCTGCAAAATGTCATGGTGGCTCATTTTCACATGTACGTTTTATCAAATATTTTCATTTGCAATTGAAAATGAGAAATATCCTTTTTCTGCTTAGCTTAACATTCTTTAACCTTCTTTTAGTAACAAATAAAAAGGTGTACATAACTGAAGATTCAGTAAAAGCTGCCTGGTAGGCAGGAAAGCCCTGTTTACATACAGAAAATACAATGGTGTTTCTATTTGTGCATCATAGAATCAATTAGGTTGGAAGAGACCCTTAAAGTCATTGGGCCCAATCACTAAACTCAACATTGCCAAATCCACCACAAAACCCTAGCTACATCTGCATATCTTTTAAATACTTCTAGAGATGGTGACTCAATTGTCTCCCTGGGCAGCCTGTTGCTGTTCTTGATAACTCTTTCGGTGAAGAAATTTTCCTAATTTTTAATCTAAACTTCGGCTGGTACCACTTGAGGCCTTTTCCTATCTTGTCCTTTAGTATATATATGAAAGATATTTGAATACTTATTTGTTCATATAAAGAATTAAAAATTATTCCTTAATAATAATGGAGTCTCAGACTGACCAGTGAAAATAATCATGTAAATACCGTTAATGATTAAATCATAGTTTCTTCAATAACATGAATAAATGACACTTTATGGCTTTTTAAATCACATGTCCTTGTATTAATGAAAAATAATATAAGCAGCACCAACAATGACAAAAACAACAAAATACAAACCCATAAAATATGTTGGTTAACGCCTGAAAAGTTTAATAATATCAAATAATGAAATATCATGACCTGACTTGAATGACCTGGTAATAACTTGACATTCACAGTACCATTTTTATGTAATAACACATCACAGGCAAAGATCAGCAAGTATAATGTAACTGCTTATCTCAAAGGAGAAAATAAGTAATAATGGTACAAGAGAGGTTAATAACAGGTACAGGTCCAGCCTGGCTTTTATCAGTCTCTTTAGAAAATAAACTGGGAATTGCTGTCAACTTGATTGGAAAACAGAGAGAAGTAGGTACATATGGGAGACATCAGTCAGAGTGGAGAAGACCGGTCTGTGTGAAGGTTGTTTGCAAGGTTACCTGCACTGACGCAATTGAAAGCTGGAATTTGCATCTCAAAGCTTTGTTCTTTTCTCAACGTAGTGTCACATAAATTGTCCGCCCTGGGGTTTTAATTTCACAGATGTCTAAGCTCATTTAGAAATTAAAGTGCAATAATCTGTGATCCACACTGTATCTCATCATTCTGATTTTTCTCAGCAAATGCTACATGGTGATTGTTTTGTTTACACATCAAAATTGTACTCAAAGTTAGAGGTTTTTTTTTTTTTTTTTTTGTTTAGTGCATCCGTGCATTTATGTGAAGGTTAGAACATTGTCTATTTTTTTCTCTAAAGTTTATTTTTTTTGTGTGTGTGTA